>MNCI01013089.1:1360771-1500273 GCA_015680685.1 Gnetum montanum
CTAGGATTCTCAAATCCTAGTATGGAGCATTTTTGTAGCCAAATTTTCTATTTTTCTCACTCCCCAGCAGTGACCTAAGTTGTATATTTGAAGTTTCACTAGAGGAGATTCAACAACATTAGGAGTGGTTGAACATTCAGATTGTGAAGCATATCACATTGGCTTCAACAAGCCTTGAATTCTTGCCCTAGTGAACCCTCATTTTGCTCTTTGATGGGAAAATTTGGAACACATGCCTGAACTTATTTTTTATTTATTTAAATAAATTTTTAAAATTTTAGTTTGTGTGAAATATATTTTGCTTTTGATTTTTAGATCTATATTCTTATTACTTTCATCATTCATTTTTCATTTTGTAAGTCCCTGGGTGATCTATTGGATCATGTAGGGCACCTTAAGTTTCATCTTTTAGAGGCCTTGAGGATTCAGGGTTAAGGTTTCTACACCAAATCTCTCAATTTTCTAATGATCAATTTTTCTAGTTGCAACATTAGGCACTACAAAATGCCTACATTCTTGGCCAAAAATTCACAAAAAACTGTTAAAGAAGGGTACCTAGCAAACATGCTAGATGAGACTTCACTAATGGATGGCCCTAGTAAGTGAGAGATCCATCTAGCAATAGTTCTTGCATCCCTTAGGATTGGGTTCTTTCTTATTCCTCCTCATCTCTTGAACATCTTAGACAAATAAGCATAAAAACCTTCAATTCCTTTCCACCTCCCTACAACTATGTTGTCTCAGTGATGGAGTTTGGTAAAACTACATTGAAGATTGATGGGATATATTCCAAGAATAGTTAAGAAGCCTCAATACTAAGTGCTACCTAAAAATATTGGGCTAGGAAGAATGATTTGCCTAAAATTTGCAAGGAAAAAGCTTAACCATACTTATGCATTAGTGCCATAACCTCCATGCACACAACTCCCACATAACACCTAGTGGAATCCATGTTCACATATAGAATGTACAAACTAAAATAGGTTTGTGGGAATTTTAATGCCAAATAACCATTTAAAGTTGGGTGGGCTACACTAGGTGCCTCCCAAACAAACCAATAAAAATCCAAACATATTGGGATTTACAACTTCTAGCAAAAGATACATTGGGATTAATGCCCAAATAAGCCTTAGGATGGATTGCAACCTTCCTCCATGATCAAGAAACATCTCCTAGCCATTCATCCTTATCACATTGAAGCCAATGAAACCTTTTCCAGAACTAAAAACCAAGCATTATCATCAGAGTGTTTTGAGCATTAAAAATAACCAAAAAAACATCCAAAACAGGACATTCTTGAGATTACTACATTGGCCAAGGGTAAAAATATGTTGGATAGCATAGTTTTATTAAAAATAATGATAATTAACATTGGCCATACTTTCAGTTGATCTCAAAATAACCACATCAAGCCTCAAATCCTAATGAGAGCCTTCAATAGCTCTGAAACCTTCTAAACCTTTTTGAAATATGTTAAAATCCATATTTTTTGAGAAAGTATGCTAGTAGGAGCCAAACCTATGCTAGCCAATGTATCTTTATGGATATTAAGCACTAGAAGAACCAATAAAACATCAAAAAGCCTTCAAAATTACAAACCCTATCCTTCACATCTTCTTATAGCCTTCAAAGACCTTGGAAATCTAAATAACAAGCCAAAAAAGTCAAAGCTCATGAAAACCTAAAAGATATATTAGAATAGTTTAAAACTACACTAACCAGAATATTTTTTCTAAGAAAACATAAGAGAAAGCCATCAACCAACCAAATTAACCTCCAAATGCATTAATCGACTTCCAAAACCTTACAAAACCTCTGATAGCTCTCAAACCATGAAACTTAAGTTAAAAATGATCAAAATGAGTCATTCTCTATAAAAATACACTAGTATCAACCAAAAATCTACTATCTAATGTATTTTTTAAAAGAGGTGGCCAAATTAAAATTTCAATGATCTTTAGAATCAATAGTTTCATGCCTAAACCATAGCCATAGGTAGCAGTAACAATGGGACCCCAAAAACATAGTTGATTGATCATTCAAACTATCTAGGAGCTAAGATTTCATCAAAACTATGTTGGAAGCAATGAAAAGTATGTTGGCCAACATCATTTTAATTTTAAAAGTAGTTTTGATAGCTTTAGAACACTTCAAATGGTCTAAAACTTGAATGGCGAATCTTGGGACCCTAGAACCTAAAACCATATACCATTTGACCTTGTTTGAAGTATGAAAAGACCAATTTTTATCATAGATACACTTGGAGCTAGGAAAAAATATGCTAGAAAATGTATTTTTAAGATGCATGGCTCAAAACTACACTTTCATTGACTTATTTTGGCCTCCAAACAACCATTCTACAAGCCTAACACCCTTGCGCTACCCTAGAAGGTTATTGGAACAAAATTTCAAGCTTGAAACACCATAAATAAATTTTCTCTATTACGTACACTAGAAGTAGAGAAAAATATACTAGACAACATCATTTCTATATCTAGGAAACATTTAGAGATTTTAGGAGGTCAAATTGACATTAAAATGATCAATTTCCCCTTCTAGTCCACTACATTATTAGTTTAGGTTATTAGAACCCCAAAACTAGCCCTAATGAACATTTGAAATGACATTTTATCAAAGGATACATTGGAGCCTACTAAAAATATGATGGCTAGTGTATTTTTTATTTTTTTAAAAGGGGCTCTTTTGTGCCTCAAAATAGGCTTAAAATGACCTCCCTAAGTCTCCAAATTCCTCCATCAACCCTAGAGCCTTCAATCGTGGCCTGCTAAGGCCTAAAACTAGGAAAATGTGACCTTGATTAACTAATATTAATCATGTTTTATTGCATGTTATCCACCTTGACTAGTTTGACCTTATTCCATTGTGTTTTGACTAGATTTGATCTTGTTATACATTTTCATACCATTTAGTATTATTTGGCTTCATTTTCACATCATTTGACCTTGTTTCACCATATGTCTCTATAATTTGGCACTATTTAGATGTTCGTTAACTTGATTTGGCATCAGGAAAGGTCATTTGACATCAATATAGCCTTGTTTGACCTTGTATAACATTATTTGTTAGGGCTTAACCATCATTTGGCCCCATTTTTCATCATTTGAGCTTTCATTTGGCCAAATTACACATTATTTGGCTTTAGTCAATCTTATTTATCTTAACTTCTCTCTTATGGCCTCTTTCAACCATGATTTGATTACACTTGATACTATTTGATTGGGTTTGATCATCATTTGACCTTCATGGCCTCATTTTACACCATTTAGCCTTTATTTCACCTTATTTGCTTTAACCTACCTCTTAAAACCTTTTTTGATTGAAAGTTTGACCTTTTTTTTGACCATGATATAATGTGTTTATGCAAGTGTTGCTTAATGTGCTTATGGTTGATGTGCAAGGTTGGAGTATGGACACCTGTAAAAACTTTAGTTTGCCTATGATCCTAAGTAAACCTCATGATGATGTTGAATGATTCATTAACATCAATTACTTAGATCTTGAGCCTGAGAGCCTAGTCAATCACATTGTCTCTATAGAAAAGCCTCTTGAATGACTTGAACACCTAGATAAAATCCTTGACCTTGAGGCTTGTGACATTGACAAAGACTCTCTAGTTGAGGTTCCTATTATGACACATAGTGGTGAGAAGAAAATACTAATATTAAGTTCCTCATGAAAACCTTAGCAAGTTGAAGACATCACCAAGGTCCTTTAAGATAATACTAAGATCTTTGCCTAGTCATATGAAGATATGCCAAGTCTTGACCCATGGCAGGTACAACATAACATCATACTTAATACTATTATCAAACTAGTTAAGAAAAAGGTTCACAACATTAGATCAAATTTAACCCTAGTATTTTGTGATAAGATCATGAAGATGTCTCAAGCTGGTTTCATTCAACTATTGATTAGGTTGATTATGTATCCAACATAGTGGTGGTTCCTAAGAAAAATAGGAGTATACACATTTCTATTGATTTTCGAGACCTAAATAAGGAAACTATTAAAGATGATTTTATTTTGTCTAGTATTGGCCAACTTATCAATACTATGACTAGACATGCCTTGTTATCTTTCATGGATGGATTCTTGTGATACAACCAAGTTAGAATTAACCCAAAGCATCAACTTTGTATGAACATCATGACCTCTTGGGGAACCTTTTGTTATGTCATGATGCCCTTTGGACTAAAGAATGTAGGCACAACCTATTAATGAGCCATGACATATATCTTTAGTGATTACATGCTAGGGTTACTTAATGACTATATGGACAACATAGCAGTGAAATCCAAAATGACCAATGACCATGTGCATGACCTTAATGTTGTGTTGAAATGATGTCTCAAATATGAACTTAGGCTTAATCCTATTAAGTGTGTCTTTGACATCAAAATTGAAAAGATGCTTGGCTTTGTAGTATCCAAAGTAAGGATACATGACAATCCTAATAAGGTTAAGACCATAACTAACTTGGCAATGCCAACCAACCTTAAGAATCTTTGGGGGCTATAAGGTAGATTACAATTTATTTTTAGGTTCATCTCAAGGCTTATAGATAAGCTACAATCCATGTAGTACTTGCTTAAGAAAGGAATTCAATATGAGTGGGTTGCTCAATGCCAAGAAGCCTTTGAAAAATTTTAAGCTAGAGTTGTTATAGCTACCCACAATCTGTCCACCACAAAATGATAGAAATTTTTACATCTACCTTGCAATCTCTAACATGTCCATTGCCTCTCTACTTTTTTTAAAAAAAGATGACATAGTTGAGCTACTGGTATACTACCTAGGCCATGCATTAATTGCATATGGGATTTGATACACTAAAGTTAAGAAGTATTGCCTAGCCCTAGTCTTCTCATTGAAGAAGTGGAGATATTACCTCTTTAGGAGCCAATTCAATGTCATATGCAAGGACAATGTGCTTAGATCCATAATGATCAATATCTATGAAAGTTTCTAGATAGCCCATTGGAAAGCCATAATAACTGAGTTTGACCTACATTACATCTCCCAAGCCTTAACCAAAGGCCAAGCTATAGCTACATGACTCACAACTTTCCCAGTTGAAGACCATGTAACAATTGCCCTTAAATTTCCTAACGAGTATGCCAACATCATTAACAAGGTACTTGAGGACTATGAGGTAATCATGCAATTTGATGGGGCTTCAACTACCCATGGGCCTAGTGTGGTTGCCATCATAACATAACCTTCTAGTGTAATCCAATCCTTTGCTTACCATTTTTAATTCCCATGTACCAACAAATGTGTCAAAGTATGAAGGATTTTTCAGAGGAATGATGGTAGCCCATGATCAAGGAACCAAATTCTTGATGATAAAAGGTGATTCATAACTTGTGGTTAACCAAGTAACAGAGGTTTATACATGCAAAGCCAAACATTTGAAACCCTATTATGACCTACCTAAGAAACTTATGAATTAATTTATAGATGTTGGTATCTCACAGATACCCTGAATTGAGAATACCTTAGCTAATGCCATTATAACCTTGGGTCTTAGTGTGACACTAGATGTGTTTAGTAAGTTTCTTTCCTTAATTGTGAATTGTGCTATTCCCATCATGTAGAATATTGAAGGCATATATATAGCCATAGTTAATACCACTCCTTAAAAGGAGTGGTATGATGATGTCAAGTTTTACCTAAGGCATGGTGAATCTTCATAGAACCTGAATGCTTCTCATAATGATATTGTACCTAAAATTTCAAAACACAATGTCATCATAGGTGATGACACACTATTTCAATGATCCTATGATGGCATATTATTGGTGTGCTTGGGCAAAACCAAAGCTTGCAGAAGTAGAATCCTAGAGTAAGTTCATGAAGGTGTATGTGAAGGACATCTAGGACCTAGAGCCATAAGTGTAAAGGTTAGATGACTAGGTTATTGGTGGCCCTATATGAAAAGTGACTACCTATAGAAGATTAAAACTTGTGATATCTATCAACACCATAGTAACTTGATACATGTGCCACTAACTGAGTTACACACTATATAGATAACTTGGCCATTTCAATGGTGGGAACTTGACATTATTGGACTTATAATGCCTAAGTCTTCTATGGAACATAGCTTTATCATTACTACAACCAAGTATTTTACAAAGTGGGTTGAAGTTATTTCCCTAAGGAGAATAATGTCTTAAAAAGTTAATGAGCCACGATATCGCGTACGCGATATCGCATACGCAATATCACATCCACCACGCGATATCACATCTTACCTCATCTTCTATAAATAAGAGGTGGCGCCCTTGGTTCCAAGGTAGTTAGAATTAGATCCTTAGACAAAGTCTTGCAGTTTTTTTATTCTAGAGTTAGAATTATTTCTATGTGCCCGCAGTAGGAGTCATAGAGTGAACGGATCTTTATTCGAGCAATTTGTACTTGAGGACAATTTTGTGTATGGCAATAAAGATGAACTTTATGATAAACCATGCAACATATAGATTAAGCTAATTAGTAATTAATAATTTTTTAACACTTTCCTAGTTAATTAATATTTCTCTCAACCTTCAACCCCCTTAGTTAAATACACTCAGTACAACCACTTCAAGCATGTGTGTAGCGCTTGGTAACTCATTAACGATTAGCGTTTGGTAATCCCAGCAGTGTTGCACTGGTTCAAGATGTGTACAGTAAGTGGGAACGGATACTAGTGTTAGGAACATTTAGAAAATAGTTAATGAATAGCTAATGTAAGTTAGCCACTTAGTTCTCTCTCCCTCTCCTTTATTAGCAAAAGGCATAAAAAAAACAAAAGCTATAAAAATCATATACCTCAAGCTTACTTAATCATACAACCGTGACAATACAAGTAAGTTTGGGAAGACAACGATTGATTAACCGTGAGTGTTCCATTAAGGCGCGTAAGCACTTAGTCTTTGGAGTTCAACCGGATAGTGCGTGAAATGCTCATATTCATATGGTTAAGTGTAGGGGTACCTCACCACTCAACATTGGCGCCGTTGCCAGGGACTTAGTTGTTTGTGCACTATGTAGAACATGGGAATTCATTCATCTCATTAGAACATTAGAGCGAACTCTTAGGGTTAATCAAAGAAAGATGAGACAACAATATGTTGCATACTGAACAAGACACGATGTCTTCTTCTTCGCATAAGAGCACTTCACTGCCTAGGACTAACATAGGAGGTAGTCGGTGGCATAATACACGTAACCAAGATCCACCAGTTCCTTAATAGTTTCATGTGGTATATACTCATCCCAATGATTATGTACCCAATTTCACCTTTATTCTCCACCAAGATGAACAACTGCATTGGAGAGACTTGGAGGGTAACATAGTGTTGCCTCCAGACCAATCAATTCCAAACATGCTCCTTCGTGCTCTCACATGAATAGGAATGCTACTTTTATACATATAATATGTTGCATGTGATCATGAATCAAGGAAATATCATCTCATAGAAGTGCAACATTAAAGGGACTTGCGACAGGAGAGTTACCATACATCCTTGAAGGGTAAATGGCCCCATGACACTCCACACGTTTTGGGAAAAATTGAGAATGGTGAACTTGCTTCAATAGGTTCCCAAAAAAATGATGTTCCTCCTCATAACATTAGTCAGGAGGTGGTGTATTAGGACCTTCACTCCACTATTCACAACCCTGGTTCTCATACCCACAAACACAAAGTGTTCAACGAGGGAACACAAACACATGATAAGGGTAGATGTTCTGGTCGTGATCACAATCGAGGCCAAGACCACTGAAGAGAAGGTAGAAAACACCGTCAAGGATATGGTTCTCCTTCTTCTTAACCTTCATCATCATCTTCACCCTCTCCTTCATTGTCTGGACATAGTCATAGGGAAACCAATCATGAGGATTAGGAAAAACAAAGTGAAAGACATCGATGAGACAGTCGAGAACGAGGACGAGGGCACTCTAAGGAATCAAGGCATAGAAGAAGGGAGAGTAGGGAACCATGTAGACACCATAGATGCTATGAATGATATGATCATGAAGAACCCCTACTCACAACTTGAAGCATGCTAGATATAATGGAGGCTGTAAGAGTTTCAACAAGGCACCAAAAGGATAGTAGGATCAAGAGGTTAGACATGAATAACATCCCACGATTTGAAGGGGGATACAATGCTAATCCTCAAAATTATTTACAAGCATTCCACGATGCATGTGTCTTGCAAAACATAAAAAGTAAATGGAAAAAACTAAAGTTGTTCCCAAGGACACTAGTGAAAGAAGCTAAAAGCTAGTACCAGTCCTTAGAATCGGAATCCATTCAGAGGTGGAGTACAATGTTAGAACTGTTCAATGATAAGTACCAAGCATACTCTCAAGTGTCTAACCTATAAAAGAAAATCCAATGATGAAAGAAAGGAAATCATGAACCCTTGGATGCTGCCATGAGGCACTATTACGCACTGTTACATCATTGCCCTGGTAATGGTTATTCGCAGCGGGATCAACTACGCCATCTCATGGATGGACTTAGGCATGAAACAAGAAGAATCCTTCGGATGTATGCCCAAGGAAGGTTATCGAAGCTTAGTTCTCATCAAATTCATAGATTTCTAAAGAAAGTAGCCAAAGAAGAAGGTGAGCTATGAAAGAGAGAAAGTGTGGAAGAATATAACCGAGATCCTTCCCTCTGAAAAAGGGGGGTGAGATTTTGTGGGAGGAAGAAAAGTCACCACTCGAAGATATGGTGAATAGGAAAAATTTACCTCTCCAAAAGTTAACAACCAAAGTATCGACAAAGGTAGACCAAATGTGGGACTCCTTGGATAGTAGGTTTGAAACTGTTCTTAAAATTGTAGAGCAGTCTTGGAAGCGAGGTAGTGACCACGATAAAAATAAAAAGAGAGATGTGGAAAATGCACATAACAAGGGTAAGGGGAAAATGGCCATCACATAAGAGGTTTTGGATTCAGACATGGACAATGATGGTGGATGCGATATATGCCAATACGACCATCCTAAGGGATGTTGCCTAGTGATGTCACATCTACAAGAGTCTGGGGTGTATGCACTCATCCCATGACTTAATAAACGGAAAGCACCCAGATGGTTACCTTATCCCCAAGGTAACCCAAGGAAGTTCCACCAACCTTCAACATATTATCCAAGTGGAACTTCACCACAACTCATTGAGCAACATCAATAGTGGAAATACCCATAGTCATGGGGGATGCCACTACCAAGGCAACAATACCCCTATTGGCAACCTAACCCATATGGCTACTACGTGCAACATCCAATCTCTCCATGTGACTCTGTTAGTCACATTACACCACAACATCACTACCAAGCCCATGAGTATTATAGAACTCCTTCTTCTAGGGAAGATAACCCATAGACATACCATTCTCCAAATCCATCTACAGCTCTCACACTAATAGCTCCATTACCACCCACTCTGGCAATGCAAGGGGAACTCCCTACTCAACCGCAACAATGCAATGCCACAAGGGTTGTGAATCCTCAACCTACTATTGGTTCTAAAAACCATATGAAGAAAAGACCTTTCTTCAGAACTAATAATCCAACCAAGCCCTTACAACCACAAGCAGTTGAACCTCTGAATGCTGCCCCATTGAATAAAGCTTCAGAGCTCCCTTTAAGCCAAACACCGAGCTCAACACATACAGTTATGTTAATACATGATGTAACTAACTGGATCAAGGTTGGCCATCTTCCTAGGAAATTCTTTGATCCTGGAAGCCCTCTAATCTATCTCCAAATCATTGGAAATGAGCCATGCAAAGATCTTTTGGACTCAGGTTCTAGAGTCAACTTAATATTGCAAGAAATGTACAAAGCCTAGAACCTAGCTCTATTAAAGAAGAGCAATATTTTCCTAGAGCTGGCTAACTAGTCCATCACTGTTCCCTTGGGACTAGTGGAGGACATCATCACCATTGTGTGTGGGTGGTTGTATCTAGCTAATTTCCTAGTGATACAAGTGAATAACGATAAATGTGACATTCTAATAATAATGGAAAGGGCATGGCTAAGCACTATAGATGCACACCTAGGAATATACAATCTTTCCCTGGAAATATCTAAGGAGAACACTTTTGGAAAGATCGAGAAGAAGAAGGTTCCATGCATTGCATACAGTGATATAGGGTGCAATTGCATGCAGAGATCATGGGTTGTGCAAAGTTTAGCATTACCTGCATGCAGCTAATGTGCAAAATAAATTAACATACAAAAGTGCCTGTATGCAGTAGCCACATGACAAGAAGACACCCAGTGGTTGATAGCTGATCAAGAGAGAAACTCACCAACATGCATGGAACTAACTGAGGGAATAACGTGTTCTTACATCGAAAGCATATATGCACTAGAGCAAGTCCGTTGCCAACTTCCAAACGTTAACCTTGAAAACATCAACTAGGGGAAGTTGAAAATTCTTGAAAAATTCAAACAAGAGCCCCTAAAATTGAAACCATTACCCACCGGTCTGGAATATATGATTCTTGAAAATGAAAAATCGATAATCATCAACGCAAGACTTGATTCCAAACAAAAAGGAAGATTACTAAAGGTAATAAACAAGTGGTCAAAAGCCTTTGTCTAGTGATCATGCCCAAAAAGGGAGGCAAATGAAGGGTGTGCATAGATTTTAGGCTTCTAAACATGGAAAAATTTAAGGATCACTTTTTTTTGTCATTTTTTGACCAAGTCTTAGACACCATAGAAGGGCATCACTATTACAATTTTCTGGATGGCTATAGTGGATACAACCAAATACAGATAGCCCCAAAAGAGCAAGCCAAGACAACGTTCACTAGTCCTTGTGGAATGTTTATGTATAAAAAATGCCATTTGGCTCATGTAATGCTCCTGCCACGTTTCAATGCCTAGTTCTAAGCATATTTCAATAGCAGCTAGGGAATGAAGTGGAAGTCTTTATGAATGACTTCTCCACTTATGGAACAAGTTTTGATTAAGCCTTGGACTAATTAGAGCAAGTGCTAAAAAGATGCATAGAAATCAATTTAAGGCTCAACTAGTAGAAAAGCCATTTAATGGTCCAAGAAGGCATAGTACTTGGGCATAAGGTTTCACATGCAAGAATAGATGTAGACCTAGATAAAATTAGGGTCATCCAAGGAATCACTCGTCAACTAAAAACTATCAAAGACATTCGGTCATTCCTTGGACACATTGGCTACTATAGGAGATTCATTAGGAACTTCTCCAAGACTGCCAAGCCATTGGTAGAGCTAACAAAGAAGGATGTACCATTTGAGTGGACCAGGGAATGTGAACAAGCATTCCAAACTCTGAAATGAAAGCTTGTAGAAACTCCCATTCTAGAAGTGCCTAACTGGTCTAGACCATTCCACATAATGACTGATGCATCCAATTATGATTTAAGAGTCGTACATACATGGTTAGAGGACCAAAAATGCCCTTACTACATCCACTGTGCAAGTAGAAGTATCACCAGTGCACAACTTAGCTACACAACTACAAAGAAAGAATTAATGGCTGTAGTGTTTGCAATGGATAAGTTTAGGCAGTATGTGTTAGGTTACAAAGTGTTCATCTACATGGATCATAGTGCAATCTGGTTCCTCATGAATAAGCCAACGGTTAGCCCTCGTATTATACGATGGTTGGTAATCCTATAGGAGTTCGATCTAACGATGATCAATCGAAAAGGCACTGAGAATGTAGTTGCAGATCATTTATCTTGGTTGTGCTGGGACAACAAAGAGGATGAATATGTAATGTCTGATCATTTTCCTGATGAAGCCCTCTTTGTTGATGTAGTGAATAACCAACCCATGGAGACGAACTGGTATAGTATCATTCTCACCTATCTCCTTACTCAACAAACACAATAGGAGATGGAATTTAGGAAGAAAAAATAGTTTCTTCACAGAGCCAAGTACTTCATGGAGATCAATGGAAAACTTTACAAAGTGTGTCCTGATGGCTTGGTTCGACGGTGCGTGCCTGAGGTAGACCAACTGAGAGTTCTCCAAGATGCTCATGAAGGCCCTTGTGGGGGTCACTATGCAGGGAGACGAATGGCTATTAAGATCTTTCTTGCAGGATATTACTGGCCAACATTATTTTGGGATGCTCATCAATTTTTCCAATCTTGTAAGCACTGTCAACATGATGGGGGAATGACTGCTAAAATGGAGGGTTTGCAATAATGGATTCAACCATCAGCATCCTTTGACATTTGGGGAATAGAATTTATGGGGCCCATTACACCAATGTCCAATGGAAAATCTTACATTGTAGTTTCTGTAGACTATTTAATGAAATGGGCTAAAGCAGCTACTATTACAGACTGCAATCATCTATAACTGCATGATTTGTGCAACAACAAATTTTAAATAGGTTTGGTGTACCACATGCACTTATTTTGGATAATGGAACACATTTCACAAGTGAAAATTTTTGAAAGTTAATGTAATGCTTAGGGGTTGAACATAAATTGGCTGCACCTTATCACCCCCAAGCTAACGAACAAGATAAGGTCACCAACAGGGAGATCATTAAAATATTGACTAGGACAATTAGCAAGTATAGGCGAGATTGGAGCACTAAACTGAATGATGCTCTTTGGGCATACCACTCCACCTGGAAACTCCCTATAGGCTACTCTCCCTATGAGTTAGTGTATGGAAAGATTCCAATTCTTCTAATTCAAACCAAGCTCTGTACACTATCAATGGCTTGTGACCTCCACCTCGATTTTGATTTAGCACAAAAGAAAAAGGTTGGCAACTTTAAAAATGCTAGATGAAAATTGATTAGCTGCCCTATCATCAAATGAGCTGCACAAAGCATATAACAAGCAATGTCATGACTTGAAGATTCAAAAGGTTAAGTATCAACCAAGAGATAAGGTTCTCTATTGGAACCCCACACATGTACCACAATGCACAAAATTTCAAACACTGTGGGAAGGACCTTACATTATTCATATAACCTTTCCTTTAGGGGCCATGACCATATACACACTTGAGAGCCCTAATAAGAGATTTTTAGTCAATGTGCAATAGACCAAACCCTTCCATGAATTTAGAATGGTCGGTGCACATAATACCTCTGAGAAGGGATGACCCTGCTCACTATTTCGTATCTTCTCCTTCCAACTCAGTCATGGGGGAGATGATCATCTTTGCTAACCATTTGAGGTCCTCAGTTCCTTTTTAAGTTTTTGTTTTACACATTTTTGTTTTACAAATTTTTTAAACTTTTCTTATTTTTGTTTTGCAACATTGTTTATACTTTTTCATTTCTTTGTGTGATTGTTTGTTTTGTTTTTTTTTTTGTTCTTATTTTTATCTTTATTTATTGTTTTTGTTTTGTTAGATTTGTCACCTAATAAGTGATCCTGATGGTGGTATGTATTCTATTGATTGCTAATGTTTGGTTTTTACCTTTGAGTTATAATGTTGATACTAAGGTATGGTTCTTTTGATATAACAGGCAATGAGTCCACGTCATCTATGCATCCATGAATTTCTATGGTCTCTCTTGGCTTGGAACTGCATAGTCCCTTTCTTTAATAATAAAACTATTAACAAATTGGTGACTAGGCATTTCTCAAACTAAGGACTCAAGGGCTGAAAAGGGTGTGACTTCAAGGGGATTTGATGCATTTGTGCTGGCTATTCTCTTGGGTTCTTGGATGTTTTCTTCTTAAGTTTTCCTTACCATTTTGACATTGCTCCATTATTGGAAAGCTGAGCCAATAAAAATAAGTCTTTGCATGGGGTGGTTCTCACAGAAAAAGAAAAAAGTAAGAATTCAAAGCACATCCCTTAGAAAAAATAATCATCTAGGCTACAAGAACTGGTTATGGAACTCAACAAACATGTTCCCTCTAACTAAGTCCCTTTCTCGCTTCCTACTTTTCCCTTTCTCGTTTCCTCGGAATGGTGGTGACTCTTTGGCGAAAGCATTCTTGTTACTTCAAGTGGATGGATTGGTCGAGTGTATTGATGCGAAGTCACTGGATGTGAATTATTTGAGGCTAGATTTGGAATGAGATCTACTCAGTCACATTAACCATAAATAAAAAAGGGGCTGTATATGACATTGTTCTTGGGACTCATTCCATTATCTTCTCCCCATCATTCTTTCTCCATTTTCCACCTCATTGTTGGTTGTATCAGCAATCTATATTTTGGTTGATGCATTGTTTTCTCTTTGGTAAATTCTTGGGGTTAAGTCTTTAACTCTTGCTCCCAAATGAAATTTCTAAAGCCTACAAACTCTTTGAATGTGGGTTTGTTAGGGCATAAAGGGCATGAGCCTACTTTGGGGAGGACCCACTGGAATTCCTATTTGGTGCATTAGTTAACTTCTTTCCTTTAAAAATTTCCACAATCAACATTTGTTTTATTCATTTCCATCTCTAACATCCATTTTATCGATGTTGCCATTGTTTCTTTTTGTTCATATTTCCTATTCCTTATCTTTTTCCATTCTATCGCTACTGGAGGATCGCTCTTAGTCATGGGGGCCTTGGTCCAATTTTTTCAATTTTTCCTAACCCCTATACCTTGGGTAGTCACCAGTGTTATATCTCTAGAATTTGTATTGGCCATATCACAACTCAGCCAATGGACCTTACACCGAGGCAAGGTATCAACTATATTGTGATTTACTTATCCTTGCTCATATGTGACTATGTTGTGTGTGTAGATGGCAATCATACAACAATGGAATGGACCTGGAGGAAACACTCAGGATGGACTAGTGCTAGAACGATTGTGCAAGGAACAAGATTGATGGCATGATCATGGATGGATAATAGAAGGTGCAATCTTGGCATTGGCAGCAACATGTCTTCTCCTTTTCTCTTTCTCTCTCTCTTCTCTCTCAGCTTCCAATTAAGGCTAAATTTCAATTGTGTATAGTGTTCACTCTTGTGATCATGAACACTAATGTTGTCATGTATTGTAATGTTGATCCGTTCACATGTCACCCCATTCACCATTAGTTTTCATTCAAGTCAATAATCCCATACCTTCCCAATATTTTGTATGGAACTCAAGGATGAGTTTTTATTTAGTCATGGGGGTATGATGAGCCACGATATCGTGTAAGCGATATCACATACCCAATATCATATCCACCACGCAATATCGCTACCTGCCTCATCTTCTATAAATAAGAGGTGACGCCCTTGGTTCCAAGGCACTTAGACTTGGACCCTTAGCCAAACTCTTGCAATTTTGTTATTCCAGAGTTAGAATTATTTTTGTGTGCCAACAGTAGGAGTCATAGAGTGAATAGATCTTTATTTGAGAAATTTTTACCTGAGCACAATTTTGTGTACATCAATAAAGATGAACTTTATGATAAACCTTGCAACATATAGATTAAGCTAATTAGTAATTAATAATTGTTTAATGTTTTCCTAGTTAATTAATATTTCTCTCAACCTTCAACCCCCTTAGTTAAATACACTTAGTATGACTACTTTAAGCATGCATGTAATGCTTGGTAACCCAATAATGATTAGCGTTTGGTAATCCCAGTAGTGTTGCACTGGTTCAGGATGTGTACGACAAGTGGAAATGGATACTGGTGTTAGGAACATTTAGAAACTAGTTAATGAATAGTTAATGTCAGTTAGCCACTTAGTTCTCTCTCCCTCTCTTTTATTAGCAGAATACATAAACAAAGACAAAAGCTATAAAAATCATATACCTCAAGCTTACTTAACCATACAACTATGACAATGCAAGTAAGTTTGGGAAGACAACGATTGATTAACCCTGAGTGTTCCATTAAGGTGCATAAGCACTTAGTCCTTAGAGTTCAGCTGGATCATGCATGAAACACTGATATTCATATGGTTGAGTGTAGGGGTACCTCACCACTCATCACAAGTCTATAGATTCATATTAGATAACATAGTAGCTCATTTGGCATACTTTTAACCATAGTCACAGGTAATGGATCATAGATTAGTAGCTAAGAAATGTAAGGCATTTGTCAAGACCTAGGCATTAAACATTCCTTTTCATCACCATACTAACCTCAAGCCAATGGACAAGCTAAAGCTAGCAATAAATCCATTATAAACTTGCTTAAAAAGATACTAAATAATATCAGAAATAAGTGGCATGAGTGGCTTGTTCACACACTTTGGGCCTATCAAACTACAACTAGTGTCACCCTATATAGCTTATTTTATGGATTTGAAGTTTTTTTGCATCTTGAATTGTAGGTTTCATTGCTCAGAGAAGCACTATTTGACTTCATCAATGATGAGTAGAATAAGGAGCTGTGTACCATTGACCTTGAGTCAGTAAAAGAGTAGCAAATAAAAATGATTTTTCACATCAAATGATACCAACATAGGTAGAAGCAACAACATTGGCTTGACCTAAATAACTGAAAGATTAAGGAAGAAGACCTAGTTCTCAAGGTTATTCATGAGTATGTGGGTAAGTTCATAGCAAATTGGGAGGATCCTTTCTTGGTCACCAAAGCTTATGGAAATGGTGCTTTCAAAGTAGTAGACATGGATAAGAATGAATTGGCGAATCCAATTAATTATTCCTATCTCAAGCCTTATTACATCTAACATGAGCTTCTTTGTAGGTATGAATCCATAATTGATATTGATAGCCCTTACAACTAATAGCAAGAAAGTTTGCATGATCTCTTTCTCTTTATTTCTTTTAATTTGGCACGATGAATGAACTTTAAATTTTGTAGATCTGATGTATGTGGCACAAATATCTTAATGACATATAATAGTAACTTATGATGGCCTAGTTTACTAGTTATCTCATATAGCCCTATGCATTATTTTATAATGAGATGTTTTCTTTGTCACATTTTCTTATTCTCTTAGAGTTGTACTTGCAAGATGAAGCATGGAGGTTATTGTGAAGGTGCAAATCATTATGATAGCAAGTTACCATGTGACCTTGATGCATAAGATTTGATTGGCTTATCATGCTATAGCAAGAGTGCTTGTCTTACATCACTTTTATTATCCCTTTTGAGCCATAATTCCATAGCCTAATTATAACCTTCCTTACCCTAAACAATAATGATGGCCTATTCTTGACATTCATGCTCCATGACCTTGTGAAATCTATCATCATGCTCCCCCCATAAAATCCATTAGATATAACACATCTCATTCCATGAGAAAACCAAACCAAGTTTGATCTTGGTACTGAAACCCAATGAAGGTTTTACCCCACAATGAAAATGAAGAGGAAAATCACCAAGAAAAGTTGAAAAGGTCAATGAAGCCCAAAGGATATATCAATGGCTCTAAACAAGAAAAGGGAGGAGCCTAATGGCCAAAAAAGCCTTGAAGTGGAATGTTGGTTCCTTAAAAAAATTACCAAGTGACCAACACCTCAAAGCATGAAGTGCAAAGAATACACTGATCAATGAGCATGTTACTATCATATCATGACCATGATGTCAATATGTGGAACTCATTATTAACCCTTGTGACCACTCCCTTGTAGCCATATATAGCCTTTATTCTATATCATCTCACCATAACCTTATATCATCATCATAACAAATCTTTAACATGGTTTGACAACTATAGAATAAAGCATGGAGAGGAAATGCTAGTGATAGACCTGTGGTGATGTTTTGCATTCTTTGTTGATGTCTCTTGAGTCAATCCTCAAAATATGAATAAATAGGGATCAATGAAACACCACTAAGGAAATTCAAGTTGTAATCCATAAACTTCACCATTAAAAATGAGGTAGGATTTTATTCTAAAATGTGAGGTTGTAGTTCACAGGCTATAATCTAGCATAGTTTAACTTTTTTGAGGCTAAAAAATTCTTCATAAGTTGTTATTACCTCACTTTCAAAGTGGAAAAATTTTTCATGTATGTACTTGGGCTTGGGAAGGTTGAAAATGCCTTGGGAATTACTAAATGTGGGGTTTTTATGATTTTTATGATGGTTAAAGGAATTAATATAATGAAATCACTTACAACTACTATAGAAATTATTGGTATTTAATTTTCATAGCAAGGCTAGTGTATTTTCCATGGAAGCCAACGTATCTTTCTTAAGGCTAGTGTATCTTTCCTATGGCCAGTGTATTTTTGGTGAAGCTAGTGTATCTCTTAAAGCTAACTTACTTTTTATGGAACTTAGTGTATTTTTTAATGGCCTACATGCACCAAACTTATAAAAATTGGAAAAATACACTAGAGTTAATGGCCTACCACACCTACAAATTATAATAATCTATTAGCAATCATGACAGAAAATATGTAGCACCAAATTAGACACTAATGGCTTCTTTTAAGCATGTTTCAATACATTGAAAAGACTTTATGAAAAATCTACATTTGACTAAGCATAGAGACTATTAGTGTATTACATAACAACAAAAAGCAGAACAACCATCCACCATTCCAACATCCAAATGAAGTAGATCTATATCGAAGAACTAGGAAGGAGCCTTGGAAGCACCACTTTGGATTATTTGGACCATGAAGCTAATTGTAGGACTCACTTTGCTGGTCTCACTAAACTACAAGCATCTTTCACATAATTCTTTGTGCATTTTAAGCACAAAAATTGTACTCTCTCTCAAAATTTTGTATCTATAAAATTTTGGTACTTTAATAAAATTTATGGTTCATTTGTTTTATGCAAGTTTATTTTCTCTATTTCTCTTAGATTAGATCTACATTTTATATTCAGTTTGCTTAAACATTTTTACAATCTTATGTCCATGGATGATTGGCTAGATCATTTAGGGCACTTTGGATCCCTTTTTTGAGGCCCACGAGATTTGGAGTTAAATTGTTTCACTTGAAATTTTTAGTTCTCTGGCATCAAAGTTTTTAGGCATTACATCCTAAATTGATGAAATGCTAATTAAAGTATCATGTTGTCAAGTATATTCTTTTATAGAAGGATTTTAGGCTACAATCAGATCATGTGTTGATAAAAATGATAGATATAATACAACTTTGATTACTAAGTGGGGAACTTTCTCTTACAAGAGGATGCCTTTTGGATTGTCAAATTCTTGAGCCACCTTCAAAAGAGAAATGAATATAGCTTTTAAGGATTTAATTGAAAAATTTGTTGTGATTTATCTACATGATATTACTATTTATTCAAAGATAAAAGAAGATCATATTAGTCACCTTCAGCAAATTTTTGATAGATGTCAAGATTATGACATTTCCTTGAATCCTAAGAAAAAAAATTTCAGGTAAATTTTGGAAGCTTGTTAGGACATGTAATTTGTTCATAGGAAATTACTATAGATAATTCAAGAATTGAGGATGTGAAAAATATTGAACATATAAACAACAATAAGGATCTTAGATCCTTCTTTGGAAAAATAAATTTTTTCAAGAAATTTATTCCAAGATTTACTTAGATTACCAAACCTCTAATTTTTATGAGCAAGGAAGATGTTTAGGTTAGGAAGATACCTGAATTAGAAAAGCATTAGTAGAAATTAAAAAAGCCATTCAAGAAGCTCCATATTTAGCTAGACCTAAATTAAAAGAAGCCTTCTAGCTTTATGCTTTTGCTTGTAGCGATTTAGTTGCTATAGTTTTAACTTAGAAAAAGGATGGTGAGAATGAGCCAATTGAATTCTTTGGTTATCAACTTAAAGGTTTTAAATTAAATTATTTAGATTTATAAAACCAAGCATATATTGTTATCAAGGCATTGTTACATTTTAAATATTATTTAGAGAGCACTTTAGTTTATATTATGCTAATAGAGTCTTCCTTTAAGCAAATTTTAGCTTTAAATGAAATTAGGATGAAAAGAGAAAAATGGCTTATTAAGCTTCAAGGATTCAAAATTTCCTTAGAAATTTGTAAAACAATTAAAAGAATGGAATTAGCCAAACTAATGACTAAAGACGCTAAAGTTTTTATAATAGATTCTCATAATGAAAATTGGTACGATGAAATTTTAGAGTATTTTATGTCAAGGAAGGTTCTAGATAACTTAACTAAGAGCCAAAGAAGAGATTTTCTTAAAAGGAAAAATAAGTTCTTGGTAAGAGATGGGATTTTATATAGAAAGGACTTTAGAGGATTTTTATTAGAATGTGTCAAGAATGAAAAATTGAGATCATTTTAGACCAATTTTATGATCATGTTGGTTTATTCTATGATTTTACTAGATCTACTATGCAACATATACTACACTCTAGGTTCTATTGGCCCAAAATATATTAGGATATTAGCTCAAAAATCCAATTTTGCTACAAATGTTAGATTCATGGGCCAAAAATAAAAAAATCTAACACTCCTATAAAACTAGTGATTACATATAGACCGTTTTAATAGTGGGATTTGGATTTTATTGGTACAATTACTCCTTGAAAAGGTAGACATAAATTCTTTCTTATAGCTACTAATTATTTTACCAAGTGGTCTAAAGCAAGATCTCTAAGAAAATGATCAATGTCAAATGTAATAAGGTTCTTGGAAGACCAAATCCTTAATCACTTTGATATGCATAAAGTATTAGTTTCAGATAATGGTTTTGCTTTTCAATCTAAAGAATTTATAAAATGAGTGTTTGAAAAATCTATTTTTCTATTTTCCTCTTCAAACTACTATCCCCAAGGCAATGGTTTAGTGAATCTACTAATAAAAAACAAATTTCCTATATCAAAAGATCAATGAAAGGAAATTCTGAAAATTGGATTAATCATCTTCAATTTGCATTATGGATAGACCATATGAGGATTAAAAAATCAATCAAAACATCTTCTTATAATTTAGTGTATGGTATGGCTGCAAGAATTACAAATAAAATTGTAACTTTAACTTCAAAGTTTTTATAGAAGTATAGTGAAAAAGAAGATAAAAATAGAAGTTTCATGACTTTGCTTATTAAAAGAGAAGATAAAATTGATAAGGCTAGGAACAATTTGTTAAAAAATGCTTTATAGGTTAAGAGATGATTTCATAGAAAACCTTTGAAAAGTTCATTTAGAATAGGTGATCTTGTTTTGTTATGAAACATAAGAAAGCAAGATGATCACAATAAGTTCTCTACCTTTTGATCAATTAACAAGTGTTAGATAACACATACAAACTCTCCATGATGGATGAAATTGAACTTAATTTTTCATTCAATGCTCTTCACCTCAAGCACTACTTTGGACAATCACACACTACACAACAAAGTAGAGAAAAAGATAGAAGATGTAAATATGTAAATAATGTTTGCATTATGGTTAATAAATAGCTTTAGAAAAATCTCAATAAGCACATAAGATAATTGTTCAAGTGGTATGAGATTTTAGACATATAATAAGCTATAGCTAATCTTTCACCAACAAGAGTTTTAACTTTAAGTTTTGAGCTAAGAGTAATGGTGGTAACAAGGCCTTTTTAACTTTAGGTTTTAAGGTAAGAGTAATGGTAGTAACAAGGCCTTTTATTTCTTACATATTTGGCTACTACTAAGAATATGTATAGAGGCCATACTATAAAGCATTGAATTATGGAGCTTCTTTCAATAGTCCTTACTTGACTTGGTTGTTAAACGAGTTTTCCTTTATGACTAGTAATAGTTCCATCTATTCCAATGTCTACAAATATTACTACTTGTATTTGAAGGATACAAGGCCTTGAAATGATGGAGCAGAGCTCAACAATGCTAATTCCTAGGAGGAAGCTTTCATGTCCTAAGATGCTAAAGAGCTAAGTGAGGATTAGGGCCACAAATCTAATCAGCCTAAAGAAAAGATAGAAATAGCCATTCTGAATTAATTAAAGAATCATAATGTTGAGGAAAGTAGTGAAACACCACCAAGAAAAATTCATGTTGCAACTTACAACCTTTACCATTATAGTTGAGGCTAGATTTTACTATAAAATGTAAGGGTTGTAGTTCATAGGTTGTAATCTTGCATACTTCAACTTTTTGAGGCTAAAAAATGCCTTATAAGTTGTTATAGCCTCATTCTCCAAGTGGAAAATGTTATGTCATGTGTACATTTAGGCCAAATTTGCATTTTTCATTAGTTTTATGTTGGTTAAAGAAACAAATACGTTGGAAACACTTGCAGACACTGTAGAAATTGTTGGGCTCTAATTTTCATAGCAAGGGCAACATATCTTTGGTGAACACAACATATATTTTTAAAGAAAACATACTTTTTATAGCATCTTGTGTATTTTTGATGGCCTTTGTGCATCAAATTTACCACAAATGAAAAGATACACCAGAATTGATGACCTACCAAACCTACAAATTATAGTAATCTATCATCAATCATGGGAAAAAATTTTTAGCAATAAATTGCACACCCATAGCCTATTTAAATAAAATTTGAATACATTGGATATATTTTTGGACAAACTAGCAATTGGTTGAGCATTAGAGACTCTCGAAGTGATTGCATAGTAATGAATAGTCTAGAAGCCTTTTCACCATTTTTTGAACCAATGTAGTAGATTTGAGGCCAAGAACCATTGAGGAGTTCTAGAAATTGAAGCTTGGAAGCACTTGAATCATGCAATTAACTATAAAACATAGCCTATTAATTTTACCAAACTTCAGGTATCGTTTGAGCTACTCCTTGTTCATCTAGGCACATACTTGTACATATTTGAACTCCATTCTTACAAAAATTTTATTGTTTCAATAAAATTTATTGTTCATTTATTTGTGCAAGTTCATCATTTGTATATTATAAGTTTATTTTATGCATGTTTCTCTAGTTTTGGATTTGCAAGTTTTTTAAAATTTATTTACATCCATTCATACTTTCTAAGTCCCTAGTTGATTGACAAGACCATCCATGAAACCTTGGATCCTCTTTCTCAAAGGCCCTTGGGATCTAAGGCTAAACTATTTTCATCAAAGATCTTCAATTTTTTCAGCATTGAATTTTTCAGGTGCAACAGTTTTTGGCACTAGAAGGACCCTTGTTCAAGTTCTTTAACTGATCAGATCTATCATTTCTAAAACCAATTTTTTCAAATTTAAATCTTTAAAAATACCATTCAAATTTTCCAAGGAAGCAAACATTTCCATTCATTCCCCTACAATTTGTGCTTAGTGTATTAATTGTGACTAGTTTGGATGCCTATAAAAATTTTACAACAATTGTTGAACTTTTCCAAAACTAGCATATCTTTTGAGACAACCTAAGTTCTATTATAATTTAAATATGCCTTTGGACTTCCCAAAGGCCAACATAGTTTTATTGGCTTCTAACCACTTTCTGTTGTGAAATTTTTCTAATTGGATTTATTGGAAAAGCCTAGCACGGTTTTACTAAGAATTCTTAGCATATTTTTTCTTAACCAACATACCTCTCTCCCATAAAACCAACACACTTTCCCCAAGTTACCTAGTGTATCTTTGCATAAATTACTATAGTTTTTATTTTCACACCAATGCCCAAGATAGTTTTTCATAAAGGAAAAGTATGCCAACACTTTTTAATAAGGGAAAGTAATACCAGCATGTTTCCTACTGGAAACCCAATGTACCTCTTTCTTTTGAAACCAAAAACTATCTATTTCCTACAAACACTGATGAGCTGCGATATCGCATACGTGATATCGCGGCTCGCCACAATGTCTATAAATAAGAGGTGGCTTTCCCTATTTTAGGCATCTAGATTTAGACCCTTTAGACAAACTATAGCAGTTTTACCATTCCAGAGTTAGAATAATTTCCATGTGCCCGCAGTAGGAGTCTTAAAGTGAACGGATCTTTATTTGAGCAAATTATACCTGAGCACACATTTGTGTACGGCAATAAAGATGAACTTTCTAATAAACCTTGCCACATATGGACTAATCTAAATAGGATTTAATTATTGTTAAATTTTTAAATGCTTTCCTTGATAATCAATCTCTCTCAATCCTTGACTCTCCTGGTTAAGTGCATTCAGTATGATCGCTTTGAGCACGTGTGTAATGCTTGGTAACCTAGTAACAAGTAGCGTTTGGTAATCCCAGCAGCAATGCACTAGTTCAGGGTGTGTGCGGCAAGTGGGAACAGATACTGGTGCTAGGACAATTAGAATTTAGTTAGTGAATAGTTAATGAAAGTTAGTCACTTAGTTCTCTTCACTTCCCCTATTAGCGTAAGACATTAAAAAGATAAAAGATATAAAAATCATATACCTCGAGCTTACTTAACCATACAACCGTGACAATACAAGTAAGTTTGGGAAGACAACGATTGATTAACCTTAAGTGTTCCATTAAGGCACATAAGCACTTAGTCCTTGGTGTTCGACCGGATCAAGCGTGAGATGCTCGTATTCGTATGGTTGAGTGTAGGGGTACCTCGCCACTCATCATTGGCACCGTTGTCGAGGACTTAGTTGTTTGTGCGCTACGTAGAACATAGGAGATCATTCACATTGTTGGGATGCTAGAACGAACCCTTAGGGTTGATCAAAAGAAAAATAATACAATAGTAAATAGCACATCGAACAAGACAAAAATGTCTTCTTCTTTGCACAAAAGCACATCACCGCCTAGGAACAACACTAAAGACAGTCGGCGGCACAACACACATAACCAAAATCTGCTAGTTCCTCAACAATTTGTTGTGGCATATATTGATCACAATGAGTATATACCTGAATTTACCTTTATTCTCCATCAAGATGAAAAATTGTGTTGGAGAGACTTGGAGGGTAACATAGTGTTGCCTCCAGATCGAGCAGTCCCCAACATGCTCCTTCGTGCTCTTGCACGAATAGGCATGTTACAATTGTACATAGAGTACATTGCATGTGGTTACGACACAAGGGACTACCATCCCATAGAAGCACAACATCAATAGGACTTGCGATAGGACAGTTACCACACATCTTTGAAGGGAAAAGGACCCCATAACGCTCCACCTGTCTTAAGAGAAATTGAGGGTGGTAAACATATTTCAATAGGTTCTCCACAAAAAGATGTTCCCCCTCCTAACGATGGTGAGGAGATGGTGTATCAGAACCTTCACTCCACAATTCACAACCCTGGTTTTGATCCCCACGAACACCAAGTGTTCAATTAGGGAACACAAACATATGATAAGGACGGGCACTCTAATCATCATCACAATTAGGGCCAAGACCACTGAAGAGAAGGTAGGAAACATCGTCATGGTGATAGTTATCCTTCTTCTTCACCTTCATTGTCACATTCACCCTCTCCTTCAGTATTAGGATGTAGTCATAAGGAACTTAACCATGAGGATAAGGGTAAGAAAATTGAGAAACCTTGACGAGAGAGTCAGGAATGAGGATGAGGGCATTCTAGAGAATCATGACATGGAAGAAGGGAGAGTAGGGAACCACGTAGACATCACAGAAACTATGAAAGAAATGACCATGAAGAACCCCTACTTGCAACCCAAAGCATGTTAGATATAACAGAGGCTATGAGAATTCCCACAAGGCACCAAAAAGATAGCAAGATCAAAAGGTTAGACATGAATAATATCCCACGATTTGAGAGGGTATACAACGCTAATCCTCAAAACCACCTACAAGCATTTCATGATGCATGTGCCTTGCAGAACATTGAGAACGAATGGAAAAAACTAAATTTGTTTCCAAGGACACTAAAAAAGAAGCGGAAAGTTGGTACTGGTCCTTAGAACCGGAATCCATTCGGAGGTGGAGTACGATGCTAGAACTATTTAATGATAAGTATCAAATGTACTCCCGAGTGTCCAACTTGCAAAAGAAAATCCAAGGATGGAAGCAAAGAAATCATGAATCATTGAATGCTACCATGGGATGTTATTATGCATTGTTACATCGTTGCCTAGGCCATGGTTACTCGTAGCAGGATCAACTATGCCATCTTGTATATTGACTTAGGCATGAAACCAGGAAAACCCTTGGAACATATGCCCAAGGGAGATTATCAGAGCTTAGGTGCCATCAGGTCCATAGATTGCTAGAACAAGTAGCCAAGGAAGAAGGGGAGCTACGTAAGAGAGAAAGTGTAGAAGAGTACAACCGCAATCCTTCCCTCTAAAAAAGGGGAATGAGATTCTTTGAGAAGGAGGAAGAGTCACCACTCAAAGAGATGGTGAATAGGAAAACCTTGCCACTCCAAAAATTAACAATAGAAGTGTCGATGAAGGTAGACAAAATGTGGGACTCCTTGGATAGTAGATTTGAAACCGTTCTCAAAATCATAGAGGAGTCTAAGGAGCGAGGTAGTGACTATGACAAAAAGAAAAAGAGGGATTTGGACCATGCACGTAACAAAGGTAAGGGTAAAATGGCCATCATTGAAGAGGTTGTGGATTCTGATATGGACAATGACGGTGGATGTGAGATATGCCAATACAATCATCCTAAGGGATGTTTCCCAATAATCTCACATCTGCAAGAGTCTGGGATGTATGCACTTAACCCATGACTTAACAAATGGCAAGAACCCTGATGGTTACCTTATCCCCAAGGTAACCCAAGGTAGTTCCACCAACCTTTAATGTATTATCCAAGTGGAACTCCACAACAACCTATTGAGCAACACCAACAGTGGCAATACCCACAGTCATGGGGGATGCCACTGCCAAGGCAATAATACCCGTACCGATAAATAGATCCATATGGCTACTACGTGCAGCAGCCAATCTCTCCACATGACTTGGTTGGTCACGTGACATCACAATATCACTACCAAGCTTGGGAGTATTATAGGACTCCTTCTCCTGGGAGAGACAACCCATAGAGATACCATCCTCTGAATCCATCTACAACTCTCGCACCGATAGCTCCATTACCACCTACTCCAGCAATGCAAGGAGAACTCCCCACTCAACCCCAGCAATGCAATGTTATGAGAGCTGTAAAAATTTAAACCATTGCTGGTTCTAAACCATAGAAAGAGAAGACCCTTCTTCAAAACCAATAGTCCAACCAAGCTCTCACAACTACAAGTAATTGAGCCCCTGAATGCTTCTCCATCAAATAAGGCTTCGGAGCTCCCTTCAAACCAAAAATAGAATTCAACACACATGGTTATGTTAACACATGCCGTGACTGACTGGATTAAGGAGGGCCACCTTCCCAAGAAATTCTTTGATCCTAGAATTCCTTTAATCTATCTCCAATTCACTGGGAATTAACCATGTAAAGCTCTTCTAGACTCAAGTTCCGGAGTCAACTTAATATCACAATAGATGTATAAAGTCTGGAACCTAGCTCCACTAAAGAAGAGCAATATTCTCTTAGAGCTGGCTGACCAGTCCATCACTATTCCCTTGGGACTAGTGGAGGACATCATTACCACTATGTGTGGTTGGTCATACCCAGCTGATTTCCTAGTGATACAAGTAAACAATAACAAAGGGGACTTCCCAATAATAATGGGGAGGGCATGGATAAGTACCATAAATGCATGCCTAGACATTTATGATCTTTCCCTGGAAATATCTAAGGAAAACACTTTTTGGAAGATTGAGAAGAAGAAAGTTTCATGCATCACATATAGTGATACAGGGGGTGATTACGTATAGGAATTTTCAACATTTTCTACATGAAATTGGTATGCCCAAGAAATTAACATACAAAAATGCATGTATGTAGCAACCACACAAAAAGAAGACACCCAGTGGTTGACAGCTAATCAAGAGAGTAACTCACCAACGTGCATGGAACTAACTGGGGGACCAACTTGCGTCCACGTAGAAGGCATAGATGCACTAGAGAAAAAGTGTCATCAACTTCCAACCCTTAACCTAAAAACATTAATAGGGGGAAGCTAGAAATTCCTAAAAACATTAAACAAGCACTCCAATGAAAGATTACTAGTCAATGTGCAACTGACCAAACCTTACCATGAATCTAGAATGGTCAATGCACATAACACATCAGAGAGAGGACAACCTTGCTCATTATTTTGGATCTCCCCCTTCCAACTTAGTCATGGGGTATATGGCCACCTATGCTAATCATTTTAGGCCCTTAGTTCCTTTTTGAGTTTTTGTTTTACAAATTTTTTAAACTTTTCTTGTTTTTGTTTTGCAACATCGTTCATACTCTGTTGTTTATTTGTGTGATTATTTATTTTGTTAGGTTCGTCACCTAATAAGTGCTCCTAATGATGGTATGAACTATATTATATTGGTTGCTAATGTTTGGTTTTTACCCTTGAGTTATAATGTTGATACTAAGGTATGGTTCTTTTGATATAACAAGCAATGAGTCCATGCAATCCATACATCCATGAATTTCTATGGTCTCTCTTGGCTTGAAACTGTACAGTCCCTTTCCTTTAATAATAGAATTATCAATGAATTGGTGACTAAGCATTTCTCAAACTAAGGAAGGACTCAAGGATTGAAAAGGGTGTGACTTCAAGGGGATTTGATGCCTTTGTGCTGGCTATTCTCTTGGGTGCTTGGATGTTTTCTTCTTGAGTTTTCCTTACCATTCTAACACTTTTCCATTATCAGGAAGCTAAGCTAATAAAAATAATAAGTCTTTGCATGGTGTGGTTCTCACGCAAAACACAAAAGAAAAAGAGAAGAAGAAAAAGTGGGAATTCAAAGAACACCCCTTAGATGAAATAATCATTTGGGCTACAAGAACTGGTTATGAAACTAAAAAAACATGTTCCCTCTAACTAAGGCCCTTTCTCACTTCCTACTTTCTTCTTTCTTGTTTCGTCAGAATGGTAGTGACTCTTTGGCAGAAGCATTCTTGCTACTTCAAGAGGATGGATTGGCTGAATGTATTAATGCGAATTCACTGGATGTGGTTGGTTTGAGGCTGGATTTGGAATGAGATCTACTAAGTCACATTAACCATTAATGCACAAGGGGCTATGCACCACCTTGTTCTTGAGACTCCATTCCATTCTCTTCTTTCCATCCTTCTTTCTCCATTTTTCACCTCATTGTCGGTTGTATCAATAATCCATATTTTGGTTGATGCATTGTTTTCTTTTTGGTAACTTCTATGGTTAAGACTTTAACTCTTGCTTCTAAATGACATTTCTAGAGCCTACAAACTCTTTGAATGTGGGATTTTCAGGGCATTAAGGGCATGAGCTTACTTTGTGGAGGACCCATTGGCATTCCTATTTGGTACATCAGTTAACTTCTTTCCTTTAAAAATTTTAGCAATCACCATTTATTTTGTTCATTTCCATCTCTGACATTCATTTCATCAGTGTTAAAGTTGTTTCTTTTTCTCCGTCTTTCTTATTCCTTATATTTTTCCATTTTATCGCTACTGGAGGTTCGCTCTTAGTCATGGGGGTTCTTGTCCAATTTTTTTCAATTTTCTCTTAACCCCTACACCTCGGGTAGTCACCAGTGTTATATCTCCAAAATCTATATCAGCCATATCACAACTCAACCAATGGACCTTACACTAAGGCAAGGTATCAACTACATTATGATTCATTTACCCTTGCTAATTTAAGATTGTATTATGTGTGCAGATGGCAATCATACACCAATGGATTGGATCTGGAGAGAACACTTGGAATGGACTAGTGATGGAGTAGTTATGCAAGGAACACTAGTGATGGTGCACTTATGGATGGACAATGAAAGGCACAATCTTGGCATCGGCGGCAACATACTTCTTCTTTTCTCTCTTTCTTCTCTCTTCTCTCTCAGCTACCAAATAAGGCTAGATGTCAAATGTGTATAGTGTTCACTTTTGTTGTCACGAACACTAATTTTGTCATGTGTTGTAATGATGATCCATTCACATGTCACCCCATTCACCATTGGTGTCATTGAAGTCAATAATCCCATACCTTCCCTATATTTTGTAAGGAACTTGAGGATGAGTTTTCATTCAATCATGGGGGTATGATGAGATGCGATATCGCGTATGCGATATAGCAACCCGTCGTAATGTCTATAAATAAGAGGCAGATTTTCCTATTTTAGGCATCTAGATTTAGGCCCTTAGCCAAACTATAGTAGTTTTACCATTCCAGAGTTAAAATAATTTCCATGTGCCTGCAGTAAGAGTTTTAAAGTGAACATATCTTTATTCAAGCAAATTGTACCTGAGCACACATTTGTGTACGGAAATAAAGATGAACTTTCTGATAAACCTTGCAGCATATGGACTAAGCTAAATAGGATTTAATTATTGTTAAATTTTTAAATACTTTCCTAGATAATCAATCTCTCTCAACCCTTGAATATCCTAGTTAAGTGCATTTAGTACAATCGCTTTGAGCACGTGTGTAATGCTTGGTAACCTAGTAACGAGTAGCGTTTGGTAATCCCAGCAGTGTTGCATTGGTTCAAGGTGTGTGCGGTAAGTGGGAACAGATACTGGTGCTAGGAAAATTAGAACTTAGTTAGTGAATAGTTAATGAAAGTTAGTCACTTAGTTCTCTTCACTTCCCCTATTAGCATAAGACATTAAAAAGATAAAATATATAAAAATCATATACCTCAAGCCTACTAAACCATACAACCATGACAATACAAGTAAGTTTGGGAAGATAGTGATTGATTAACCTTAAGTGTTCCATTAAGGTGCGTAAGCACTTAGTTCTTGGCATTCGACCAGATTACGCATGAGACGCTCGTATTCGTATGGTTGAGTGTAGGGGTACCTCTCCACTCATCAAACACCAATGTAGTTTTACTAGTGTAGGTTGGGTAAAGTATAACCAACAAAAAAAAAACTACCTTTGCCATTTTTAGATCAGTTATTTCCAAAAATAAGTTCCAGTGCAAGCCTACACTTCAAAACATAAAATTTTTAAATTTTAATTAATTCTGAAATTTCTACCAATTTAGTGCATAACACTGCTACAACCATTCACATTGCAACTACAATGTCAGTTCTACCAATTGTATAACCAAGACCACTTATTCATTGGGAAATTTCACTTGTTGGAAAATCAAAAATCTAATTAAATACCTTGTTAATGCCTTTTATCAAGTCAACTATATTACCTATCAACTTGACCAATATAGTCCCTAACCAAGATGCTACACAGGTATATGACCCAAGAGAACTAGTAGTGGCTGAGTGTAGGCAATCACTTAGACAAAGGGATCAAAGATTAGATTTTTCCACAATAAATGAAGAATACTACAACTTCATTTGTACAAAAATCCAAGCTATCTTGCTCATTCCACAAGCAGAAGCTAAGTCGAAATGTAAGTTTGAGTTGATCCACCAAAGTGGGAAGGATTACATTCTTTCCTCCTACAACAAAATATCACTAAATGACATCCATACACACATCTTATCCTAAATAATTGAGATGGATGAGAAAAATCAGAAGGATAACTTAGAGCCACCCTAAAGAACTTGATGAATTTAAGGATAAATCAAAGTGCGATAACTTCATAGAGATTCTTTTCCAACAATTGGCTCCCCAAGCCACTATAACTAGTTCAACCTCTCTTGCCCATTTTGTGGGGTTGGTTTCTCAACCCTCTTCTTCTCTTGCTTATTCTACTATGTTTGGGCCAATGCCTAACATATCTTTCCACAAGGCATAATCCATGCCTTAATTAGCCTCTATGTTCTCCTCCATGACTTTTTCCATGAAGCCTCAATCTACATGACCATCACCTATGGTATTCACCATTGCTTATCCATTTTTTATTCTAGTGGATCCCACAATGCAATACTAGGTGACCTAAGTGTTACATACACTCTTTCCCCTTTTGTCCCACAAACACCAATACAAACCATTGTAGCCCAACCCCTTCTGTCCTTGCCACAACCCATTATGAGGCCATAGGACTCTCAAGTCATTCCACAACGATTCATTCAAATCCCACAACCTTCTAGAGTGCTTAAAGGCTTGAATCAGTTCTTCCAAATGATTTGAATACCTTCTTGTAATGAAAGAGACCCTTCAACTTCATCTAGTTTAAGGACTTCTTTTGTTGTAAGGATACCATCATCAATGCCTCCCAAGGAATCCTTCATGAGTAGAGTTTCCCCTCTTTTTGGAACAAAAACTACAATTGAACAACATCCTCTAGTGGTAGGCAATGTAATGAATTCTTTACAACCCAACAAAAATGAGAAATCATTGACTAAACAATGCAAGAAGTCTACACTGAATCCCAAAGCCAAAGATAACAAGCAATCTAAGGCATGGAAGGAGGTAGGCCCATTGAAGCCCACCCCCATTTCATCCATTCCTATAAGCTTCAATGCTCAAGCTACTTCAACTTGTCAACCAAGGGAGGGCCCCAAGCTACAAGGGAAGGGGAAAGAGGCCAAAACATGAACCTTGAGACATGAAGTTTGCATCCTAGGATGAATAGAGGAGGTTAAAGCCAATAACTAATGACAAAGACTTCTTTAATTCTATGAAATAGGTTAAATAGTCTTTGAAATAGAAAAACATCTCCCTTAACTTGTACGACTTGGTGATGACTTCTATTGCACACCACGAAGCTTTAGTAAAGATGTTGACTTAAATTTTTATTAGTGAGGATATCCCTACCAATGAAAATTCCATCTACATAGTGATGATATGACCTTCACCTAGGGAAGAAACAAATTCAACCGTGGTAGTTTTTTGAGATAGTGAGGTCAAAACCAACTCCAGGATGACGAGACAACAAGGACCCCTTTATTCATAACAATAAGGACTAGGAAATACAAGGTGCACGGGGTCCACATTGATGATGAAGCAACCAATAACATTATATCCTATACTATTATCAGATAGTTAGGCCTAGTAGAGCACATGCAAAATACTTTAACCTCTACTCTAAAATCCTTCAACATATCATGAGTTATCATAAAAGGTTCCATTTCTTTGAACTTCATAGTGAGGGAATAGTCCCCCACAACAACAAACTTCCTCATGGTGGAAGAAATATTAGGATTTAGTCTCAATTTTGGGAGGCCTTTGCTTGCTCAATTACAAGTAATTTCCTTCATCATTCACTAAGAAATTCACTTGCCTTATGAGGGAGATGAAATAATTATTCATGGTGATAGTGTGATTCATTGGTGGTTAATAGTGTTGACATAGAGTAAGGGTTTGAAGTGGAGTTTTAGGAAGAAACTCCTACTATCAAGGATGAAGTCAAGAAACTTGATAGAGTGGATGAGGCCAAAACTGATAACAATGAGACCATAAATGCACCATGGGAAGAGCTCTCCTTCAATGTGGTTAGCTAGGGAAATGGGAAGTACAAAATTGTACAACAAAGACCCTATGCTTTTCGAAATCTTTCAAAGATTAGGAAATAGTTGCATGATTGAGTGTATCCGCTACTCACTTTCCCTTATGTCAATAATAGTGTAACCTTTCCTTGTTACAATTTTAGACTAGTTTGAAAATTTGTTTACATGTATTGCATATCCTTTTTCTTTATCATATCTTACCTTATTTTAGCTTTATTTCACACATAGTTTATGACTTAAGTCTATTTACAATTTTTTTGTACACTTTACCTTTTAAAACATGAAAATACTATAAAAATTTTAAAACTTGAAAAATCCATAAAAATTGTAAAACATGAAAAGCTTTAGAAATTTTAAGATGACCAACTAAGGCCTAAAATTGGCAAAAACATGACCTACCAAGACCTTAAACTAGTGGCCTACCAAGGCATTAAACTAGTAATAACTTTATAACCCATTTCTTCTTTATCTTTGTTATAGCCATTATGCCTTCATTTACATTTTATTTTCCTAGTTATTTTACATTTTACTTTACTAATTATTGTCTTATAACCATGTGTTTTAACCAACATAGCCTCATAACATGAATAAAACATACAGTACAAAAAATGCATAAAACTAAAAATGCTAAAACATATAGGAAAAATTAAAAGAATAATTATAATGAAAATTTCCATAACCCATAGCCATAGTCACATAGTGTGAAAAAAGTTCAATCAACAATGACACATACAATAAAATAAGAGTCTAATAGCCATGGCTACACTGCATAGAAATAAAATAGATTAGAATAAACAATCTTATAACAAGCAATGGCTAGAAATAGCTAATGAAAAGTAGTACTGGAAACATCATAAAACCATGTCATCAATAATAAGAATAACCAAAGGCATGATCAAACTAGTGGGACTAAAGTAAAATTAGAGGAGGAGGAGGAGCATCATCAATGGGGCCACTACTATCATCTAGTAACTACACTAGTCACAATAACAAGGGTTTGATTAATAATCAACATAACTAGAAACTAAGCTACAAATCAAACTAAACTAAAATATACTAAAATAAAAAATTAATAAAAAATACTCTTGAGAACATTTAGCAACATATTCTATAAGGAAGTTCCAAAGACTAACCTCTAGATGATGGACAATTTGATCTTTAGTCATGTTGGCCCAATTGACTATCGCAAAGTCAACACCCATTAACATGTTCCTCTCATCAAGATTGGTCCATGAGGGTAGATGCCATGAAATAGTAGTGATAGTTGCTTCTTCTAAAGAGTTGGTGATCTAAGGGGTAGGGGAATTGGAAATCACTAGAGAACTTTCAAATAATTTGAAGGAATCCCCGACATTAATTTCATTCATGAACATCTTTATGGACTCCTCTTGTAGGCACTTCAAATAACTCTATGGTTCAGTCTTTTACTTCTTCTTATGGTCCTTTTGTGCTTGGCACTACTCAAGAAACCAAGCACAATAGTCCTATCACTCTTTAACCTTTCATGCTAGTAGGTCCATCTATAGTTTTTATTTAGCATTTCTCCTAACAAGAGATATTATCATGTATGGAACTCCTATAATGCGATCATTCAATCTCCATATTTTTCATGGAGTCTCTATTAGTCACCTAGGCTTCTACAAACTTCTTTTCATCCCTAAGGTCTCTAATCTCCTCCACTTGTCACTTGGTTTCTTTTTCCAATGATTTAACTCTTTGTTATAGAAATTCATTAGAACATTGGCACTCCCATGAAGTCTTGGCATATGAGAGCACACATTTAGTGGCACTCTTGTATAAACTTCATTGAACATTCTCCACCTCATGAGGTAGTATGGACAACTCATCAACCTCAATGATGCATTTGAAATCCCGTCCAATTTTTGACACTACAAAAAAAATATAGCAAAAATAAATACATAAAAATAATAAATAACAAAATTGGCAAAAAAAAACTTCAAATAACTAAAACCATAAAACCATCAAAATTAAAAGACCATAAAACTTAAAATCACAAAGATGCACAAATAATAAAATAAATTAGGCAATGCATGCTAGATTTCTTACCAACATCTAGAGCAATTTATTGTAACCAATCAATCATGTCATTAGTCATGCCACACATAAACTTGGTTTTGTTAGGAACCTCCACCAATGGTTTCATTCAAACTGTAGAGGTAGAGGATTCTTGATGAGATTTAGGCATTGCAATAGGTATAACCATCAACTAAGGATCAAGACCAAATTCCCACATGAAACTACAAGATACAACATGTAAACCAAAATCCATAAGTACTTGAATGATCATCCAAGATGATAATGGGAAGTTCACCAAGCTTTGAAACATAAAATATGGCATTAAAGATGTCCAATGTGGTGTTGGAGAAACCTTAATCCTCATGCTATTATAAGTCCTCCTCCTTTAGGCATTTTTGTTCTACCTCTACTACTATTGCATGGGCTACTCTTTCTTATTGTTTACCTATAAGAATTGTGAAGATAAAAGATTGAATGATGTTGGCATTGTTTTTCTAGAATAAAATGATAGCATAACCATGTATCATAAAACTAGATGTAAAATAACTTAAACAAAAAATGCAAATAGAACATACCTATAACCACATTATGTGCCTGGCCAAGTCTAATGAAGAGTTTCTTTTATGTTGGCTACTCAACAACTAGAGTTTTCTCCTTCATCATAGGACTCTTCAACTTTGCTTTAGTTGTACTATCAACCTCTAAACGTAATTCATTGGCCTTATTAGAGCTTCAATGGGAAACTTGGGGTTCAACCACCATGATGTCAGGGAAAGGATAACACATAACACTAAATTTGTTAGTGGTAACAGACAATGATTCCCCAATATCCTCCACTAGTGGATTCTAAACTTGCATGGTTGGAACAATGTGTTTCACCCAAGGTTTAGAGAATTGGAATGGATAATGACTTACCCATATTCTATTCTTATTCACCACTAGGAACTCCATGAACCTCCTTAGATATGTCATAGAAAATGTAAAATGCATATGGCATATCATGTCAAGGTTGTTCCAAAGTTTTAGGATCTCCTCTCATAGCTTGGAAACCAAGTGAGTAGCCCAGTTGAACTAAGCATCATTAGTGAGGACCTTCTTCATGGTCCAAGCCTATCGAATACCCAAGACCTCCTTCTATGATAATAACATGGGGAATTCCTAAGACTAGAACAGTGGGTATATATCATTAACCTCTATGACCTAGCACTAGTCTAGAGACAATAAAACATGATCATGATGAGTGTTTAGCCATTCTTCCACCTCCTCCTTGTGATCCACCTCTTTTCCTATTTTGTTGGCAACCTTCATCCCCTCACATGGGATGCCAAATAGTTCACTAAAGGTAGATTTGTTAATGGCCAAAGTGATAGGCATACTAGGAACATGGGTGATGGATTTCTTAACTCCTTTATCAAATGAGTGAATGGCATTCACCATCTTTGAGATGGGTATGGTTGGGCTGGGAACCATAAATAAATTAAGCAAACCTATGTGGGAAATTCTTGACTAGATGTATCTAGTTAATTGGCTAGCCAACCAATGCTACATTGAATCTACCTTATCCCACTTGAGAATAAGTGTCTCCTCCATACACCTCAATGTGAACGCAATAATAGTGGATTTTGGTGTAGCACCTACAACACACCAAACAAAACCCATTAGCTTTGGCATAGGCACATCATACAGAACCAAGAACTAACAAACATAACAAATTAAACAAAACTTGTAGCCACATTGATAAAACCAATCAAATAATTAGAGCATAGATAACTAAAGGACTGCACAACTAGAAAATATTGACATTGTATAAAAAATGAATAAAAGAAAGAATAAAAATAAAAATTCTAATTGTTCTTACTTGATGAAGACAATGTGGGAACCCTAAGGGGTATACATGCATGTGTATCCAAGCCTAGGAGACCCCACCAACAATGAGCTATCCTATTAGCCAAGCACTTGTAGTAGGTTTGAGAGTAGCGTGAGGTATACCTAGTAAAGTAATCACTTAGCTATTCCAACACTTTGAGCCTCACTTCTTGACTTTTTTCAAAAAAAACCTCCAGTGCTATGTGGGTAAAGGGTAAGATTTGGTCATTCCTGATCAATCCTTGGCCATCCATCCTATACTTGTATTATGTAAACCAAACAAAAATTATTAAATCCAAGTTGCCTAGTGAAAATAAAACATAAAAAAAAAACTTAGAATCACACTAACCATTCCAAATAGTAGAAATTTTTAGGAGGTTTGTGGAAAAAAGTGTGGACACTATGAGCTATCATTAATGTGTTGTTGGCATTGTATTGAATAAAATCAAGCATATCCAAAATTTGGAAAAATTATGTGCCCTTGGAATATGCATGAAATCATGATGGTCATCTTCCACATGAGTGTTAGGGTCACCAACCATGAACTTAACAATGACAATAATGGAATGAGGTAGCAAGGTCTCCACAATGATAGCTATAGTATCTAATGGCAAATGTGACCATAAAATCACACTGAAGTTATGAAGCAAGAAAGCTAAGAACTCCTTGGCCCCTGGACTAACCTAGAAAGAACTACAATCCAAGACCATATTAGGAGGAAAACTCTTTGGTTCTACCATTTGTATGTAGCATTGGGGCCCAACTAGCTCAATGACCATCAAGATGGATTTCAAGAATGCCTTGCACAACTAAAGATAACAATTACAACCTTTCATGTCTGTAACAAATATTCAACAATTAATAAATAAAATAACAAGAATGCTGCCAACATTATCACATAAAGTTCAACAACTAAACTTATACATGAAAAACATTAAAACATGAAACAAAATCTAATTAAAAATTAAGCAAAAACCAAGTAGCTGTTTAACATTGATAGCAATTTCATGGTTGAAATATGCATAAAACTACTAAAATTGTATGAAATAAACATTGAAATCATGAGAATGATCTTGTACCAAATTTTAATTCATAATTAAAAATACAATAATAGCTGAAAAAATTCCACCTTGAATTCAATGAAATTTTGGTTAGAAATCCTAGTTTACAGTGAAATAATTAAAGTAAAAATCTAGGAAAACTAAATGAAAAAATTTCAAAAAAATCAAGAAATTGCTGGAAATAAAAATAAAACATGTAAATAACCATTAATAGCTCAAAAAATTCATAATAAAATTAAAAATTTGCACCAATGCTACTTATACAAACTAGGAGGTTTGCAGTTTCAACAACTGAAACTATAACTGTACACTATAAAGCATAGCAACAAGAAAAAGATAAAATTTCACTAATTTTTTTTTCTAACTTTAGGGAATGTGGAAATGAATAATTTAACATAAAATATAGCCAAAAATTGCAATATTATACTTAGAAAAATTTAGAAAGCAACCCAAAATCAATTTGAATTTTTTCATGAAAAACCCTATTTTTAGTGAAACAGTTGTAATGAAACCTCTAGGAAAATTGCAAAAACTCCCAAAAAATTACAAAACTAGTGAAAACTCATCACCAATATCTTAGAAATTCCTAGGAGGTTGGAATGTTGATAGAATAAATTATTTCAGGTGTCAACGCTACTAGTTTTAGAGGGGTAAAAATAGAAAAAAAATTGAAAAATCAATGTGCAGTAGTTTATGGAAAATTTTGTAAAAATTTAATTGTATGTTAGAAATAAGTGATTCAACCATCAATTTGACCTTCAAAAAATGTATAAAAAACCTATGACCTTGGAAACTAAAAATTCCATACTTCTTTCTTGTAAAAAAATTGAAATGTGGCATTACTTTTTAGTGAAAAACAGTGAAAATCAAAAAAATCAATTTGCACTTATCTATGAAAAAAATAATAAAAATTAACTATAGCTTAGAAATTAGTGATTCAACTTTCTTCACGATCATTAATACCTATAAAATAACCCTATTATCTTTTAAAAAAAATATTCTCTACCAAATTCTTATAAAAAATTGTGAACATTGACCATTTTTTAAACAATAAAATAATAAAAAACCATAGAATTGGTAGAGTAAAAAAAATTTTCAAGACTTAGAATGGACAAGTCCTAAGGCCAAAAAAACATCATAAACACTTGGCCACAACCTAAACATAGCATCTAAACTTTACAAAACTAAATTTGTTTTAACCAATGGGTCTAAATACTACAAAACGCCTAGGTTCTACGCTAAAAATGAATAAGAAATGGCTAAGGGTACTTGGTAGGCATGGTTGATGAATCCTCTTCACATATGGGTCATGGTAGATTGGACATCCTCTCAATGGAAACATCTACCTCCTCCAAGGCTAGGTTTTTACTAGTAGACTCTCTTCTCTTCAACATCTTGGATAGAAAAATGCAAAAATCTTCAATTCTCCTTCATCTTTCTTCAATTATGCTACCTCTATGATGGAATGTGGCAAAACTAAATTGAGGGTGGATGGGACTAGGATCATAATTAGTGGAGAGGCCTTGGTCCTAAGTGTTTCTTGGAAGAGATGGGCTAAGAAAATTATTTTAGATAAAATTGTAATGTGGGAGATATTCCCACATTTATGCATTGGTAATACACCATGCCCAAAACACCCACACAAATGACAGTAAATTCCAAGTTCATAAGAGGAAAGTTAAAACTACACTAGGTGTGTAGGAAGTTTCAAACCAAATAACCATTTGAATTTGGATGGGCCTTACTAGGCACCTCCTAATCAAACCACCAAAAATCCCAATACAATGAGATTTAGAACCTCTAGCCAAAACTATGCTAGGATTAATTCCCAAATAGGCCTTGAAGTAGGTTCCAAGCACAAACCATTGCCAAAAATCCATTTTCTAGCCATTGTTCCTTAGCATATTAAAGCAAAAAATAAATAAATCCTTGTATCAAAATTGGAAAGCAACTATTACAATTGGAGGATCCCAAACACCATGAATGGTCAAGAAATAGCCAAAAGAAGTAATTTCTAGGATTACTATGCTATCCAAGGGTAAAACTATGCTAGCCAATGTAGTTTTACTAAGGATATGGATAACCAACACTAACCAAGCTTTCGATCGACTTCAAAGTGATCACACTAAGTCTAAAACCATAGCTAGAACCTCTGACAGCTCCAGAACCTCCTAGAACTTGTCAAAAGATGACAAAACCCATTATTTTTTAGAAACTACATTGAAGGGCTCAAAAATATGCTGACCAATGTAGTTTTTTCATGTTTGACCTCAAGAGAATCAATAGAGCCTCTAATAACCTTCAAAGTGGAAAATCCTAGCCTTTAAACCTTCTCAAAGCCTTAGGTAACATTGGAATGTAGAACAACAAGCCAAAAGTAAGCTAAAGCTTATGCTAACATGAAAAATATGTTGTGGGAGGCAAAAATTATGCTAGAAAGCATAGTTTTTCTATGAAAATTCAAGAAGTAGCTACTAACCAGTAAAATTAACCTCCAAGTGTATCAACCTAACCCATGAAATCTATTGGAGCCTCCAAAGATCACCAAACCATGGAAACTAAGTCGAAAATGGTCAAAATTAATCATCTTTTTCAAAAATACACTGAAACCTCCTAAAACTATGCTAGCCATCATATATTTAAGGGAATGTGGCCAAATCAAAGCTCTAATGACCTCTAGAATCAACAATTTTAAGCGTAAACGCTAGCCATGGATACTAGTGATCCCTAGGAACCCAAAATCTTGGTTGATTGATCACCAAAAGTAATAAAAAGCCAAGACTTTAGTAAAAATACACTAGAGTAGACCAAAAACTATGCCAGTTAGTGTAGTTTTGGTTCTAGAAATAGTTTTAATATCATCACCACACTCCAAATAACATGAAACTTGACTGGTGAATCCTTAAACCATGAAGCCTAAAACTAGATGTCATCTGAGCTTGTTTTAAGTAAAAAATAATCAAATTTATCAAAACTACACTAAAACTATGGAAAACTATGCTTGCTAGCTTAGTTTTGAGGTTTCACATTTCAAACTACACTTTCTATTACTCATCTTGACTTCCAAATGACCTTTCGAAAACCTTGACATCCCTACGCTACCCTAGGAGGTTGTTGTAGCAAAAATTCCAAGCCTAAGACATCATAAATTAAGATTTTATGTAAAACTATGCTAGAGCTAGAGAAAACTATACTAGCCAATGTATTTTTCATCTTTTCATGATATTTGGGATCTTTAGGGAATCAAAATGATGCCAAAGTTGACCAATCTTCACTCCCAATCCACTGCAGTATCAACTCAGAATATCAAAACCCCAAAAATGGTCCTAAAAAATCTAAGAAATCATAATTTATCAAAAACTATGTTGGAGCCTACTACAACTACATTAGCTAGTGTAGTTTTGGTATGTGCTAGTTTACGTTTTAAAAATGACCTCATTTTTACCTCCAAATAGCCTCAAAATGACCTTTCCAATTGCCCAAACTCCTCTATTGATCCTATATGCTCTCACTGTGGCTTACTAATGCCTAAAACTAGCAAAATATGACCCTATTTAACCTATATTAACCATGTTTTAGCATATGTTTTCCATATTGATTGGTTTGACCTTTTTCTATTTTGTTTCAACTTGTTTTGACCTTGTTACACATTATTAACCTTTATTATCATATTATTTGGTATCATTTGGCTTCCCTTTTTTAATTTTCATATCATTTGGCCATGTTCCACCAAATCTTTCTATCATTTAGCATTATATTAACCTTAGTTTCCTTGGGTTAACATTAGAGGATGACATTTAATATTAGGTTGGCCTTTTTTGACCTTGTTTGACATCATTTGATGAGGTTCGACCTTCATTTGGTCTTTATTAAATCTCATTTGTCATCATTTGGCTATCATTTGGCATCATTCCACATTAGCAGGCCTTTGATTCACCTCATTTACCTTATCCTCTCTTCTATGACATTTGTTGATCATGCTTTAACCTTCTTCAACATCATTTGATGGGGCTCAACCATCATTAGATCATCATTTGGCCTCATCTAATCATTATTTTACCATAATTTGGCTTTATTTCATACTATTTGTCCTTCTACTCACTTTTTTAACCTTATGTTCTCTCTTATGACCTTTATTAACCATGTTTTAATCTTGCTTGACTTTATTGGATAGAGTTTGAACATAATTTTACCTTCATTTGACTTTATCTTATATGAGTTCACCTTTGGTTCACCCTAGTTGCTTTAACCTACCTATTAAAACCTTTTTGACCTTGTTCAAACCTTGTTTGACCATTAGTGTAATGCATTTTAGCATATCCATGCATTATTACTAAAGTACTTTACACTGTTTTAACATTATTTTCTCATTTTATCACATAGGTGCTGCTTAATGTGCTTATTATCGATATGTAGGATTGGAGTATGAACACCTGGAAGCAATTTAGCTTACCTCTAAGCCTAAGTGGACCTCATGGTCATGTTGAGTGATTCATTAACCTTAATTGCTTACATCTTGAACTTGAGAGCCTAGTCGACCATATAGCCTCTACAGAATAGCCCCTCTAATGGCATGAAAACTTAGTGAAAATCCTTGACCTTGAGGCTAGAGACATTACCAAAGAATATCAAGTTAATGTTTCTACCATAACGCACAGTGGTAAGGAGAAAACATTGAAATTAAGTTTATCACTGGAACCTCAACACACTCAAGATATTACTAGAGTCCTTCAAGACAACATTAAGGCCTTCACCTTGTCATATGAAGATATGCAAGATCTCAATCCATGCCTAATACACCATAACATCATACTTGATTCTAGTATCAAGATAGTTAAGAAAAATTTTCACAAGCTTAGACCAAATTTAGCCTTGTTAGTTTATGATGAGATCATGAAACTATCTCAAGTTGGTTTCACTTGTGCTATCAATTACATAGATTTTATGTCTAACATAGTGGTACTTCCTAAGAAAAATTGGAGTATATGTAACTTCATTGATTTTTGAGATCTAAATAAGGAAACTATCAAATATGATCTCCTTTTACCTAGTATTAACTAACTTATTGATACTACTGTTGTACATGCCTTGTTATCCTTCATGAATGGGTTCTTGAGATATAACTAGGTTATGATTAACCGAAAGCATCAACTTTATAAGACCTTCATGACCCCTTGGGGAACCTTTTGTTATATCATGATGCCCTTTGGTCTAAGGAATGTAGGTGTAGCCTATCAATGAGCAATGATGTATATCTTTAGTGAATACATGCTAGGGTTACTTAATGACTATGTGGACAACATAGCAATTAAATCCAAAATGATCAAAATTAATACACATGACCTTGACCTTGTGCTTAAATGATGCCTTAAATACAAACATAGGCTTAACCTTAAGAAGTGTATCTTTGGTATCAAAACCAATAAGATTCTTGGTTTTGTAGTGTTAGGAGTGGGGATAAGTGTTGATCTTGATAAGGTTAAGGCCATATCCAACTTGGTAGCACCATCTAACCTTATGGAGCTTTAGGGACTACAAGGTAGATTATAGTTTATTTGTAGGTTCATCGCAAGGCTTACAAATAAACTACAACCCATGTAACACTTGCTTAAGAAGGGAGTTCACTATGAGTGGATAGCCCAATGCCAAGAAGCCTTTGAAAACCTTAAGGAATAGTTGGTAGAACTAATCATGGTATATTCACCATAAAAGAGTAAAACTTTTTACATCTACCTCGCTATCTCTAATGTGCTCATTATCTCTCTACTCTATCAAGAATGAGATAATGGAGTAGAGCTACTGATATACTACCTAATCTAAGAATTAATTACCTATGAGACTTGATACACTAAAGTTGAGAAGTATTTTCTAGCCCTAGTCTTCTCATTGAATAAGTGGAGACACTACCTCTTTAGAAGTCAAGTAAATGTCATATTCAAGGATAATGTGCTTAGAGCCATAACCACCAACATCTATGAAAATAGTTGTATAGCTCATTGAAAAGCCATAACAACTAAGTTTCATCTTCATTACATCTCCCAAGCCTCAACCAAAGGTCAAGCTATAGCTACAAAACTTATAGTCTCCCTAATTAAAAACCATGCAACCATTAATCCTAAATTTCTTGATGAAAATGTCAACATTGCCAACAAAGTACCCAAGGTCTATGAGGCAATCATGCACTTTGATGAAGCTTCAACTACCCATGGGGTAGTGCTATTGCCATCATAACATCTCCTTTTGGTGTAATCCAATCCTTTGCATGTCATTTTCAATTCCCATATACCAACAAAGTTGTGGAGTATGAAGGATTAATTAGATGAATGATGGTAGCTTATGACTAAGGAATCAAATGCCTAATAATAAAATGTGATTAACTAAGTAACAAAGGTTTACACATGTATAGCCAAACATTTGAAAACTTATTATGACCTAGGTAAGAAACTGATTCAACAATTTACAAATTTTGGTACACAACATATACCCCAAACCAAGAACATGTTAGTCGATGCCATTACAACTTTAGTGCTAACTGTGACACCCGATGTGTTTATCAAGTTAGCTTCCTTAACCATGAACTATGTTATTCCCATTACAAAGAACACTAAAGGTATCTCCATTGTCATTGTTAATACCACTCCTCAAAAAAATTAGTATGATGACATTAAGTTTTATCTAATGCATGTTGAAACTTCACAAGGATTGACTACTTCTAAAGAGGACATTGTATGCAAAAGATGAAAAAAATATGTCATCGTAGATAATAACACACTATGTTAATGGTCCCATGATGGTATATTATTGATGATCTTGGACAAAATCAAAACTCACATAATCCTTGAGAAAGTTTAGGATAGTGTATGTGGAGGACATATAGGACCTAGATCCATGGCTACTAAGATTAGATGATTAGGTTATTATTGGTCCTATATGGAAAGTGACTACCTATAGAAGGTTAAAAATTATGATACCTATCAATGGCATAGCAATCTAATACATGTGCCACCAACTAATTTACACACTACTTAGATAACTTAGTCATTTCAATAGTACGGACTAGACATTATCAAACCCATAACACCTAAATATTTCATGGAGCATAACTTTATTATCACTGAAATTGAATATTTTACAAAGTGGATGGAAGCTATTCCCCTAAGGAAGATAATGTCCCAACAAGTCTGGAGATATACTACTAAATAACATAGTAGCCCATTTCAACATACTTTTGCCCATAGTCATAAATAATGAACTATAGTTTAGTAGCCAAGAAATGCAAGCCTTTTGTCAAGACCTAGGTATTAAACATTCCTTTTCATTACCTTACTAACCACAAGCCAATGGACAAGTTGAAGCTAGCAACAAGGTCATCATAAACTTGGTTAAAAAGATGCTAAATAATAGCAGACATAAGTGGCATGAGTGGCTTGTCTAGGCACTTTGGGCCTATTGAACTACCTTTCAAACTGAAACTGATGTAATCCCATATAGCTTGGTTTATGGATCTAAAGCTATTTTTCCTCTTAAATTGTAGGTTCCATTGCTTAGAATGTCTCTATCCAACTTTATCAACAATAAGTAGAATAAGGAGATGTGTATCATTGACTTAGATTTAGTGGAAGATTAGTGAATACAAATGCTTGCTCATATTGAATGATATCAAGAGTGGTAGAAGTAATAGCATTGCCATGACCTAAAACAATGAAAGATCAAGGAAGGAGAACCTAATAATAACCTTTCTTACCCCACTTCCATTATCACATCACTTCCATTATCCCCCTTGAAGCCCAATCTTGTAGCCTTATAATAACCTTTCTTACCGTAAACAATAATGATGACTAATGTTTGACATTCATGCATTGTGAATTTGACATCTTCTTCATCATGCTCTATCATAAATTTCACTAGATGTAACACATCTCATTCAATGAGAAAACCAAACTGAGTTCAGCCTTAGCAATGAAATCCAAGGAAGGTTTCACCTCACAAAAAAAAAGGTGGGGGGAAGAAAATTTCAAAGAAGCCAAAGGACCAATGAAGTTCAAAATATAGATCAATGTCTTCAAATTGGCAAAGAGAGAAGCCTAGTAGCCAAAGATGTCCTAGAGTGAAGTGTTAGTTTCTCAAAAATGTTATTGAGTGACCAATAGTTTGAAGCATGAAGTGCAAAGACTACATCGATTAGCCAAAATGTCACTACCATCTCATAACCATGAAGTCAACTTGTGGAATTCACTATAATTCTTGTAACCATTCCTTTGTGACCAAATATAGCCTTTATCCCACATCATCTCATCATTAGATTATTTCATCATCATAAGCACTATTTGACATAGTTTGACAACTACATAATCAAGCATAGAGAGGAAACATTGGTGATGGACCTTCAATGGTATTTTTCATTCTTTGTCAATGTTTCTCAAGTCAATCCTCAAAATATCAACAAAGATAGGTCAATGAAATACCACTAAGAAAAATTCATGTTAAAATCTACAACCTTCACCATTAAACTTAAGTTTGGATTTTATTATAAAATATGAGGTTTGAAATTCATAGGCTACAATCTTGCATACTTCAACTTTTTTAAGCTAAAAAATTCCTTATAAGTTGTTATAGCCTTACTTAAGTGGAAACTATTGTGTCATATGTATATTTAGGCTTGGAAAGACTGAAAAAGCCTTGGGAACTACTAAATTTTATTTTTTCATGGATTTTATATTAGTCAAATTAAAAACTACATTGAAAACACCTGTAACCAATGTAGTAATTATTGGACTTTAATTTTCATAGGAAGGATAGCATAGTTTTCATGGAAACCACTTGTAGCTTTTGAAGACCAACATAGTTTTGGTGAAGGTAGTGTATCTTTTTAAAGAAAACATATTGTTTATAGCACCCTGTGTATTTTTTAGGCTTTTGTGCACCAAACTTCCCACAAATGAAAAGAGACATCAAAATTGATGGCCTTCCATACCTACAAATTATAACAATCTATTAGCAATCATGGTAGAAAATTTTCAATAACAAATTACATACTCATAGCCTATTTAAATCAAATTTGAATACATTGGAAAGAATTTTGGAAAATTGGCAATTGGCCAAGCATTAGAGACTCTTTGAGTGGTTACATAGTAGTAAAAAGTCAAGAAACCTTTTCACCATTTGTTGAACCAATGTAGTAGATATGAGCCTAAGTACTAGTAATGAGTTCTAGAAATTGAAGCTTGGAAGCACTTGGATCATGCAACTAACTACAAAACACAACATGCCAGTTTCACTAGACTTCAAGCATCATTTGGGCTACCTCTTGTGCATTTAGGCATACAGTTGTACATATTTGAACTCTATTATTGAAACAATTTTATTGTTTTAATAAAATTTATAGTTCATTTGTTTGTGCAAGTTCATCATTTGAATATTACAAGTTTATTTTGTGCATTTTTATCTAGTTTTAGATATGTAATTCTTAAAAAATTTATTTGCATTCATTCACACTTTCTAAGTCCCTAGGTGATTGACAAGACTCTCCAGGATGCCTTGGATCCTCTTTTTCAAAGGTCCTTGGAATCCAAGGTTAAACTATTTTCATCGAAGATCTTCAATTTTTCCAAAACTAAATTGTTTAAGTGTAACAAGTAGCAATAATGCCATAGTAGAAGAAATATCACCTAGCCAATAAATGAAAAGAAGACCTGAATTACCAAAAAGATCGAATATGATAAGATTCTTAAAAGGAAGATTCAAAAAAGATTATTATGATCATTTTTTCATCAAATGACTAGCTCCTAGCCAAATTAGCTTTTGTAAATATTATACTTTACATTCTAGGTTACTTTTACTTTTAATAATATTAGATCTTATGTTTGATAGAACTTTTCCCCAAAAAAGATTTACTTTTTACAGCTTAAGTTTATGTACAAATTTTAGAAAGTACTTTAGTCTTTGTCATGTATTCTTTTAGAAATTTAATTGCATGTTGCTCATACCAAATCAATGAAATATTTTTTTTTTATAAAATAGGTTGGCTTAACAATCTTTAAAATCTTAAAGAAGGGCAAGAAATATTGCTACATTTTGGTCATTTCATAGAACAAGGCTTGAGGAAACTATGTTAAAGGATATAAGCTATAGCAAACTATGTATTTACCTAAGAAAAGAGGTTCTATATTCCAAAATTTATTCTAAGCTTGTAATTAGAAGAAGAAAGAGCTTAGATCCAAATTTTTATTTTATTTTGATGTAAGATTTGAACTTAAAATATTAAAAGATGAAATTTTAATAATGAAGCTCATGGACAAAAAGAATGTATGAAAGATATTTTCAAGCATAATGATGATTTTATAAAGTTACAAAGCTTGGATATCTAGTTTATTTCCCTAAAATGTTCTCCAATTGTAAAAAGCAATTATTCACATGATGAATTTACGAGAATTTTGTTACATTGATTCATGTAAGGGTAAGCTCTAGGAAAAAATAAAATCCAACAAAAGCCCTTCTCTATGTTTTCAAGCTTCATTAAAGTTTCCTTTCATCTATGGAGCTTAATTTTCCACATAGGTTTAAGCTTTGATCCTATCTTTTACAAAAGAAATGCTTGGATTAACATGTTAACATTTAAAGCTAAGGTTTAGAAGTTTGTTATTTTCTCTACTAAGCTAGTTTCACTCTACAAGTTGGGCTCTTAAATGATTCATTTTAAATAGCTTAAACAACTTTGGTGGAACCAATCTTTGAAAAGAGCTATTTATAGTAGAAAAAAGCTTAGAGCTAACAAAAGTATCTCATCCATGTCTACATTAGAAAATGCATATCATATTAGGACTAGTTTTCTTCCAAAATACTCTGTTACAATAGCTTTAGGTAGAATTGACTCTAGAATAGACTTTGTAAAGATAAGTAAGATCTACCATGATAGCTAGTAAGGAAGCTTCATAAGCCATAATCAATTTGTTCAACTTGTCAAAAGAAATATGAAATAGCTTGAAGGGTAGCTTTGCAGAAGTAAATCAACTTCATCAAATAGCTTTGTTGCATGCACCATATCAGTTGGTAGCATCTAACACATGGAAATAATCACATTAACATCTAGATCTAGCTTTTTTCATCTAGATGATAGCAGCAGCATCTACTACATTGGCACTAGTACATGTCAGCTTGTAGAGGCAGTTCGTGAGAATGGTTTTCTTTAGCTCTATGAACAGAACCTTCCATGTCATCATAGTGCCATGTTAGCATGTAGAGCCAGTTCGTATGGGTAGTTCTTAGCCTCATAAACTAGCTTTATCACATCAAAACATCATATGCATCAGTGAAGTCATATTACTAGAAGTGTCAAATTAGCTTCTAAAGCCATTTTGTGAAGGAAAATTTCAACTCTATGAATAAGCCCCACTACATCAGTAGTGCCTTGACTATAGTGTCATGTTAGCACATAGAGGTAGTTTGTGTGGATAAAGTTAAATTCCATGAGTGTACTTCACCACATCAACATCTAGAGCTCATATGTAGAGCTCTATTTTCACTCTACAAAGTAGCTCTACCATGTCAGTGGATGCCACATCATCAAACATGATCATTTTTTTGTTTAGGCTTAAATGGGGCAACAAGATTTTGGTTGATTTATGAAATTGACCAAAACAACTGTATCCCAACTCGCTATTGGGATAAATGCAATTTTTCCCACTTCACTAAGCCAATCATGAAGAAGTTAGAATTTGCCAAAATAAGTCTGTCAACTTGTGAAATTGGCCAAAAAGGGTTTATTCCAATGAACTGTTGGGATAAATGACATTTGTCCCAGTTCATTGAGCCAATCATGGAAAAGTCAGAATTTGCCAAAATAAGTTTTTCCTAACTCAGTCTTCCACCAACATTGTTTTTACTTAGCTCAACATAGTTAAAAATATGTGGCCAATACCTTCATAAAGGTTAAAAATTTTTCCATGAGATATGGGTCCCAACTTAAGCATAGCTTCTCTGGCATAACTATCAAAGTTAATAAACCAGTTACTTTTCCAAATGGAATAGATATCATTTGTCCAATTTGTAAAATGGGTTAGATTTTATTTGTTCCATTTACAAAATGGGAGGAACCAAGTTTGCCTCATTTCAAAAACAAAAACTTGCTTTATGAAATAGCTCTTTGATGTCATAGCTCCATTACACTAGCAGTGCCAAACCAATATGCCCATGTCAACGACATGCCACATTAGGATGTAAAGGAGCATTGAAGAGATAAACTTTAGTTCTATAAGGTTAGTCTACCATGTCAACATGGGACATTGTTAGCTTATAGAGGTGGCTCATGAGGTTGATGTTTGGCTCTATAAACTTGCACTATCACATCATTGGTTTTCCATATTAATGGTGCTGCATCAGGAGTGCTATGTTAGCATGGTGTCATGTTAACTTGTAGATATGGCTTCTAAGGTTGATATTTGGCTCTAGAAACATGCATTGCTATATCATCAATATGTCACATTAGTGATGCCACATCGGCATGGTGCCACATCAGCTTGTAAAGCCAGTTCATGAGGATAGAGTTTAGTTCTACAAGCTTGCTTTTCCATGCTAGAAAAAATAGTGCATGATGTCATGTCAATAAGTAGAATAAATATGTATAACCAGATTTCCAGTTTATGAAAATGGTCTACCAAATCAACCAAACATTGAGGTAGCTCATGAAGTTAACTTGTGTAGCCAAATTTTAGCTCTACAAGTAAACGTCTTTTTAACTTTGCCACATTAGCTCTTGGAGTAGATTTGTAGAGCTAAAAAATGGATCTACAAATGGGTCTACAAAGTAGCTCTACCATGTTAGCTATATGTTATTTCAAATTAAATATGGAAGCTCGTAGAACGAAAAATGGCTCTTCAAAGTAGCTCTACTATGTTGGTTTAGTAAAGAAATACATTGAGATCAAAAATAGCTCTACAAAGAAGCTCTGCCATGATGGTTAGTTGAGGAAGCTCATGAATACAATTTTTAGTCTTACAAACTTATTCTACCATGTCATCAAAATACCACATCAACTTGTAAAGGAGTCTTGTAAGGATTATTTCTAGCTCTACAAACTAGCTCTACCACATCAACTTATGGAGCTAGTTCATAGAGCTTGAGTTTAATTCTATGAAAGAGCTCCATCATGGTAGCCCAAATCATGGAGCTAATGAACATCCTACAAGCCATTTTTGAACTCATCTTAGGTCTACATACATCTATATTTCACACCTACACTTTTCTTATTTTAATCCAATTTAGTGGGGATGTATCATATAAAACTAAAAATTAGCATTATAATCACTCCTTCACTTTAGCCTTTCCAATATAGTAGCTATATAAGTAAATTCATAGGACCTTTGTAGCTAACATCATCAAAATGACTATGCAAAAAAGAAAGAAAACAATAGAGCTAGAAATCAAAATAGATCTAAGAGTATCATAGAGCTAACTAAAGCTTAGAATCATCATCAAATATTGGAATAAAAAGCACAAAGCTATCATTAAGAAGTGAATCTATCATTAGAAATAAAATCCATTGAAGATCCAATAGAAAGCCATTACAAGCTAGTATAAATATAATCTTATAATGATAGTTAACTAGAGATATGGCTAAAGTTATTGAAATTAAAGCTTTAATTCATAAAGATGTATGATTTTCCTCAGTAGGACTAACAACTTTCATAACCAAATTGACTAGCTTAAAAATAGGTTTAATTTTTACTTTTAATTTCCATAAGGGCTTTAATTGTTACTAAAAATTTTCTAATGGTAGATTGCATGAAGTCTGTTGAGCACTAATATAATCTCTTAGAGTAGATAAGATAGTAAGATTATAGAATTTCCCAGCTATCCTACTTAGTACATTTGCAACATTATTTCCTTTTCCTAGATGATACTAGACTACAAAGTTAAAATATGCTAGCAACTCTACCCATCACCTCTATTTTATGTTCAATTGTGCCTAATCCATAATGCATTGTAACCTCTCATGATCTATCCAAAAGGTAATCTACTTTCTATATAAGTGGTATCTCCAAATCTTAAAAGAAAAGATAATGGTGCCATGCTCTAGATCATGAATTGGAAGTTTTTTAGAGGCATAGGCCACCACCTTATCATCATTCATGAGAATATCATCCAAAAATTCTCCTAAAATATCTATCTACATATCATAATTCTTATCCAAAACTATTGAGATTAAGATAGGCACTAAGATCAATCTTTGCTTCAACTTCTCAAACGCCTTTTAGAAAGCATTTAACTAAGAGAAAATACAATCCTTCCTAAGAAAATTACATAGAGGTATAGTAATCTTAGAGAAATCCTCTACAAACCACTTATAATATCCTACTAGATCCAAGAAACTTATATCTTTATTCACTATGGTTGGAATGGATCAATCTCTAATCATTACTATCATAGAAGGATCCTTATACTTATTCTATATATCACATGATAAACAAACTAAATCTCTATCTTCCAAAATGCACAGTTAGAAGCATCAAAATATAACTACCAATCTCTTAAGGTATACAACACTCTTCATCAAGTGCATGAGAACTACTAGTACTTTAGTGAGTCTAAATATCATGACTAAGAACTCATAATATCTATAACATGTCTTAAAAGCTATCTTAGTACATCCTCCTTTCATACCAAAACTTGATGATATCCAAATCTCAAATTGATCTTAGTAAATGTAGCAACTAAAAAATTCAATGCTAGAAAACCAAAAATCTTAGCATAAAATAATTTTAACTCCAAGATCCATGAGCTTCGAAAGGATTTGTAGCATCTTAAATAGTCTTGCTAATCACATAAGAACATAAAACTTCTGTTATTGAGAATAATAAATGAGAAAAAATTAAAGTATATGAAATAAGGATTTAGCACTTGACCAAGAACAAAGAAAGATGTATAAAATTCACACATAATAGGAGCAATATAACTACAAAAATTTCTATTAAAATATTGTAAAATACTATAAATAAGTAGGTTCTAAGAATACTATGGATTGTTGAACTTAGAAAGGGATGTATGAATAAGTTTCCTAAATTAAAAATTTATTAACCAAAGCACACATATAAAATTTATGTGGCTCCCCAACTTAGGTAGTCCATAGTCAAAGGTTAGATCATAAGCACATCTCTAGACTTTATTGATCTCAAATGTGATTTGAAGGGTCCACACCCTACACAATCTTCAAGTTCCATTTTGGAGTGTTGTGTTGCAACACCAACCACTCAACCCCAAAAGGTTTTGTCAAGCTTGGAATGTGGCTTCTAGGCTTCCACAACCTTTACAATCTTGAGCTCTACTATAGAGTGTTCTACCATAATGCCAAAGACTCAATCTTGCAGGATGTTAACAAGCTCAAGCAAGATACCTTTCCACAAGAAGCACATCAACCCTACAATGCAACAAGGGAGAACAATTACAAGGGATAAATGGAACTAGTTTGCTAATCCTTGCACTTTGTGGTATACCCCACTTTATAGTGAACAAATGATGGTACAATAAAGAGCAACAAAGATCAAAATAATTAACAAAATGATTGTATAATGATTATACATAAGTTTACCCATTTTCCACTACCTATGATGTCTTCATATAGTTGTCATGTTTTCAAATCCATCTTGAAACTCATGCAATGGCTAGCCAATAGTCACTAATGATCATGGAATACATCTTCTTCATGCCTAAGACATCTTTTCATATTTTTCCTTTCTTTTGGAAAGACATCTTTGTTTGGGGAAGACATCTTTTTGAAATCTCCATTTTGGGAAGATGTCTTTATTTGATGGAGGAAGTCTTTTTGAATCTGGCCTACATTCTGTGAAGATGTCTTTGCTTGATGGAATACATATTTTCCTAAGGAAAGATGTCTATTGTTTCTTGAAGATGTCTTTACCTGTGCATCCTCCAATTCTGCCAAGATGTCTACTATTTCTCAAGGATGTCTTTCTTCAATCTTCCTTTTCATGATGATTCATTATTCCTTGTTCATAGCCTTGATCTTTCACATGCTTCAATGATGACAACTCTACTTGTCCACATTCATTAAACTATTTTCTTTTAAGCTTTCCTTTTTTGGATGAATCCTTAAGGCCATGTGAATGACTTTCTCCTTTTGATTATACTAGTATGTTTCTTGTCATCTCATCTTGGTCCTACAACCACAATAACCACACACACATCCTTTATCTTTATTTTACTTAACATTTTGACACACCAAAAGGTCCATAATCTTCCCCTTTTTGTGATGTTCAAAACTTAAGAAAATGGGTTAGTCATCATACATATATAATCATACTACTCTTCTCCTTTTTGAATAGCAACAAAAAGGATAAGGCACATAAATTGTGGAAAGAGTCATCATAGAAGCACAATATAAAATAAGCATAATTCACAATCATGGTAGAATTCCAAAAAAAAATTTAGCAAGCAATAATATCAATTAAAGAGAACACAATTTTTAGCACTAATTTTTATGAGGAGTTGCCCTAAATTTATCAAGAACTGATACAAGCCTTTCCAAGTGATACTTAGAATTAAAGCTTGAAGTGAAATATAAGCCTTGAAGATCAAGTAACTTGTCTCAAATGAATCATTAGTGGTTTATAGTGCATGGTTCTTTTAATGCTCAAATATTTTCTATCCTTTAAAAACATCAAGAAAAGAGTAGAGCATATCTTATATGATAAACAACTTCACAATGTGAGATCAGTCATGCCATATTTTAAATTCTTGAACTAAGGTATATCTTAAGGCAAACTACTCAAAGGATGTTGCAATCAAAAACATGAATACTTTCCCATAATCAGAATTATCATGTGCTTGCTCATATTGTTGTAAGGAACAATATCACTATTTGCATTCTTTCATGAAGATATATGTACTTCTTACTTTAGCTTATGCTTGAACATCAAATAGATAGGCTGATGATACATTAAGACTTGCTCTTATTAGTTCAAAACAAGGATCTACAACTAATCAAAAAAAAAAAAAAAACCAACAACACATAATTTGATGTTAAAGATGAAGAATAGATCAAGAAGCCTATCTAATTGAAATAAATATCTCATTAGAACTTGTATCTTTATATTCAACTAGAAATTTGAAAAACCTCAACACAAAGGATATGGAAGTCATGAAACAAACATGCATATTTTGCTTTCTATACAAGTCAATGCTACAAACACAACAATTTTTCAAGAATGAAATGATAATCATGCAAGAGGATATAAAAAATTTAAGACTTATCCATCAACTTAAAAGAAAAGAAATACCTCTTGATGTCCTTATCTTGCTCATTTTGGGATATTTTTTTTGTTTTAGTGTCTCTTGGTTGAAGTATTGAAAGACTCCCCCTACATTGGTGATCTCTGATATGGTGATGGATAATGGGGAATAGGCTCCCCCTATACATGTGCTACTTATCTTAGGCTATTAATGTAAAAATGTTGTAAACCACAAAAACACTATAATTTTAGGTCAAAATTAAGCTCAAATGTGGAGACTAAGATTTCCAACCAATAATATTGATAGGATTTTTCACAAACTTGTCTTATCTCATAAATAGCAAAAATATCCCAAAGGCCATGAGCTTAGAAGTAGATCATCACAATAATTTTAGATTAAACATGAAAACAACCAATAAGATAATGATTGAAAGGAAATTAAAATAAGAGCTAGAGACATATTTTCATAGACCTAATTATTTCAAGCTCAAAAATGAATGTAAGGGATGCTCTAAACAAATATTCCACTATTTTTTAAGACAAATAATTTTGGACTTCAAATACCATATTAACTAGCAAGCAAAGAGATGGAAGCTTATCTTGACTTACCTTGCTTGCAGAGGAGAAGAGAAGATTAATGAAGTTTGAGATGAGGTCCCCTATCATGAAGTACCTCCTCATCCTTTGATTTTGTCTCATTATATCATATGTGTGATGTCTTTATTTGTTCATGCTTTTTATGATAGAACCTTTGATCACTGATTGCATCATTTTCAATTCTCCACCTCTCTTCATTCTTATTGATTGGTACCTGCACAATTTCCTTACCAAAGCCTTTTGGAAAAGACCAAGCAGTAAACTTGTTTTGATCATCATGAGTATATTTAAGAGTTTTCTTACATCCACAATTTTTACAAACAAATAAAGTATTATCCTCATGATCATAATTATCAATCTTGACTATGCTTAAACTTCGACTTGAATTTTTGTGTGATGCTTCCTCTAAATTCCTCAGTTGTTTTTTAGGAGTCTCCTCTTCTTGAACCTTGCTGCAATCCTTACTAAAAGAGGTTAGTTGTTGAATCTTAGCTTTTATTTTTGAGATATTTTCTTTCATTTTAGCATGAATAGCATCTATCTTAGAAAGTACTAGTTTATTTGCCTTCCTAATCAAATGATGTAAAATAAAAATTCTTCTTTAAATTCACTATACCTCTTATCACACTTACCATCTTGTTCAATCATATGTGAGGAATTTTCATCTATAAGCACCATGCATATGAGATGTGAATCTTTGCAAAAATTACACGCTTCTTCTTCACTTTGCTTACTATCATCCCAACTTGTATAAAAGTTTGTGTTTTTTGGTTTCTCATCATTGGTTATATTCTTTGGCTATACATTACTATCACTAGGACATCCGAAGGCTATATGGCCTCTTCCTCCACAAACCTAACATTCTACGGAATGGAAATCTAGCTTAGAATTTGAAAAATTTCTAACTCTTTCTTAATCTTTGAACAAATTGGGTCCTTGTTTTGATGCTCCCTTGTTTCTTCTTATTAGAAATGGTTGCAACTTCCTTGAGAGAAGGGAAATCTCATCTTTTCTACCCTCATCATATTCATTGAACTCCTTCTCCTTGGAGGTATTATTTATAGCAATAGGTCTTTCTTACAGTGATCCTACTCTTATGAGATTCATTTTATAATCAATTAGAGCACTTTGAAGATCTTCAAATTCTAAGGTTGAGAAATTTCTAATCTCCTTCATAGTTGTGATCATTTTTCTAAACTTCAATTATAGAGTTCATATCATCTTGATGATGACATCACTTTTGAGAAAATATTTACCTATTTCTCTAATAGCTACAACAAGATCATTAGGGTTAGAGAAATAATCTTTTATTTTCTCATCTTCTCTCACTTTGAGTTTGTGACATCTGAAAATGTCAGTGGCTGGAACACCAAGAGGTCCACGGGTGTACAGCCTAACCCCAAATTCATGTGACGGTTGTGCTAGAGAAAATGGAAATGAGGTGCCCTAAATGGTCTTGTTGATTAGATAGCGACTTATGTGGTGTTAAAATGACCATGTGTGAGAATATTTTATACTACGTTATGCACAGGCATCGAGGTTGGGAAAGCTAGAGCATAGCAAGGTGTCTCGACCTAAGAACTATGATGTGAAGATGAAAATATGTATGAAAAGTGAGAAAATACAAGCATTACAATAAATGCCAAAGAGAAATGCTTGAGAAATGCAATAGAATTTGAGAACAGCAGTGCACCACCCCAAAAGAGGGAGCATAGCTAATTCAAAAAGTTATACATAGTATATAATAGGTGCAATGGGAGCATAGTCATAGCCTCAGTGCAATGGAAGCACAGTCATAGCCTTGGTGCAAAGGTATACACAACATAGTGTGACAAGGTGCTATGTTGTGCTACACTACACAGTGTGACATGGTGTTATGTTGCACTATGCTATGTAGCATGACATGGTGCTATGCTATGCTACGTTGCACAGTGTGACAGGGTGCTATGCTGTGCTATGCTACGTAGCATGACATGGTCCTATGTTGCACTACACTACACAGCTTGACATGTGAATCTGCAAAAAATTCCATCATTCTAACACTTAGAAAAATTTTGCAAGTCTGGTAGTTTTTGTTGACTACACTCAACACCTAGAAAAATATGGGCAAAGTGCCACCATTTTGACACTTAGCCAAATTTGTAGTTGAGATGCCAAGACTTGAAATTTTTTGGTGTTTCAATGGCCACTCTTTGTTGATGTTTGGAGGAGTGGCCCAAGAGACATCAACAAAGAATTACAAAACATCATAATAGACATGCCACTAACATCACTCATCGGTACAACATCAGATGTCATTTTACCATGCTCAAGAGTGTTGTGATCGAAAACGTCAGTGACTGGAATGAACACCAAGGGGTCGTTGGTCGATGACAACCTTGACCGCATATCTGCTAGAGGGCCGTGCTAGATGGGATAGATACGGGATGCCCTGAATGGTCTGGTCGATCAGAAAGGGACTTAGTCGACATCTATATAGCCTTTTGCAACGTATGAAAATGTAAAAACAAGATTTATTGTAAGAGAAGATGCTTGAATGTATAAAAGGTAAAAAAAATGATGCAAAATGCAATAATAAGTAAGAAATAAAGTAAAAGTGCAGTTAGAAAAGTGCACCGCTTCGAGGCTACAACTTCGCTCTGTCAAAGTGGATATAGTCGGTTGCATAGCGCTAGGAGGTGTAGAGATCCCGAGAGTAACTAAGACATGTAGAGCGAGATGACTATGTGCTTGAATGCTGGCTCAAGCATTAACAATGCTCAATGCTACCAAGGTGGTAGGGAAGAGCCAAATAGAATGCCAACTGGGGATGCTAACTATTTGCAATGTCAAACAGAGAGCTTACAATGCTTCAGATTACAATTGCCAAAAGTCTAGAAATTTAGAAAGAAGATGAAAAGAGGACCCTTTGAACGTTGCACGTTGGGGTATTTATAGGCCCAAGATTGTGTGGAAGAGATGGTTTGGACACCACATGCCCATGTGATCCATGTTGACTTTTCTGCACTACACGTGCTTGCATGACCATTGGGCAAGCCTGTAATGCCGTAATTACAATCCTGCCATGTCGTAGTTGCGCTGTCAGAGCAACGGTCAATTAGGTGAAGTGAATTGATATTGCAAAACCACCTACTATGCTCTGTTGTGCTTCATAGTGTAGCATGTTTGGTGGCATAGCGTAGCATCTTGCTACGTGTTTTTCTACATGTATTGGAAACTTTTGAAGCATGTTGGTTGTTCAATGCATGCTTGCTACGCTATGCTACACTGCGTAGCGTAGCAACTGGCCTTAGTCGCAAAATCGTCACCAATCTAAGAACTTTGCCCTTTTGCTCTATGAAACTCGCGAACTTGCCGATCCCGCACTTTGAGTTATGTTCTATCAACCTCTATAGAATTGCTATGCCTCACTACTCCATGTAGCTTAGTGTAGCGTAACAATAAGCATGGCCTAATGTCGGCCAAGTTCATTGCTTGTTGACAGAAGGAGACATTGCTAAAGGACTTGAAGTAGGGAAAGGGGGCTGATCGTGTAGCTCTTGCTATGTTATGCTACGCTGCATAGCGTAGCATAGCATGACACTTCATTCTACAATAGCTTTCTAAAGCTTGCTACACTACATGATGAGGCGTAGCGTAGCGTAGCAAACTACGTGACTTAGAAAACTTGCCAAACTATTTTGCACAATTTGAGTGTTGTTGTTGACTCCGCGCATCACTTCTGAGTAAGCTGTCCACTAGGAAAACTACTTAGGTGGATAGGAAGAATGATCCATAGAGCCTGTTTACACCTAAAGTAGAAAATTTTCTGAACTAGATGGCCTGAGTTCAGAGCATTCTCCTCCCGAAGAACTATTGTAGCGTTTCACGGTCTACAAAGACCTGGTGAAGCAAGAATGCCTTCAAATTTTGGGGTGTTTCAAAGAGTGATATGGGAATAAGGTTATGTTGAGGGACAAGCAGTATAGGAAATTCTAGGGAGATGACATTTAAATGGTGGAAATGAAATGCAAATAGTGGATCATAATGTAAGATGCAAATTCAACATGGCTAACAATGACCATGGCATGAAGTGGTTTGCCCCTAAAATGTTGACCTCTCATCGGAGCGCTTATGAGAGCATCAAAGTCAATCTAAGGCTAAGCCAATTGTGAAGCTGCAACATTGTCAATTTGTTTGGGGATATGCTTTTCCCCATTCTCTCTCTCTCTTTTTTGTTGTGTTGTCAGATGAACCTTCTTTGGGCTTAGCTTACTACTGAATGTTAGCTACAAGTTGGCCATCAAGAAGATGGACTTTTTTTTATGCATCCACATGGAATCTATAGGATAGATGTTTCCTCCTAGGGATGATTCATGTTTCATCTGCTTAGGCTTTGACCATGCAATAGAGGCTCCCAATAAGATGCGTTCTGCTACATCGACCATGGGTTCTATAGTTGATGTGAAGAGAATGCCATCTGCATCACAGTGTGTATGCATTTGAGGGATGTGTAATCATGAGTATGTGGGAGATGAAAGTATTTTGGGATGAAGGAGTGGATGTGCATAGGATGTAACATGGATGAGGGGGATGTGCACTCTTGAGTGGCTTAACTTGTCTAATCATGCACATCAGAACAATGTGGTTAACTGCTACTACAATGAGATGCATCTCTGCATGACCACCTCCAAGGCTTCATCCTACAAACATAACTTTGAGAAGGAAAGAAAATCACACAACATGAAATGTAGGTGTAAATGCTTGATGTGAAGATGTTGCAAGTGCTAGATGTGAAGATGTTGTAAATGTGTCAAATGTTGTGCCAATTGCAAGTGCTTATGAAGCTAGTGAAAGTGCTAGGGTGATGATGCTGTGAATCCTCTAAAGGCCGCACTAATGACAAGTGCTCCAAAAGATCAATAGGATGGTGGGAGGTGATGATGCTATGAGTGCCCCCAAGGGTTCACCAATAGCAAGTGCTCGAATAGATTAGTAACATGCCAGTTTAAAGTCCTGGTAGACTATGAACCTAGTTTAAAGTCTTGGCAAACCATGATGTGCTAGTTTATAGTCCTAGCAGATTGTTGGATGCTAGTTTAATGTCATAGCGAATAGTGGATGTTGTGCTAGTATAACATCATGATCCAATGATGAGCTATTGTGTCAATTTAACATCATAACCCAAGGATGAGCTATTGTGCTAGTTTAATGTCATGACCCAAGGACAAGTTGTTGTGCTAGTTTAATGTCATGACCAAGGATGAGTTGTTGTGCTAGCTTAACGTCATGACCCAAGGATGAGCTGTGCTAGTTTAAAGTCATAACAGACTATCTATGCTAGTTTATAGTCATAACAAACTATCTGTGCCAGTTTATAGTCATAGTGGACTATCTATGCCAGTTTATAGTCATAGCAGAGTATCTGTGCTTACCTTGCTTATGTAAGGTGTGATGTTGCATGCGTAGTCATGCTATGTGCTTGCAAGATCCTGCAAAAATCAACTAGGAAAAAAATCAAGTGGAAATTGTTGTGAATAGAGTTGAAATGAAAAAATGAAAGAAAAGCAATGTAAAAAGTGATAGTTTTAGGTCATTCTGGGTTGTAGGCTAGTTTAAGGCCTTTTTGGGCAATATGTTTTTGTTGTGTTTCAAATGAAATGCATAAGTTAAGTAGATGGATGTGTAAACAAAGTAGAAATGGATAAAAAAAGCAAAGTAGTGTGTAAACTAGGCAAGCAAGTGAAATATAAATGTATGAACAAATGCAACCCAAGAAAAAATCAAAAATGCATGGCCAATGGACGCAAGAGGTGAGCTAGCGCTTAACGTGTTTTTGGCTAAGGAAAAGTCTTGATCACATAGTTTCTTCCTAATTAGGTATGGATTCAAGGGTGTGTAAGTCTTAGGATCTTCTAGGAGGCTATTGGCTTCAACCACTCATTTGGGTGTGTTAGCCTTAGGTGCTATGTTGGTTGCTATAGGTGTACCACCAAAGAACTCTTCTTCTGAAACTTGTGCCATGTCTATGTCATGGATAGTCCAAGAGAAAGTGTTATCACCATGGATGATAACTTGACCACCTTCATATGGAAGGTGGATTTCTTGGTGGATGGGAGAGGAGATGGCCCTTAGTTGGGCTAGCCAAGGTTTGCCTAGAATCATGTTGAAACCTAGCATCTCCTCTATGACAGTGAAATCTACACTAGTGGGGAATTGCTCTCCTACCATGAAGGCTAAGTTGATTGTACCCCTGACTATGACACATGATTTGTTGAAGGATTTTAGACATGTTATTTTGGCTAGCCTGATTTTATCTGCTAGACTTAGTTTGTCGATGACGTAGTATAGGACTACGTTTGTTGCTGCACCATCATCGACATGTACTCTATGGATGGTACACTGCCTAACACAACTGCTAATGAATAGTGGAGCTATAGTGACCTTCCCTCATTCAAGGTTGACTTTGACTACATCATTGTGAAAGGCTAGGATTGTTGGACCTAATTCTTGTGGTGTAGGGGGAAACATCATTGCATAGATGAATGTCTCCTTTGTAGGCATGTCCTTCGCAATAAGAATGGAGGCCAACATTTAGGCCAAGGCTTCACTGTGAGTACACGAGGTCATGACTAGGTCATACAAGCTCAACATTGTGTTCTTTTTCTTGAGCCTTTTTTTACCTAGGTTAGTGCAGCTATGATGTCTTTGTCATTGGCTGTTCTGTTGGCCTTGATTTCCTCCATGTGGCTTGAAAGACAGATCTCTCAGGAAGGGGGCTTAGGCTTGGTTTGCTTCCCCTGCTTAGGGGTAGGGGTCCCAGTGTTTGGTTGTTACTTATTGATTATAACCTTTTCTTTAGCCATGGGGGTCGCAAGGCACTCATTTTTCCTCTTGCATTGCCATTTGGTAAGCCTACCTAGGTTACTAATGGGATCAGCCCTTGAAGGAGGAGAGATTGAGCCATTGCCCACTATTGGGCTTCAGGTAGGTGAGGGGCCATCATGTTTTGGCATCCTTATGACAAATGGTAATTTAGGAGTTGTTGTGTGACCAACTCGTTGTGGAACCTTGATGATGAAAGGTTGTTTAGCAGTTGTTGTTAATATGTCATGCTAGTTTAACGTCTTAGCATATGTTTGGTTTGGAACCTTGACCAAAAATGGTGTTGTGGGTGCCTGAGGTGGTACTTTGATAACAAAGGGAGGCCTCTTATTTGTGGAGGCCAAGGGGATCCTTGCCTTGCTAGGAGGTAGATGGATCACAAAAGGTTGTTACATAGGTTTAGACTTGCCACCTATGCTAATGGAATTTATGACATAGGAGGCATCGTGTATGTTGGATTGATTCACCATGTCAAGTACTAGTTGGCCCCATTCTATCTTTCTTTGCAAGTCATCCTGCAAAGCACAGCATTTGTCTGTACTATGATTGGACAACTCGTGGTAATGATAGTATTGATCTAGCTTGAAGTGTTGTGGAACTAGGGGCTCGTTTGGTACTACCGAAGTAGGGTTCCTTAGTATTTTGTAGTACCTATTATGTTTTTGGTGAGAAATCTCTAATACGTGTTTGTATTGGATTTTCTTGGATTTTAGGAGTTTCTCTAGTAGTTCAGAGGGTTCCATTGGTAGTGATGTATACTTTGAGTAGTCCTTACACTAAAAGTTGGGCCCTGGGGTGGCGCCTACCTATGTAGGTGATTTGGCACTAGAGTTGGCAATTTTGTCAGCTAGGGCATTGGGCTGCTTAGCTATTAGACCCTAGTTGGCTACTGTTCTACTCGTAGCCATTGTTTTCATTGTTGTGTTTTGCTTGTGAGCATGTTAGTTTCTATAGGCCACATAAGTTGGGTCATTGCTAGCTTGTGTTGCCTCCTCTATGCCTTTTGTTTGGGCAAAGGCTTGGCTAGGAGACCTCAGGGCTAGATATATAGCTTAAACTTGATGAAGTCATTCACTACACCTTTGAAGATGGCCAGTATATGTGTCTCTTATAGGGGTTCATGCATTTCACTCAATGAAGCATTCTAATGTTGAAGGAATTTTGACATGGGTTCTAGAGGCCCTTGCTTAACCTACATGATTTGGTTGAGGGTTGCTTTAGGCTTTAGGTTATACTTGAAGTGTGTTAAAAACTAGCTTATGAGATCCTCTAAAGAGGAGATTGAGGCCTTGGGTAGCATGCGATACCAATCTAAGGCCTTACCAATGAGTGACATGGGGAATATGCACATGATGGCATGTGACCAAGCTTGAAGGAGTAGGTACTTACATTGAAATGTGACCAAGTGTGCATTGGGGTCTCCTTCACCATTGTACTTGGTGAATTGTGGTAGCTGGACCCCATTTGGGAGAGTTAGAGGTGGTACCATAGGACTTATGGAATCATCTTGATAGAATTCCACCACCTTGATGGTGTCGGAGGAGGTAGCCTTGAGTCAGTTGATATCCTCTATCAAGCTTTGGATTAGCTAGAATGATTGATCCAAGCTTGAGGATGTGTCAACTGATTGTATTATCTGGGCTTGTGTTGGTTGCATAGCATAGGATCGAATTGTTGGTTGTGGAGTTTGCTAGTTTAACTTTGTAGCAGATAGTTGTTGCCAGTTTAATGTCATAGCAGATGGTTGTTGCCAGTTTAATGTCGTACCAAATAGTTTTTGCCAATTTAATGTCATAGAAGATGGTTTTTTCTAGTTTAGCATCCTCGTAGACAGTTGTAGTTGATGTGTTGGTTGATGAATGGGCATGATGACTAAGGTGGGCCACACACAAGTGGGTTGGATGGACACCATAGATGCCAATGAGACAAGTGGGATGTAGGATGCCTAAGTTTTTTTGGGCTGGGAGGTGGTCCCTACATGAGCATAGTGTTGGGAAAATGCATTAGTTGCTTGTGAGAAAGGCTAAATTGGCATGGTCACCATCTTAGAGAGGATGGGTGGACCAAACCAAGAAGGGACTCTACTAGGAAGTGGTCATTGGAAGACAATGTAGAGGGGGCTCTCGTGCTTGGAGTGGGCCTCGAACTCATCTTCTTCCTTCTATGAGGCTTCCTTGTAGGTTGTCCTTACATCATGCTTATTTTCATGGATGAGTTGGGACAAAAACTAGTGGCAAGAGTCCATGAGTGGGATTATGTCAAACAAGGAGGAGTTGTACTCCTGTCCATTTTGGTAGACTCGTTCATAGTCCTGTTTTGCCTCCAAATCAAGATAATCCATTAGTAATCTTGCTTGGATTTTGGCACAAAAAAAATTTTATTGTTCATGGCTTAGTGCATCACGCTTTGGTTGGATCCTAGTGTCAAATGTGTTAGACACTAATGTGGAAGGTTGATCTAGATTCATGTTCACAGATTGGGTTGTGAGAGTTGTTGTTTGCAGAAAATGGCTAACTCTGAAAACTACAAAAAAGTAACTAAGTCTATTGGGAGCAGAAAAATGTAAGAAAATGATTAAGTGTAAAAATATAGAAAAAATTTCAAGTATGAAAACTATGAAAAATGGCCAACTCTAGTGGTACACTCGCTACACTGGAGCTTGGTACGCTCACTATGTTGGAGCTTGCTACACCTGCTACGCTGAAGCTTGCTATGCTATAGCTTGTCAAGCTCACTACATTGGAGCTTTTCACACTCTGAGAACTTGTTACACTCTCTAGAACATCTATATTTTTGACTAAGTGCTAACCAAAAATATAGACAAAAATGTTTCAATCCCTGCTTTTAGCGCCAAAAATTGTGACGTCTAAAAACATCAATGGCTGGAACATTGAGAGGTCCACAGGCATACAGCCTAATCCTGAATTCATCGAGGTTTATACTAGAGAAAATTGAAATAGGGTTCCTTGAATGGTCTTGTTAATTAGATAGCAACTTACGTGGTGTTAAAATGACCATGTGTGAGAAGAGTTTATACTACGTTACATGCAAGCATCGGGTCCAGGAAAGCTAGAGTGTAGTAGGGTGTCCTAGCCTGAGAACTGTGATGTGAACGTGAAAATATGTATGAAAAGTGAGAAAATACAAGCGTTACACTAAATTCAAAAGAGAAATTCTTGAGAAATGCAACATAATTTGAGAATAGCAGTGCACCACCCCAAAAGAGGTAGCATAGCTAATTCACAAAGGTATACACAATGTACAATAGGCATAGTGGGAGTGCAGTCATAGCCTCGATGGTGTCAAGTTGTGAATTATCTAGTGCTCACTATGTTGGACTGTGCCTACCAGGATAGTAGCCATGGTGTATCATGTGATGTTCTACGGGGCTGCAATGATGCTGCAGTGTACTGCGTGGTGTAGTTATGCCTCTCTTTCAGTGTGGTGTTCTCTGGGTCTCGTTCGTCCATAGAGCTAAGTACTAGGATGCCAAAGTGCCAAATGCCAAAATGGAAGTGCCAACTACCTTAATGGTCAAGAATGGAAGCCTCTTCCTTCCCCTATCTTCCTCTTTTTCCCCCTCCCTTTGAAACATTAGGGTGCAGGGGTACTTATAGGGCTAGGGTTAGCCAAAAATGTAGATCAGGTGTCACATGGCAATGTGGTGGGTGAGACCACACAACGCTATCTATTGGGTTTGTTCCATGTTACGCATAGGACATGGGACACTGGCTAGGTGTGTTACGCTATGCTACACTTCACAACTTAACATATGCCTACACTATGCTACGCTTCACAACATGAGAAGGTGCTACGTTGTGCTACGCTACACAACGTGACATGGTGCTACAATGTGCTATGCTTCACAACATGACATGGTGCTATGCTATGCTATGCTACATAGTGTGATAGGGTGCTATGCTATGCAGTGTGACATGGTGCTACGTTGCACTATGCTATGCAGCTTGACATGTGAATCTGCAGAAAGTGCCATCATTCTAACACTTAGAAAAATTTTGCAAATCTAGCAGTTGGAGCTTACTACACTCAACACTTGGAAAAATATGGGCAAAGTGCCACCATTTTGACACTTAGCCAAATTTTTAGTTGAGATGTAGAGACCCAAAATTTTGTGGTGTTTCACAGTTTATCATATTCACTTTGTAGAACTAATAATTTTGATTACTTAATAATAGATGTTCCTTCATAGGTAGCTTCTAAGGTTTACCAAATTTCTTTGACTGTTTTACATCCTAATACTCTATTAGGTTTAGATTTATTCAATGTATAATATAAAAAATTTTTTACGTTTCAATCAAACATAAACATAGTTTTTTCCTCTTATGTCCATTTGTTGCGAGGCTTGATGAAGTTAATGGAGTTGTCAATAGGTGAAGCATAGCCTTCAAGGATTAACTTCCATACTTTAAACTCCATGGATTTAGAGAACCCTTGCATTCATACCTTCTAATAGGAGAAATTAAATCCATTGAAGATGGATGAATTTATGTTAGATGTCCCCTCCATTATTTACTCTTGAAGTTGAGGATAACAAAGAAGAGTACTAGGCTTTGATACCACTTGTGGATCATTGAATTTAGAAGGGAGGGGGATGAATAAGTCCCCAAAATTAAAACTTTATAAATCAAAGCACACACATAAAATTTACATGATTTTCCAACTTGGTTAGTCCACACTTGTAGGGTAGATTGCAAGCACACCTCTAGACTTTGTTACTCTCAAATGTGGTTTGTAGGGTCCACACCCTGTATAGTCTTCAAGCCCTACTTCGGACTATTGTGCTGCAACATCAACCACTCAACCTTGCAAGGTCTCATTAGGATTGGAATGTGGTTTCTAGGCTTCCAAAACCTTTATAATCTTGAGCTTCTCTCCAAAGTGTTGTGCTGCAACACCAAACACTCAATCTTGTAGGATCTTGACAAGCTTAAGTAAGATTCCTTCCTACAAGAAGCACATCAACCCCATAATGCAACAAGGGAGAACAATTACAAGGGATAAATGCAACTAGTTTGTTGATCCTTATCGTTGGAGGTATAGCTCACTTTAAAATGAACAAATGATGATACAATGAAGAGGAACAAAGATCACAATAATTGACAAAATGATTGTACAATGGTTACACATGAGTTTGCCAATTTTCCAATGCATATGATGTCTTCTTAGAGCTATCATGTTTCCAAATCCATCTTGAGACTCATGCAATAGCTAGCCAACAATCACTAACAATCATGGAGGGTGTCTTCTTCATGCTTGAGATGTCTTTCTCTATCTACCCTCTATTTTGAAAAAACATATTTTTCTAGGAAAGGTGTCTTTTTGAAATATTCATTTTGGGAAGATCTCTTTGTTTAATAGAAGACATCTTTCTAAAACTAATCTGCATTCTGTGAAGATGTCTTTGCTTCATGGAAGATATATTTGCCTAAGGAAATACATCTACTATTTCTTGAAGACATATTTTCTTATGCATCCTCCAATTCTACCAATACATCTACTTTTTCTTAGACACGTCTTTCATTAATGTTTCTTTGTATGATGAATTCAATGTTTCTTGTCCACAGCCTTGATCTTTTGCATGCTTCAGTGATGAAAAATCTAATTTTCCATGTTCTTTGAATTCTTTTCTTTTAAGTTTTTCTTTTGTGAATGAACCCTTAAGATCATGTGGATGATGTTTTCCTTTTGGTTACACTAGGGCATTCCTTGTCATCTCATCTTGGTTCTACAACCACAACAACCACACATACATCCTTTGTCTCCATACTTTTTCAATGCATTGATGCTTATCCTACAAACATAACTCCAAAAGTACAAGGAAACATGTCAAAGAATACATGTGATTATAAGAGGTTAGATGAGGAAAAAAGCAAATATATTCAACTATATGTTATAATTAGTGGAACATGGGTACTTTGTTTCATGCTTTGTAAGTTTCCACAAAGTTTGTAGTGTTTTGAGATGCCAAAAAGATATAGGATCATGCATGTTCATTTTTCATAAGATATAAGGTTCATCAATGTCAAGAATTGGTTCAAATCTACAATAAAAATGCTAACAAATACTAATAGTAAAAAGTTTAACATTGGATATAATAAAGATCATCTAAAAGGTTTGATGTTACCTTGTATGGTTTGGTGATGTTTTTAGCAAGCTATGGTTCAATTAAGAAACTTGGTTTCAATGTTTTCTCCTTACCATTATCGAATGAATTGGGAAATTCAGCCAAGAAATTCTTTGTGATGTTTTTGGCTTCTAAGTAATTAGGCCACTTCAAGGTATTAAGGTTGTGTGGTTAAAAGGCTTACAAGCTCTATGTTTAGGCATTAAAGGTTTACTTGTTTTAGAAACATCACTAGAAGGGTCTACATAGGCTCAAAGGCTAGTTGAGTTGCTTCTCCAACTTTCCAATTCAATCCTACATGTCAACATAAGCATATCAAGTGGCATCTACATGACATAATGTCTAAACAATGTTAAAATAATCCAAAATACTATAACAACAAAGCAAGATAAGGTAAAATCAGATGAACACAAAACAAATCAAGGTAAAATAAGACACATAGAAGGTAGATTAGGGTGGAACAAGGTATAACGAGGGAAAAATGATGTAGAATGATATTTAAAAGGGATAAACAAGGTCAAATGATAACAAATGAAGTACAATAATATCAAATGAAGTCAAATGATACCAAATGATGTCAAATGATATAAATTGATGTTTAATAATGTTAAATGATATCAAATGATGCCAAATGATACCAAATTATGTCAAATGATTTATAACAAGGGAAAATAAGATCAAACAAGGGTGAAAATAATATTAAATAATAATATTTATTTTAGGAGTTATTTTATGATCAAAATAAGGTGGAATCTAGTAAAAAATGGCTATAAATTGTTAAAATATGCTAAAATTTAGACAAAATGCATAGATTATTAAAATAAACTAAAATTTAGAAAAAACAAGTCATAAGTGGCTAAAATAATAAAAAATATTTAAATGGATATAAATTGTTAAAATAAAGATTTTTTGTGGTTAAACTATTTTAAAAATTTAAAAATTTATGTTCTCAACGTGTGGGAACCATTCCTACAGCATGTGAACATTGTGTGTTATGTTCACAATGTGTGGGACATAAACCCTGAACATGTGGGCATCATATATCATAGTTACAATGTGTAGAGCCTATGTAGGTAGTGTGTGTGGCATGTGTGAGTAGTGTGTAAGCATCTTCTACTACATCTATAACATATGGAACCTAGATCTACAACTTGTGAGAAATTTTGACCAAATTTATGGCCTATGTAGCCTAGTTTAATTATGTCTAACCTTTGTAGGAGAGGTTCAAGGTTTGTTTGATCATTTTAGGTAGTGTATGGGTATGTTTGGCCAAGGTTTTAACTTGTCATATTTCCACACACTATCACAGTGTGTGCAATAGGTACTCTAGAATGAAATCTTAGCTTGTGGAACCAATTGGACTATCTTGTGAACACCTTTGACTAGACCCTTAACATGTTGAGCTTGATCTGGTAGCTTGTGGGGATTTTGAATAGATTTTTGGCTTATCCAAGCTTTCATGGAAACTTTCAAGATGTAGAGGAGAGAGCTGTAGTCTTTTCAACCATCTTAACTAAATTATGATTTGTATTGATCAAGCTGACAACTTATTGTTACTCCACATGTTGGAATATTGTGTGGAGAACTTGAATTACTAGTATATGAGCACTCCTACTTGAATTCCTAGTGTGTGCACATCACTAGATGGGTTTTTGATATATAGAAGTTTTTCAAAATTTTCTAGGTTTTTTCGGATCCACCAAGAATTGTATAGGTAAATTTGAGTAAGTAAATTCTTTTTTAGACAACACACTAGTCCACATGCTGGCCCTAGTGTGTGAAGCTCATGTGGGAAATGTATGATTAAAGAAAAGGATTCTTTGTATTCTACACACTACTCATATGCTGCCACAACATATGGGACTTGGATTCCTAGCATGTGAAGCTAAGGCCTAATTCTTATAGCATGTAGTGGTTTTGTGGTTTTTTCTAGCAAATATTGACAACTTGTAGGCTCTAACAGCCAAGAAAACTTGCATTTCTTACTTCTACTTTTTCCATATTCTAAGAATTTGGGTTGTGCAATCTATTTAGCCAATCTTTGTGGGCATTATCTACCCTCTAAACCACAATGTTATTAATTTTGGCTTCTGTTTTTGTGAAAAACTTGGCTTTTATGTTTTTTTTTTGAGAGAATGTTTGGGAATGTATTACAGAAAGAATGGTACACGACTATACAAGTACAAGCGGGGGTGGCCCACCCTGAAGAGGGGGGGGCCCCGAAAACCCACAAAAGATCACGTGAAAAACCTGGCCGACCCCCAACATGGAGGCCGAACCACGAAGCCGTACAAACGTTCAAAAATCCCCCAACATGGGGGGGCTGCACCCCAAACATGGGGGGGGGGGCGCACCCACAACGCAAAAGTAAGGGGGGGGGGGGAGGACAAGAGGGGGGGGCACAACCCCACAACAACGACGAACCCAACAAAGAATGGGAGGGGGGGGAGGGGCTAGGGGTGGGTTGGCAGCTAGTGGTAGGCACACCGAGGCAACTCCAACTCATGGAGCAGGTCCAAGGTGGCATGATGGTCCTTTGTGTCCACGAAGTTCGCGGCCTGTTGAAACCCCTGCAGAAGAGCCTCGTGCCTACGCCGGTCCGGCAAAGAATCCCCTGCATCCGGGTGGAATCTAGCGGATGTGCACCGGATGTGCCGTCTGAGCTCCCCCCAAGAGCTCTCACAGCTAATTCCAAGGATGCTATACGGGCAGCGCCCCCCCCCTCCTGAGCCACTGGCGGGTGCTATGCTGATGTGCTCGGTCAAGCTGCCGTTGCCGTTGCACCTCTTCCTCCTGCAAACGTTCCTGCTCCTCCTGGGCCGCCGCCTCCTGGGCCTGTTGGTCCGCCTCCTCCTGGCGCAGCTCCTCCCTAATCCGGTCCCGGAGCTCATCCGTGAGCTGGGCACGCAAGGTCTCCATTGCGAGCGTATGCTGCCTATTCAGCTACTAGGCTTGTTCTTGGAGCTGGGCATCATGGTCGGCACGCCACTTGGCCAGGGCCTCGATCCACCGACTCTCTGAGGACCATTGCTCAGCCTCCCAAGCTGCAGCAACTGCTTGTTGAAGCTGCACCTCCCAGTGTAGGGGGGCGCTAGGGGGGTCGGGCGATAGGGCAGGGTTGCGGTGGGAGCGGAGGCCCTAGGAAAGGTGGAGAGCAACCCATTGTCACGGAGTGGAGGAAGGGGGGGAAGCAGGGGGTAGTGCAACGACCCCTAGTGGGGGCAGGGGATGGTCCCAGCGCCCCCTGCCCCCCGCCCCCCTCCACAGGGCCAAAATAAGCCTCGAACGACGATCCCATCGCTGAAGGTGGAGGGCCTCGAGAAAGAAATGCGGCAGGTTTACCCGAGTGCCCTCCCTCAAGCACCGCAGGAAGGTGAAATGCAGCCCCTAGAGCTTGGACACATTCCCCGACTGCACAAAGAAGCGCTCGACCAAGATGGCCGCATGAGCCCAAAGGCATAGAAGGGATGTCCGAGGGACCTAACAGCTCTGTGTTCTCGAGGAAAGCCCCTCGAAAAAGGTCACCGAGTTATGGAGGCCACGGGAGGTTGGCAGGATGACCTCCCCAGTAGCCGGGATCCCCAGGTAGTTGGCCAGAGCAACCTTTGTCACGCAAATTACACGGCCACCAAAGAAGGTCTGATCGCCATGCCAGTTGGTAAAGAAAGAGTTGTCAGACAGGTCAGGGTCCCCGACCAGCCGTTGCAGCAGGGCATCCCATCCGCATTGGCAAACCATCCGCCACAGCTCCTCATCCACCTGGAAGTCCGCGCAGCCAGGCTCGTACGTTGGCATCTGCCCCATAGCTGCCACAATCTCACGCCACGCTCGGCGAGTCTATTGGATAAGTTGTTGGGGGGGTAGCCGCCTGAGTGAAAACCATGTGATTCCGTGCCTTCCAGGCATGCCAAAGTAAAAGCGCCGACCAGGAATCACCGTCAAATTACCCCGGGGGGTGGGGGGTCTTCTGCATGCGCGCCAAGTGGCGTGCATGCAGGGGCAATCATAAATGAAGTGGTTGAGGGTCTCGGGGTCATGGCCACAACGCGGATACGTGGGGTCTTGTAAGACGCTACGCTGCTGCAGGAACACACGAACAGGGAGCGCGGTGGATTTGAGTAGCCAGAGAAAGATTTTTACTTTCTCAGGGAGCCGCCCGCGCCAAACCGTCATCCAACCATCCTCAGGGGGGTATTTATGGGTCAAAAGGGTGCACGGCTCGAGGTGGAGCTAGTTCAGATTCAACATCCGCCGCACGTGCTGGCAGAGAGTCATCCAAGGCCTCGAGACATGCAAACCAGACATCCAGAGCGTGTACTTCCGGTGAACGATACGGCCCCACTGACTGCACTCCCCCCGAGCACGAGTGAGCCGATGGACTAACCGCTGCTGCCCCATCGCACACTCATCCTCGAATGTGGTGACCCCCAGCCCCCCATTGTACGAGGACGGGCTGCGCGATGCCAATTGACAAGATGGAGTTTGCTCCCCCCTTTGCCCCCCCGCCACAGGAAACCGCGGATCCGGGCATTGATCTAGTGGATGATGGCCGCGGGGGGCACGGCGACCGTCGCCACAAAGCGTGAGGTGGCCACAAGGATCCTAGTGGCCACGAGGAGGCGGCCTTTGCGCGTAAGGAATCGGTTTGCCCAGTGATTGATGCGGTGCTCAAGCTTGGCCAGGAAGGGGGTCCAAGAATTGTTCCACCCCCACTGGAATAGTGGGATACCCAGGTAGGTATCGGTGTTCTTCCCAGGTTGAATATTTGTAAAAATGCCTATTTGATGCTTTGCATGTCAACTGCTTAATGAAATGTCAAGTTTGGTTCTCCAAAGTATCTATTATATTATTTTTCATCTCAAACAATTGTCAAAATGTCAAATCTAAGTTTATTCTACATTAAAGTTTGGAGAGAAATGTCAAATTTAATTTTTTGTCAAGTTTAATGTGTCATGTTAATGTTATTTTGCATTTACAATTACTATGGTCACTAATGATTAAGTGTTTTAGTGTCTACAAGTTCCCAGGCAATGGAAATGATGGCTTTGGTGATGATATTAATGATGATCCTCCTTCTCCTCTTATGGCTTAGTTTTGATTAGTAATGGACTTGTTATGTTTTCTTATTTTTTCTATATTATTGTAGCTTTTCTAATTTGGCTATTGTAGCCTTAGAGACTATGTATCATTTTTGTTGTTATCTATTGCATAATGCAACTATAACTATGGGACATTTATTTTTTATTATCATCACATAGTGTGACTATGGCTACTATTTTGATTTTAATTCAAAATAGTTTTTTGGTTTTTTAATGTTTTATAATTTTCTATAACAATGCTACAAAGTAAATTTTGGTAATATGATATAATGAAATGAAAAATGTAAAATAAGGAATAATTATTAAAGTAGAAATCATTCATCATGTATACACAAAGGGAAAGGGAGATAGGCCACATATTCACTAGTTTTATGCCCTAGTAACACATGGCTTCACCAATTTTAGGCCCTGGCAAGCTATGGTGTTGCCACTAGTTTTATAACCTAGCAAGACATGGCTTCACCATTTTTAGGCCTTGGCAAGCTATGGCGTTTCCATTTTGAGGCCTTGGCAAGCCATTATTTTGTTAGTTTTAGACCTTGACGAGCCATGGTGTTGCCATTTTTAGGCCTTAGCAGGCCATGACCACATTCATCTAGCAAGTATGGAATAATCTTAGGAGAGCATAGAAGAATACAATGAGTAATGAAACATGATATAAGGTTGATAAAATAAATGAATTATTATTGATAAAAAAGGGAATAAAATTTCTATGATGTATATGTTGCTTGGTCTCTGATTGAATAAGGGATCTATCATGCACAATCCTAGTTTCAACTAGTTGAATCAAGGAGATAGGACCTCATACATCTACTTACAACTAGTTGAATGGCTTAAACACAAAGGTAGAGGCTTCTTGGATTTTTTTAGTTAGGCCTAGTTTCTCAACAATGGTAAATGGTATCACATTAGTTCTTGTCCCATCATCCACATGGACACAATGAACCATATACCTATCAACATGTATGGTAATGAGGAGAGGATTAGATAGGACTTCTCCATTTCATGGGTTAACCTTCACTTCTTTGTAATGAATGATGAGCATAGATTGATTCTTGTTTTCTCTAAAATAATTTTTCTCATTGATAAATTAAATGGATTCATTGTTAGTAAGCATGTATTTGCTCATGAGAACAAAAGTTAACATTTGATCTAGTGCATCTCTATGAGTAGCAAAATTCATGACTAGATCATATAGGTTCAATTACATGTTCTTTTATTTCAAGAAATATTTAGATTATTTCATGGTTGTAAGGAAATTCTTTTCCTGGGTATGTATTTTTTTAGCCTTGGAAATCCTAATTTCCTCCATTCTTCCTAGAAGTTTTGGCTCATGTTGTAATATATGTGTCTTGCAGCCCTTGATCATATCTAGTTTATGATTCTCTCTTGGTTAACTAGTTGATGCCATTTGAACAATGTAGTTCATGGGTAGAGCTAGCCTTGGTATAAGTTTTAGTGGGTTAACTTATTTCTAAGTCTTTCATTGTTGGCTACCTTCAATAGATTTAATTATCAATTTGGTGATAGGTTATTTCTGTTGTCATGGTGGTGCCAATCTCTTATTAAGTGTTGGGTTATTAGTCATAATAGATAAGCTTTGGTAATGGTTTATCATAGGTTTGCTTGTAGATGATGGAGAAACTTGAATAACAAATGGTTCCCTAGTATTACAAGGAGTTATAGTGCATTGTTTGGATTATGATGTTGATGCCACTGAAGATGTGAACACATGATAAAGGACTCTCTAAGAGTTGGTGATTGCACCCATATAACAAAGGATTCTCTAGGCTTTACGTTCTAGGGCTGAGTGCTGGCTGGAGCTAACTTGATGACAAACAGTTCTCTATGTTGCCATGAATAAGGATATGGTATAAGAGTTATTGTTAGCATTTATAGAGTTGGGTTCATTTAACACAAGCTCTCCATGGTCAATAATCTTCTAGAGATTATCTTTTAAGGCTAAGAAAAAATTAGTATCGTGGCTAGCTAGTTGATGATAATGGCAAAATCTTTCAAGCCTAAAGTACTTTAACAATTTTGAGTCATCATTGATTACTACTATTGGATCTCTAACTAACTTACAAAAATGATCATGCCTCTTACAAGATTCCTCAAATAAGTTCCTATGTTGAATTTAGTTATGTTTAAGAAACTATTCTAGGACCTCAAAGGAATAAATAGGTAACTTTATATACTTGGTTATGTCCTTGCACTCAAATTTGGATCTCATCTAGTTGGAAACATGTAAAGTAGATGGGTGAGATGGGTCATGAGATATGTTATGTGGTGGAGACTTCTTCCTTTCTTCTTTCTTTGGCTCTTTTGTTACTATGGACATGGTTTCTTGTTCTTGTTTGGTCTTATCCTTGTCCCTCCTAGCATATTGATTTCTATAGGTCATATAGGTAAGATCATTGCTAGTCTTAGTAGCCTCATGATTGTTCTTAATTTGTGAAAATAATTAACTCAATGATTAAAATTCCAAGTAACAATGTTTTAACTTGATAAAGTCATTGACCACCCCCTTGAAAATGGCTAATAGATGAGTTTTAGAGATGGGCTTCACAATCTCATTGGACATTGCATTTTATCTCTGAATGAACTTTTAGACTAGTTTAAGTGAGCCTTGCTTCACCTTTATAAGGTGATCTAAGGTTGTATTAGGCTTTAAATTGTATTTAAAGAAGTTGATAAATTGGTTTATCAAGTCTTCAAGAGAGGATATAGAACCTCTAGGTAAGATTCAATACCAGTCCAAATTCTTTTGTTTTAAGGACATAGGAAAAATTTATAGTATTTTGTGAGGCCATGCTTGTAACAAGAGGTACTTAGGCTAGAAGGTGACAAGGTGTGCATTAGGATCTCCTTTACCATTATATTTGATGAAGTTTGGGATAGGTATGCCTACAAGTAATGTAATTTCAGGGATGGTAGGGGTGATGGAATCATCCAAGTAGAAGTCCATCACATTCACCATTTGTGTTATGCTAGCTTCAAGTTTTTGTAGCTTCTCAATAAGGTTCCTGACTAGTTGAAAGACTTGATCCAATCCTTGTAAAGCTCCTGAGCACTACACTTGGAGTTGTTGAATGGTTGCTAGTTCTAAAAAGGACAACAGTATAGACTAGAGAGGTCATGTAACTACCATTTTGGATGATTAAACATGGGAAATGAGGTTTGCACATGGATATGTGAAGCAAAGACAGTAACAAAAATAAATGGAGTGTGTGATATGCATGAAATTTGCATTCCATAATAAGGACTAGCCAAAACTATAAAAGATTAAGGCATTGAAATAATTACTAGCAAAGGTTGATGTACTAGAATAAAAGGTGATTATGTAAATAGTGAGGTGAACAAGAAAGTGGGTTAGAAAGTTGGGTTTGTAGATGTGACATCCCATCCCTGGATGTCATGGCAAACATCAAATATATGATATATTAGATATTATGCATATAAAGAAAATATACCAAATGCAAAATATATGTGATATTCGACATTATGTATAAAGGAAATAATAGGCAAAATGTAGAAAGAGAAAGAAAAGAATGCTTTATTGATATGGAATAACATATCTAGATCATTCTCTAAGAGTGTTCCTTGAGGTTTTCTTCCTTTGGCATCTATCCCTTAGAGGCAATCTAGTACTACCACAATGGTTAGGCCTATAGCCAACCTAGAAGGAATGGCTAATCCACTTCCTATTCTACTTCACTTGGCTTTCCATGACTTGCCTATCTTGGCTCCACCACTCCATGCTTGCACGACCTCTAACCTTGGGTATAAATTCCTTAGGTCAAACCCCCAAAGGTTACCTTAAGAAATACATCCATTATTACAACATGTCATTTCGGGTCTTAATCACAACCACCCTTTTGGTTCTTGTTAAGATAACAATAAAACATGTTATGAAGAGACATAATCTTCATTAGGTAGCAACATCATTTAGGAATGGGGATGTGACAATAGAGGTCATAGGGAGGTTTCATTTACTACTAAAGAAAGAGGCATAGATTTAAACATGGTCACCTCTAGGTTAGATCATTACAAAAGCTCCACTAAGTATGTATTTGGCTTGTACTTACCTTCAAACTCATCTTGATCCTCTAGATAGAATTCTAAACTAGCCATTCTGCTCATCTTACCATCATCATTCACGCTTAACAACTATGCCAACAAGTGCATGTAAAATTTAAAAAATTCAATATGGCCATATGGTGAAGGGATGTATTATTTTTCATCTTTGTGGATCAAATCATATTGATGTTTGAAGTTGAACTCCTTTCGTGGAATGCACAAACCTACTTGGATTTTTGCACATATGAAATTGTAGTATTGTTCATCAATGTTTACATACATTAGACTAAGTCCTAATTACCTAAGAAATTGCCTATGTTTCACTATAGCTAGATCCTATACACAAGTAGATTTCTAATTCATGGCCATGGAAATGATGTTATGTAGTAGAATACTTGATGTAAAAGGCATAAACTATGGGAGACCAATTAATTGGCCAAGCATGAAAAGGTTTTAAAGGTTTTTAGTGTTTTGAACAAATGCTAAACATGCAACATATAAGGATCACAACATGTGGAGCTACAACATGTAAAGCTCATAGCATGTGAGACTGTAATGTGTTTAGCTACAGTGTGTAAGGCTTCACAATGTGTGAAGCTCATAGCATGTGAAACTATAGCATGTAAAGATCACAATGTGTGAATCTCATAACATGTAAAGCTATAGCATGTAAGGCTTCATATCATGTAAATCTCATAGTGTGTGAGGCTGCATCATGTGAAGCCACAATGTGTAAGGCTTCACAACATGTGAGGCTCATAGTGTGTGAGAGTACAATGTCTGATAGCATGTGAGGCTATAGCATGTGAAGCTATAACATGTGAAGTTATAACGTATGGATCTATAGCATGTGAAGTTTACAACATATGAAATTGCAATAGTAAAAATAATTTTTTTGGCTATAAATTTCTAAGTATAGAAAATAGGAGGAACACTGTACACTAAAATTACAAAAATTAATTTTTTGAACTATAGGGAACAAGGGTAGTGTTATGTACTTCAACTACAAACATAGTAATAAAAATTTCTTAAAAGTAAAAATAGCTATCATATCATACACAAGTTTTGGAAAAACCCAAAACAAAGAATATTGTTAGAGATAAGTTTTTCAGGTTGAGAAGTTAGGTAGAGGTTCTTCTAGCACCAGAAAACTATACCAATTGAAAAATTTGGTGCTAGAAAACCAAAAATATTAGCATGGAACAGTTCTAACTCCAAGATCCATGGGCCTCAAAAGGATCTAGAGTGCCTTAAATAGTATTATTGATCACTTAAGTACTTAAAACTTTTGTTACTAAGTGTAATAAACAAGAACTAACTAAAGCATTTGAAATGAGGATTTAGCACTGAACCAAGAACAAAGAAAGATGTATAAAATTTGTACAAAATAGGACCATAATAACTACAAAAATTTGTATTAAAATACTATAAAATACTATAAATAAGTAGGTTTAGAGAGTATAGATCTATGGGCTTTGAAATCCTGAAAATACAAAATTAGCTTTGAAATCCAATCTAGGAGGCAGGATGTCTTTTTCAATGGATCTACACTGGTTTGTTGTTTGATTTTCATTGTAATAAATGTTATTAAAAATGTTTCAATAGGCTATGGAATTTGCACTAATTTCTCCATTTTCTACTTAAACCAAGTCTCCTTTTGTTCAAAAAATGCTCTTTCATGTGTCTCAAAAAGATCTACTAACAAGTCCTAAAAACTACATCAAATATGGTTTAAGTGGGCTTTGAATTTGTTGTGCTAGCATCTATTACAATCCCATACACTTTTTGGAGCATTACATTATGTTTTTGGGCCATTTTCTTGGCCAAAAAATGTAGCATATGGGTTACTAGCAGTATTGACTTTTTCTATCATATTTTTTTGCAGCGTATGAAGCTTATTTTTATTAACCAAACTATAGTGTGATCACCATCATTTTTCACTTTTGCTACCAAATTTTACAGCATCTTTGGCACTTTGGCCTTCACACACTGGAATAAGTAAAATTCAGAGTGTCTAGGGTGTAAATTTCATTTTACATATTAGAAATAGTTCAATATTTTGCCAATATAGGACCATAGAGTAGGATTTCTGTAGGAAAAACTAGGATATTATTTCCACTCTTGAATTCCTATCAAATTACAATGCAGATTTTTGTAACAAGGCATTTTGTTGGCCACATAAAATTTCTTGAGGTATTTTAGTAAACATCATATCTTCTTTCAACTAGTTAAAAAAATCATTCATCTTGGGTAGAAAATAATTCTTAACTATTTATTTATTCAAGTATTTATAATTTATACATAACCTCAAACTACCATCATTTTTCTTCAAAAAGAGCATTGATGCACCTTAAGGAAAAACACTTGGTCAAATCATATTGTTGCCCAATAGCTTCTAAATCGATATCTTTAGTTATGTTATCTTCACTAAGGATATCTATTGATGTGCCTTAGAAATTGCTTGGATTCCTATCCTAAGGATAATCTTGAACTCAATCTTCATATGAGAAGGCATTTTGGGAAGTTCTTTCTTAAACACATCTAGGAACTTTTTGACCTCTAAAATCTATTCTATATATTACTTAGAATCTTCATGCACTATCATCATGAAACAACTATAACCATGCTTAAGCAGCTATTAAAACTTCTTAGTTAGTACCAAGTATAGCTTAATTTTTCTCTTACTTGTTTGGGTTGTAACTTCTTTTCCACCCATGCTTGTAAATGTGAGAGTCTTGTTCTTATAATCTAAATACCCATCATACATAGCCAATAATCGCATTTGAAGAATCATGTCATACTCTTCTAGTCTCATCACCAACAAATCATTGTATCATTTGTTTCATTTTAACACCACTTCAATTGAAGGCAACATCTCAGAAACTACAACACTAAGAGAATGAGTTATCTAAAATACCATGTTAAAATACATGGTTAAAGACTCAAGCTAAAAATAGGTCATAATTATAGGGTCCACAAAAGAAAGATATGGGTCAAAAAAGATCAATAAAGAAGATCCACCAATATTCCCTATTGTATCCAAAATAATGTTTGTTTGCTCATTTAAAGATTAGTTTGTCAAGACCTAAACTCTTTCTTTGCATCTTGAATCCTTGTTCTAAACATTATTCTTGCTCTATGAGTTGGTTACTTTATCATTATCATTCCTAGTACTACATGCAATGTTCATGTTCTGTTTTACAACATACTAATTTTTCATTTTGTTATAGCCAAAATATTACATGGGAATAAGTGGTACAAATATTATACTTAATATCCTAATTTGATTATGTTATTACCAAAGTCTTATGATCCTCAACTTTCATGAAGGTCACTATTTAACTCACTTGAAAGAAATCTAATGTTAAAATAGTTGTGGGTACTTCCAATTCTAAACTCCTCTAACTAAATTGTAGACATCCTAAATAACTACCAGAGCTCAAGTTCTTAAAGGTTGTGAAGTCATAGCTAACTTCCAAACTTATAATAATTTGTAAAATACTTAAGTTAAAACCAAAGGTTGATAAGTTATAAAGCATGTTTGTCATATGATGGCACACAACTAAATGTTGAATACTTCTCTTAATCATACAAATTTTGTGAGAACATTTTCACACCATCCTAAGTAGACATATAAAGTACTCAAAATACCATTAACTGAAATAGCTTATAAAAAGTTTAACTTGATAAATTAGCTAAACATAATTGCTATTTGTTCAAAAATTATTATATTATGCAACTTTGATATTCAAGTAAGAGAAAAATGCATATAAAACATCTATTATTGATGAAAAATCCCCCATCTTATGAGACTTTCCTATAATATTGTTTAGCATTTTTTCTCTTTGTAATCTCAAAAACTTATTTTTTTAGCATCCCATCTCCATAAATTTGAGAATACTTATTAAGCATTTAGCTTTTGTACTAGCTTATAAATTCCTAGCTAGGCATAGGCTAGAAAGGTATTTCTTAGATAATTTAATAAAGTATATCAAAAAATTTAAATCATTAATTAATAAAAAAATGTTGGATGCCAAGAAAACATAACAAGAAAGGTAATAGGCATCCAAAAGATAAGCATAGAGGATTAATAAAAACATGTAGCAAAATGATAAAAATGTTATAAAAATAGGGGAAATAGCTTCATGCATATAAAAATTACTCTATCCACTAATAAAATAGTATGAAGCACTATTACCCAAGTCAAAATTAACATTAATAAATACTAGAAAATCACTATAGAATGAAATATAGAAAAATATCATAAAAAATATATAATGTAAAAATGCATCCTAAGGCTTTGGTCTCTAACAATAGCAAAACTATTGAATACCAATAACTGAAAGATACCAATGTTGAATGAATAAACATTAGATCCAAGTTAAGCCTATACTAAAAATAGAAATAATATAAATAAAATCCCCAAAGAAAATTACATAGTACATAAATGCTAGCTTAACATTATAGTTTAGAAGAAAATAATAGAAATTGGAAACATAATTGTAAACTAAAAATGATTTAAAACTATATTCTAAGCATCCTCTTCTCCATCTAATTCCTTCTTATCACAACTAACTAAATCATCAAAAGGGCATAAAAAAAAGGAAATTAAACCTAAGACTAAATAGGTTAAATAACCTATAAAGTATTCCCTTATAGCTTTACTTAGAGGCATCAAGTAGTTGGACAATCATGAACAAGTGGTAGCTACAAATAAAGAGTTAACATGGAGAAATGATATCAAATAATTAAATCATAACCAAATCAAATATCCAAAGTCAAATTAGCATATAAAGACAAATAACAAAAGTGAGACTCTTGCACAGCTCATTGAACCCAAATAAAATCCAAAACAAGCAAGTAATACTTACTAACCTAACTAACGACCTAAGTACCTACCTTGCTACCAACTTGACTAGTGCATAGTCATTGCAAAGATAATTGACACTTACCAATATGACTAGCTACCTAACTATCTAGCTCACTACAAATCAAACAAGCCCCATAGTCACCACAAAGGTTATTAGTGTTGTTTTAGTTCATTATTGACATGATTGGCGAGATAGTCGCTACAAAGCTTGTTAGCGTTGCTAACCAAAAATCAAATCAACAACCAAATGGTCAAATATCAAATATATATCAAATAATAAAAAAAATATCTCAATGTTAGGGAGACATATTCAAATAGCTTAGCAAAGCCAAAAATCTCAAAGACCAAGAATTGTGTTGCCAAAAAAAAGATTCTAAAATGCCAAAAAATGTCAAAGTTGAAATATATGTTCTAATGATTGTCTAAGAAAATAAACAAAAACATGAAACATTAAAATATCATTAGTTGCTATTTTCAAACCTTTCAAGTGCTCTAGGAGCCATAGATGTTATATTTTTCATTTTTTTCACTAATATTCATTACCTAGAGACCAAGGGTTACTTTATGAAAGTTGTTCAATTTCTCAGGATGAAGAATCAAAATTCATCATGAATTACATCATATCTTGCAATGGAGATTACAATAGATAGTTAAGAGATCCTCAAGGTATACTCCACTAATTTGAGCAAGTTTTCCTTCTTAGTTATTACCATCCACTACCATTTAGAGGTTCAAAACTTGAATTATGAATCAAAACCTTAATTCTATAGCTAAATAATTTGGTAGAATAAAAATAAAGATAAAATGTGGTCAAACAATACTAAAGCATGGTTATACTAGGTTAAAGTATTAACTAAAGTCTCATGCATGATAACAAGTCTTAGAAATTAATGAAAACCTATATAATATTAATAAAATAATTATATTTGAAAACCAAGCATTTTAACAAATGATTGCTAAACAATGAATGATTAGCTAGAAAATATACACATAAAGAAAAGATTCCAAACTCTATAAAAGTGGGGTAAATCATCAAATTATCATACCTAAAATTTCATCATAGTAGAAATAAATATTCACTTGGCTATGATCTCCCAAATAATCTTTCAAACCCTAGGCAAAAGTATAGATTACTAATGAAATATAAGAAAATTTGAAACTGTGGCTTACTCGGGTCCTAGTTAACAACACAAATCTAGATCTAGCTCTTCTCCAAACCAATAGCATCCTCATCTCTAGTTTTTTCTTGCAAATGTTGTATATGCAAATGGATGATCTCTCATGGAATGATTGCTAGATATTTATACTTGCAAGGGCATGGCATGATTGGGAAAAAAGATAATCTAATGAAAAACTAAAAATAAAAATAAATTCTAATTATATATATAATACTTTCTAGCATGGACTGATGGCCAAAAATAATCTAATGGGAAAAAGTATTAAGCTAATAACTATGTCTAAGCCCAAGCTAATAACAAAGTCTAAGATCAAAAGATAATTAATGAAGGGGCTAGCACAAGGCCCTCTAAAAATAAGCTAAAAATTTAAAAATTTAAAAATATTAATTTACAAAATACAAAGTACCTAAACATAACATGCCATAATTCAAAGTGGTAAGCCATGTGCTAATGACACATCATGTGCCTAAAACCTACTAACTCAAAACTCTAACAAAAAGATTTGTATGCATATGCTAAATTAAAAAGAAAACCTAAAATATTAGAAACTTAAAAAATACTAAAAATTAATCAAATTTGAATAAACTGAAAAGATAAATAAAACCTTAAGATATATTAAAAGAAAAATATAATTAACTAGATATAGTAAGACATGTATCTCATATCACAAAAGCATAATTAACTAAAGACAAAATTTTTTAAAAACCATAAATATAAGTTAGTAAACATGATATCAAGGGGTCAAATTAAAAACATACCAAGGGTTAAGGGGTACCTAAGGTAGGATTCTTACACAAATTATTTGCTAAACTAGCTTAATACTAGGGTCAAGTATGATGTTATGTTGCATAAGACATGGGTCAAGACATGGCATATCTTCATATGACTAGGCAAAGGCCTTAAGGTTGTCTTGGAGGACATTGCTGATGTCTTAAGATTGTTGAGGTTCTAGTTAGGAATTTACTTTTAGTATTTTCTCCTCACTACTATGTGTTATGATAGGAACCTCAACTACAGAGTCATCAGTAATGTCATCAACCTCATGGTCTAGGGTTTTAACTAGGTTCTCTAGCCATTAAAGAGGTTTTTCTATTAAGGCTATGTGGTTGACGAGGCTCTTGGGCTCAAGATCTAAATCATTGAGGTCAATTAACCATTCAACATCACCATGAGGTTTGCTTATGTTCAAAGGAAAACTGATTTCTTCCCAGGTGTCCATACCCCAATCCTACATATCAATCATAAGCACATTATGCATCATCTATATCATAAAATGAGTAAAAAATGCCAAAATAATGCAAACTGCTCTTATTCTAATGAATGGATATGTTAAAATAGGTTTCATCAACGATCAAATAGTGTTCAAGCAAGGTTACTAAAGGTTATAAGAGGTATACTAAAATAGGTAGGGTGAAAAAAATGTTAAATAATGAAAAATGAGGTTGAAAAAATGCCAAAAGATGATAGAATGGAGCCAAATGAAGATTAAATGATGATCAAGAATTATCAAATGATGTTGAACAAGGCTAAAACATGGTTGACAAAGGTAATAAAAGAGAATTCTAAGTAAATAAGATGCTCTAAAGGCCAACTAGTGTGAGATAAAGTCAAAATGGTAGGCAAATGGGGTCAAATGATGATAAATGGTGATCAAATGATGGTCACACCCCATCAAATGATATTAGAAAAGGTCAACCAAGATCATACCAAGACCAAAAAACATGGGCTGATGCCAAGTCATGTAAATCAAGGTCAACCAATGCCAAATGATAGAAACATTTTGTGCGATAGGGTCAAATGGTGGTAAAATGACGAAAATTAAACCAAATGGAACTAAATGATCAAACAGTAAAGGTAAATAATGCATAAAAATATCAAAACAAGTCAAAATACCATGTAACAAGGCAAGACATGTTAGGGTAGAAAACATGTGATAAGAGATGGTCAATAGTAGTCAATCAGGATTAGATTTTGACAATTTTAACCCTTAACAAGCCATGATAGGAGGCCATAATATTGATAGGAGAGTTTGGACACCTAGTGAGGCTATTTTGAGGCAATTTTAAGGTTAAAATTAGGGCTTCTTTAGGTACTCATGTTGGCCAACATGGGTGGGGTAAGCCCTAGCATGGATAGCATAAAAATATGATTCTCTAAGTACATCATGGTTAGTTTTGGGATCTTGATAGTCTATATGGTTAGCATAATGGACTGGGCATGAAGATTTGTTAATTTTGGTATCAATTTGATCCTCTAGAAGCCACAAATGCTACCTAGAATTTCCATCCATTCTGATACTACATTGGCTAGTGTGGCCCCAATGTGGTCCAATGTGGCTACCTGAAAATTGATGTTCTATTGACTTCCTAGGGTAGTGTAGATTCTTGAGGGTTGGAACTGATCATTTTGAAGTAAAAATATGCAATAAAAATGGATTTTGGGACCTTAACCACACCCCCCCCCCCCCCCCCCCCCCCCCCCCCAATGCTATGCTAGCTAGCATAGTTGGGGGCGGCCCTAGCATGGATAGGCTAAACTTAGTGTTTTTATGTTTAGGGTTTTGAGGTTTTATGATTCCACAGTGAAGTTTTAAGGTCATTTGGTTTAGGTTATACTAGTAAGGGCCCTTTGGGGATCCAACAACATTGAAGCCATGCTAGCTAGTGTGGCTCTAGCATCCTTTAGCATAGTTACACTTGATTTCTAATTCTTGAAAATTTTTTGAGGAAAATTGACCAAGTTTTTGAACTCCCAGGGTTACTAGTATTCATGGTCAAGGTTTAGGCTTGTAATTGTCAATGTTGAGGATTTTTTGAGTGTTAGCAAGGTCATTCCCCCATGGACTATGTTAGCAAGTGTATTCCTAGCGTGGATGAGGGGGTGTGATGATCTTTTTACCATTTATTTACTCAATTTCCAGTGTTTTAGGGTTCCTAAGGGCTTTGGAAGGGTTCTAGGATTGGGATAATGCATTAAGATGTTAGTTTGTCTTGTTCATGTGCTATTTTTGATTTTCCACAAAGCATCTATGTTGTGAGTATCCTAGCCATCACGGATGGAAGCTTCCACAGTGTGGCTAAGGTCGTTATCATGAAATTTACCTTATTTTTACTTGTTATTTGGTGCACTAGGGTTATCAAGGACTTTTGGAAGGTGTAGAGATCATGGTATGCCACTTAAAAGGTTTTTCAAGACATTTGAAGGTCAAACCTGCACAAACTACCTTGGCTAGCGTAGTTGGAATGCCTCCTAGCATGATTGACCTAAAGCAAATGATCTTTAGTATCTTCTAGTAGGTTCTAGGAAATTCTAGAGCTACCAGAAGCTCTACGTAGAGTTTGGAGCTTAGTATGGTGTATCAAGGGGTCAATTTGACATATTTATGGCTTTTTATATATTTTTCATAGAACATCCACACTAGACCCACATTGGCCAACATGGATGGAGGCTTCCCCAATGTGTCTAGGATGATAAAGATGAGATTTAACTAGTTTTATCTCATCATTTGGTGTTCTAAGGCTATTGGAGTCTCTAGGGAGGTCTAAAGGCTATGATGTGTGGTTCTAAAGATCAATGATGATTCTTTATGATCAAACTTCAAGCATACATGTTGGGACTACACTAGCTAGCATAGCTAGGATGCTTCCTATCATGGTCCAAATTTGGAGTGGGTTTTTGCCTAATTTTAGATGATTTATTAACATTTTGGATTAATTGGAGACTCCAAAAGGGTGTAGAGGTTAAGAGGTGTAACTTTGGATGCTATTTATGGAAATTAATGATTAAACCCCTACCAACCATGCTAGGGATATACTGACTAGCATGGCTAGGGTGCCTCCAACATGGCTCACTAAAGATAATTAGTTTTTAACACTTTTTGTTGAGTTTTATTAGCTTTTGAGGCTACTAGAGGTTGTGGCTAGTGTTTAGGATGTGGATTAACCATCTTAGTATCGATTTTAGGCTTAATTAATTTTGAAAAGTGTTTCCCCCCATGGAGCCATGCTAGCTAGTGTGCATGGGCTCTAGGCTAGTGTGGTTACCCAAAATAGAAAATTTTGTTAAGGGGTTTTGGCTTCCTTGAATTTGATTTTTACAATGTGTTAACCTCTAGTTTTCAATTTTGGCATAGGAGGTTCTTAGGCTTCAATGTGTTGTGAATGATGGCTACAAGAAAAGACTTGGTGTTGTTTGAGGTTTGGAACTCATTTGAGGTCTTTTGAAGTCTTAACCCAAACATAGATGTGTGTACAAACTGTGAATCCCATTCTATTGGGATTTTGGGTGTTTTTCTTGGGAGGCACCTAGTGGGGCCTACCCAAGATTAAATGGTCTTTTGATTCCACACTTTCCACCAATCCAACATGGTTTAAACTTTTCCCCTTTGCACTCATAGTTCACTATGAATTGAGTGAGTGCATTGGGAAAGGGGTTTTGATAGGAGACACATAAGTGTGGAAGTTGTTCTTACATGATAGTTTTGAAAAAACTCATCTTTTCATCTCATCTTGCATACACAACCAAATCCCCTTAAACAATTTTGGCTTCAACTACATCAATTATCAACATTTATTGACCATCCTTTGTTAAGGAATAGTGTAGTTGTTGGAATATTGGCCTAGGAACTATAGTTTTTGAGCATTTTGGATTGCTTAATCCAAGATGTCAAAGAGGAGAGATTTAACAAGCAAGAATCCAGCCTTGGAGGAGGTAGACATAGTTTCCAAGGGACTCTCCATCCTACCATATCCTCTTCTTGGGAAAGGTTCAACTGCTATGACTACCAAGTACACATCCCTAGCTATTTTTTACATGAAGTTTTACAATTTTATTGCCTAGAACATATGAATTTTGGCTTATCTTGTCTTGTATGTTGCATGAAATTGGTTTGTATGAAAATCCTACACTAGATCTAGGTCATGATTACATGGTTTTAGAGTTTTTTTTTTTAATTTTAAAATTTGTCTATTTTAAGTTATAAATTCTTATTTAGCCTTGTTTCACATAATTTTTACTATTTTTTTAAAAAAGTAGTGCTTTTTTCATATTTTGTTATTAAGAAAATAGCTAGGATATTTTAGTTTTCAAGGCCATAATATTATAGTGCATTGTCTAATGATTGAAACGGTGGTTGAACCACTAGTAGGCTATTTGGTTGTTATGTGCAAACTATTCATAATTTTGGTTATTTACCTTAGGATGCATCATTTTAGCATAGGTTGTTTGGTCATCTTGGTTTTGTGTAAGAACAATAGTATTACATCCATGTTCTTCTTGTCATGAGTTGTCAAATTTGGTTTATAAGGTATGCAAGGTTATGATGGTTAATCTTTTGGTTGGTGTAGGGCCTTCTTAAAGCTGATCCTAGTAGTGATTGAGTTAATGGGGCTCTTGTGTTGTATTCACATACTAGGGCCTAACACCCCACCTATAGACATGGTGTTGAAGCATGGCTCCCTTTGGTTCAGGCTAGGCGAAAGGGAGTTCTTAGCTTACTTACTTTAAAATTTTAGTATGATGGTGTGGTCATACTTAGCTTTCAAAATAGTAGCCATTATCATGGAAACTTGGCTACCTTGTTCTACCAACTTGATCATGAAATTTATAGTTGATGATTCTAAAACTCATGTTGAGGATGAGAAATTTGATAGCATATACATTAGAGGGACACACAAGTTGTCCAAATCTTGGATATGCTTGAATTCATCTAGTACAATGCTAACAACACATTGCTAGTTGGTCATCATGCAAACACATTATTTCAAAATCCTCTTGGCATTGTCTATAATTTGGAAGAAAAGTGTAAATTTAAGGGTTTTTTTTGTTTTTTGATTTTATTAGGTTACTTTGGTATAATGGGAATTTTTTCACTTTGGTTGTCATGCTTATAGACATAGGCTAGATGACCATGGATTGATCAAGAGTTACTGACTCTTAACTTTAGCCTAAATTGTGCTAGAAGTATTCACCAAAGGCCAAGTAGTGAGGCTCACCATGATGGAGCAATTAAAGGATGACTTTGGAAGGTATACCATGCACTATGCCAAAGCCTATGACAAGTGCTTGGAAAATGGAATAGCCCATATTTGGTTGGGAATCCCTAATTTTGATGCATAGACACATATATTTCTTGGGGTTCCCATGCTACCTTCATTAAGCAAGCAAATTATTCTCCTCTCTTTTCTATGTCAACATTTTATCATCATAAGGTTTTTGAGTTATTTAGGCTCTAATTTTTAGATGGTTTTATTAGTATGGTTATAAGTTTTATTTTAATTGGTTATACTTGTTATATTTTCTTTTTCTACATGATGTGCTTATTCCTAAGCTAACGAGCTATTTTTGTTGTGTTGTATGGTCTAACTCTTCCTCCACCATCAAAATGTGTTGAGGAGACACTTTCATCAAGTACAGTAAAGTGGATTCAACATAGCATTTTTTTGGCCAGCCAAGCATCTAGAAATGTTCAAGCAAACATCACTAGTGTAGGTTTACTTGATATTTTCATGGCTTCTAGCCCAATCATCCCTATCCCTAAGATGGTGAATATCATCAACTCCTTTAACAAAGGAGTGAAGAAATGCATCACTTAGGTTCATGATGCACCTATCACCTTGACCATAAATGAATCAATCTTTAGTGATCTCTTTGATGTCACTCATGAGTACATGATAGTTTCCACAAAACTAGTGAAGGATGCAAGCCATTGGAAGAAGGTGGAAGAATGGCTAAACACTCATTGTGACCATTTTGGATTATCTCTAGACCAATTCCAAGATGCAAAGGCCAAGGAGGTTTAACCATTATTCTAGTCGCAGAAATTTCCAAAGTTTCTATCATAGAAGAAGGTCATTAGCATTGAATAGGCATGGATCATGAAAAAGGTTCTCATAAAGGATGCTCAATTCAACTAGGATAGTCACTTGGTCTTGGGGCTACAAGAGGAGATCCTGAAACTTTAGAAAGACCTTACTACAATATTCCATATGCATTTTGCATTCTTTTAGCATATCTAAGGAAGTTCACAGAGTTATTGGTGGTGCAAAAGGATGGACAATTGGTATACCAAGATCCAACCTAGCTTTCTAAGCCTTGGGGAAACATATTTATCCCACCATGCAAGATAAGGACCCACTAAAGAATGCTATAGAATTGTTGTTCCTTGATAGCATTATGCATTGTGCTTCCTTTGATAGCATGAGGATTGATCCCCAAGTTGCACATGGGAATGTTCAGAAGGCCAAGGAGTTATGTGCTGAAGCCAAGGGATTAGCTAGAGTGAAGTTGAAAAGGCTCATTATTGAAGAAGAAACACTAGTCATTGAGCAACCTACAAAGTGGAGGCTTGTGAAATTTGGCCAAGCACATCATGTGGTGGCAAGTAAATTTTATTTATTCTATTATATTTTTGTTTAAGTTATTTGGTGTTTACATTTCATGTTATATGACTATGTTCTTGTCTTTCTCTTACACAAAATAAGCTAAGTGGTTCTATGTTTTATCTTTATTGTTCTTGTAGGTAAACAACAAGAACTAGAAGCCCATGTAGTAGTAGCAAAGGCAAAGTAGAAGTTCTTGGAGGAGAATTTTCTACAGTGTCATGAGAATGAGGGATTATCTAGTGCTTCATTGGATGACCTTGATGCTATATTTCATGATTCACAACTAGATGAACCCCATGTTATCAACTTCGATGACACCCTAGGTATTTATGAATTTCATTCTTATGTGTTGCATTTTATATCTTCATGCTCAAAGATTGGTCTTAAATATATAAGGTATAGTTATGCATTTTTTAGCTCTTGAATCTCAACCAAATATGTCAACCTCTATATTTCTCATGACACCATGTGTGGAGCTTCTTGATATAATGGAATTCATACATGGGGTAGTTAAAGAAATGATTGATATATTTCTAGAAATTGCTCCCAATGTTGGTAAGAACCTTTGTTTATTTTTTTGCTAATATCTCTTATTGTTTATATATTTTCATTTTTTCATATAGGTTTTATGATTATGTGGTCTTAGTGGTCTAGAAGTTTCTAGTTATTCTTGTTGTTTATTATTTTTTATATGAATGTTTTTATTGTTATATTACTTGTAGTATCTAAGGTTAGATGGGGTTCCAACCATGTCATGGACATTAATGCATTACCTAGCCTATCACTCAAAGTGAAGAATGTGCCATAGAAGTTATATGAAAGTGCCACCAGATGTGCACTTTCATGTGCTAAAACTTTGTAGAAGTGCTAATGTTCAAATGAGTTTCTATGGGAATGAGTTGTGGCATTGGAAAGGAAAACTAAGAGATAGGATGAGGTAATTAAAGATCTTTAGGATTGTAAGGGACTTGTGGAAGCCTAAGTGGCTAACAAGGACTTCTTTTAAACTAAGAAGATAACATGGACATGGTATTAGAACACCATCCATGGTAAGGTTTCTCTTTCCAGGGAGGTTGTGAAGTAGAAGCTACAGATGGACTTACCAGCTCACAAGGCTAGGGAGTGGAGAGATTATTGTGCTTGGATTCTAGAGTGGGACTAGACACAAAAATACCACAAGAAGAAGTACAAGTTTGAATGTGAAGCATATCTCAAGTGGTTGTAGAGTCCATTGAAAAGCACAAGTTGGAGCTATTCATGAAAGAGATTCAAGCAAAGAGTGTCTTCAAACTATCTGAAAACTCTTTCAAGGTGGCTAATTTTTCAACTCCTTAGGTCTCTACTATCTTTGGGGAGGTGAATACCACTACATTTTTTTGGGATCCATCCACATAAACTAATATCAACAAGAGAAACATCCTGATTGGTGTTAATCTTGATGAGGTTGACTAGGCCTACATGACCAAGAACAAAATCCTCCATCATCTAGAGGTTGTCCTTTAGAGCTTCCCCATAGAGGATGTTGCACCCAAACCCTCCTAGGTTTTCTTATTTTATTTTATTTTATCATGTTTTATTTTTATTTTATTTTAATTTGATTTCATTTTATATTTTGTTGATTATTGACTAAATTTATGTTATTATGTTACAAGTGCTAGGCCATAATGATAGTCCCAATGATGATGATGTTAGAGATGCTTCTCTTCCCTCTCTAGTTGTGCCTGAGAACCATTTTTTTATTATGTATTTGGCTATTTATATTTATTTTTGATCGTGTTGGCTACTATAGATAGCCTTATCCTTTGGTTTTTGGACTTATATTTATTTTATTCATTTTTTTGTCACACTATGTGACCATGGCTATGTGCTACGGACATTTTGATTATTATCTTTTAAATTAAATTTCATTTATATCTTTTAATATTATTACTTTTATACATGTTATATTTTCTAGATTTTATTTATGTTATAAGGATTTGTTGGTTAAATCATGTGGTTATAATATAATAATTTAGTAAAGTAATATAGAAATCAGCTAGGCAACTAGGATGTGAACTAGGTTGTAATTAGTTATAATAGGTTATAAAAACTATTACTAGTTTTAGGGCATGTGGGCCATGTGTTTTGCTAGTTTTAGACCATGGCTGACCATGTGTATCAACAAGAAAAAGTTTTTATAAGTTTTATGTTTTAATATTTTTTATGCATTTTTCAGGTTTGAAAGATTTTTTGATATTATTCATGTTTCATGCATTAAAATAGATAAGGTGTAAAAAGGTAAATTATAAATAAGAGTAAACTCTAGGCTATGTGCAAAGTAAAATCAAAATAAGGTGAAAAAAAGTAACACAAAATGGTACATGTAACTAATGTTCAAACATGGTTATGGGTACAATGGCAAGTAAATAGGAAACATACATCAATCATGAAAATTTTTTCTAATCTTTGAAAGAGCATGAAAGGTATATGGTCTACATTGCATGATTTTGTATTCCCTATTTCCTTTGCTAAACACATTGAAGGGGAGATCTTCTAATGGTACATCCATGGTTTCATTGTTATCAGTTTTAGCCTCTTTTGCTTTATCAGGTTTCATGACATCATAATCAATAGGAGGAGCTTCTTCTTGAAAATCCACTTCAAATCCTTGTTCTATGTTAATGTTGTTGACTACCAAGGGAACCACCATGGATAATTATTTCACCTACCTCATAAGGCAAGTGAATTTCTTGGTGGATGGATGAGGAAATAACTCATAGCTAAGCTAGCCAAGGCCTTCCCAAGATGAGGTTAAATCTTGGTGTCTCTTCCATCATCAAGAAATTGGTTGTTATGGGGAATTGTTCCCCTAGCATGAAGTCCAAAGAAATGAAATCTTTTATGGCAACCTAAGATCCATTAAAGGATTTAAGGGTAGAAGTGGAGGTATATTTCATGTGTTTCGTTAGGCCCAAATGTTCGACAATGGTATAGGGTACTACATTGGTGGCTGCCCCATCATCCATTTTCACCCTATGTACCTTGTATTTCCTCACTCTTATCATTATGAAGATAGGATCCTTGGTTGTCTCACCATCCTAGGGGTTGGTCTTAACCTCATTGTCATGGAACACTAGTGCCATTGACTTTGTTTCTTCCTTAAATGAAGGTGGCATCATTACTATGTAAATGGACTCTTCACTAGTGGGGATGTTTTCACTAATAGGAATAGAAGTCAACATTTTCACTAATGCCTCATGGTGTGTGGTAGAAGTCATTACTAGGTCATGCAAACTAAGGGATGTGTTCTTCTATTTCAAATATTTCTTAGCCTATTCCATTTCATTGAGGAAGTCCTTGTCATTAGTCATTGATTTTTCATTATTATTGAATTTGACTTTATTCATGAACCACAAGATGTAAACTTCATGTTTTAATGGTTGTGCCTTGACCTCTTTCCCCTTCCCTTTTGAGTTAGGATCCTCTTGTGTTTAACTAGTTGAAGTAGCTTAAGCATTAGAGCTCATGGGAATGGATGAGATAGGGGTGGGATTTGATGGGCCCACCTCCTTCCATGCCTTATCCTATTTGTTATCTTTGGTTTTGTTCTTTAGCATAGGCTTCTTACGTTGCTTACTTGGTAATGTCTTACTATTTTAGATTGAGAAGAAGTTGTTATGTTAGCCATCATAGTATGATGATGTTTGGTTTCAATAGTAGGTTTGGTTGTAGCAAGAAGGGAAACCCTAATTACAAAAGACTCCTTGTGAGGCATAGGTGATGGTATTCATACAACAAAGGGGATCCTTAAACTAGATGAAATTAAAGGACACCTGTCATTGTGAGGAGGTACCTAAATCATGAATGGCTTCCATGAAAGTGTTGGATTGTTGCTCACATTGAATGTCACTATGGTATATGGACTATTATTAGAATTCAATGAGTTCTTGTAGACCTACATGGATTGGTTCTATGGTCTAACTAGCTTGAAGGCATCAAGGACCAACTCCCCATTGTCTACCATCTTCTGTAGGTCATCCTTAAGGGCTAAGTAGAAGTCAGTGTCATGACCTAGAAGTTGATGATAGTGACCAAAATGATCAAGCTTGAAGTACTTAGGCATTAGTGGGTCATTCTTGATTGCAAGAGTGAGATTCTTTACAATTTTTAATAGTCAATCATACCTCTTATAGGCATTCTTTGTCATTTTTTATATTGGTTTCTCTTACTATTTAACAACTGATCAAGGAGTTTAGATATTTTTAGCAGTATCCTAGTAGAATTTGACCAATATTTTCTTTCAAAATTTGGCCTCGTGTTGCCTAATGTAGAGGCCTTAGATGTTGATGGTTGACTGTTATTGGTAGGGACCTTAGATTATTTCATTTTGGGCCCCTATTTAGTTTTAGTCTCTTTGGCCACAATGGCCATGGCTATATTGTTTTTTCTTCCATTCTCTTTATCCTTTTGAGTGTATTGATTCTTATATGCCATGTAGGCAAGGTCATGACTAGCCTCAATGGTATCTTGTATGTTGTTTATTTTTGAAAAGGTTTGGCTAAGTAATCATGGATCTAGGTAGTAGAGTTTGAACATAATAAAGTCATAGCGAGAAGATGGGTTTTGACTTTGGATTGAAGAATCTCATTCAGAAGAGCATTCCATCATTGTATGAATTTTTGTATGAGTTCAAGAAGTTCCTTCTTGACCTTCATCAGTTGATCAAGAGTCATTTCAGGCTTCAAATTATATTTGAAATAGTTAAAAGAAACTATGATATTACGTATTCAATTGAAGATACACATCCTCTCAATAATGCATGGCACTAGTCCAAGGGTTTCATGGTAAGGGTCATAGGAAAGATGCACATTATGGTGTGCAACAATGCTTGCAATAACAAATATTTAGAAGAAAAGATGATAAGGTGAGAACTAGGATCATCTTCACTATTATACTTAGTGAATTGAGGAAAGGGAATGTCTAGGGGGAGAGTTATTTGTGAGACAATAGGATAAATAAGATCATCTTGATAGAAGTCCATGATTTTTACTGTAAGATTTGTTGAAGCTTTAAGCTTCCATAACTCTTCTATAAGGTCCTAGACCATTTGGAAGCCTTGATCCAAGCCTTGAGGCATTCCCATTGGTTGTGGTGCCTATACAAATGGTTGTGACATTTGTTGAGAGACCTATGGCCTCATTATGGGCTATGGCATAAAAGGGAGAGGCTAGGTAATCATGGTTGTAAGCAGGCTGAATAATGGCAATAAGGTTTGTACTAGTATTTGGGGCACAAAGGGGGAAAATGGTGTATGTGATTCTTGTATCACTTTGGATACCAGTGTGAGGCTTGATCACATAGAAAATGAATGAGTGGTGGTTTTGACCACCAATGATGGTCATACATACCAAGGTTGCATGGAAAAAGGCATGGAGTAGAAAAGAGGGATTGTTTAGGGTATGGAATGTGTTTGGTGGGTTGCTATGATAGGTGCCAACCCAAACATGGTAGGGTACATGGGAGATGAAGGTTGAGGCATTTTCCTTACCTAAGTAATAAGAGAGGTCAAAGTAGGTTTGGTGGTTTTGGGAGCTAACTATTGAAAGAGGCTTCCTATAAAGTTTTTAAGTTCAAGCTCAACCTTAAACTCATTATGCTTCTCATGCTGGATTTTTGAATTTAGCTTCTTACTCTATTCATCCATCTTAATTAGTTGAGACAGTATATGCATATGAGCATCATTAGATGGTATTTTGTCATAGGGGAAGGGCATGTACTCCTTCCCATTTCGGTGAATTAGATCATATTCGCATTTAGCCTCAACCTCCATTTGTGGAATGAGGAGAAAATCTTGGATTTTGGCATAAATGAAGGTATAGTTATCTTCATTTATGACTAAAAAATCTAGGATTTGTCCCCTTAGCTTGAGCAATTTCCTACACTTAGCTACAATAGGGTCTTTCAAGTCATACATTCTCATAGTATCTTGATTGGATGTCATATCAATCAAGTTAAAGCAAAATATGGTTGATTAGTTAAAAGACATGATCATTGATTCAAATTTGGTTTAACATATTTTATAATTAATTAATTAATTAAAAATTCTAGCAAGTGGAACTATCCAAGGTGCAAGAGGGTATCACTAAGAAACGTTATGAACTGCAACTTCAAGTCGAGCATAGGTTCCTTTGACAGAGGTATGTCCTATGCTTGAGAAAAATATAATAGTCTTAATGTTGGAAAGGCCAACTTCATTGGCTTTACTAGCAGGGACTACATAAGAGAGAGGAAAGGAGGTAAGCTATTATAATTCTCTCACCCACTAGCACTACGTTGGGGCTCCTCTTCTTGGCAGGAATAATGCTTATATTGAGAAAAAGTAAGGTAAAATTTATATTTTCTTTTTTTAAAGATATATTTATGTTTTTGGAGAAGGATTAATGTTGGCTTTGCTAGAAAATTTCACAACATGGGGGGTTGAGTAATTGAAGCACAACAATGCTAGCCTTTGGAACACATAAAGGTAGGTTCCACTAATAACTATAGTGGCTTCAAGAAGTCCAAAAACTAATATGAAAATATTTCTAAAATCCAAATGTCTTGCAACCACAACACTTGGTTTTGGTGGTAGGGAAATGGATGGCAATATTGGTTTTCTATTGCGGGAAATGTTTTAGCAAAATCCAAAGAATTTTGATGTAAACTAGAAGTTTTCTAACCTGAAAAATGTCTATAATAGTGGTAAAATAGGATTGGACATAGAATTTGAATGGAGGTCCTCCTTCTAACACAAAAAAACTATTGCACCTAAAAAATTTAGTCACTGAAAAATCAAGAATCCCATTCATGGAACAATTTTAACCTTGGATTTTAAGGGCCTCTAAGAAATAGGATCAAAGGCATCCTCAATGGTCTTGTTAATCACCCAAGGACTTGAGAAGTGTACGTGGGGCTAAACAAATGGTAAAAATAATGTAGATCTAGTAAAAAAAATAAATAACAGTGCATAGAATGAAATCATAATAACTTGTACAACAAATGAACTATAATCTTTATTATAATAAAAATATTGGAAAAAGAGAATTCAAAGAAAGTGTACAAGTGGTGCCTAAATACACAAGGGGTTTGTTTTTATGGAGTCCAAAGCTTGTTGAAGCTAGTAGTTTCATATGCTATAATCAGCTCCATGGTCTAGGTGCTTTTCAACTCTCAAAACTGAGACTCCTTGTTGGTTTCTTGCCTACATATGCAGCATTTGTAATAGTGGGGTGAGGTGTGGGAATGAATTTAGTTGTAAAAGGGGTACTATGCTAATAGTTTTGGTGCTCCAAAATTCTTACACAATCCTCAATGGTCACAAGTTCTTGAAATAGCTAAAGGTTCTAGGTCTTAAGAATTGCCAAAAGCTCTAAGAAATGCTAGAATTCAAAAGTGAAAGAATTAAAAAACATCTTTTAGATGTTTGAAATTGGCTTTTATAGGTGACATGGCTACTAATCTTTGGGTACAAGTTTCTACCATGACTATTGATAAATTGGAATCATGTGTAGGTGTGGTAGGTCATCATCTTCAATGTAGTTTCCATTTATGATAAGTTTTAATACCCACATGGCACCAAAACCATGATGGTTACCATAAATAGGAAATGGACTTTTGTAACTATGTGGGCCTTCGCCCATCCATGTTGGCCTTGTGGTAGCAAAGTTAGAGTTGTGTGTGGTGTATGCTAGAATTGGTGGAGCAACACTGGAGTTGTTTGAAGAATGAAGTCCCCATCCACTACAACATTGACTTCATGAAAAGTGGAAACTCCTACAAATCCAATGATGGCCTTGAGACATCCATACTAAGTTTCGTGGCAACAACATTGGCTTTTGTGGGAAAAATGAAAACCCAACATCACCCATGCTAGGGGTAGGTAATTCAAACATAGTTGATGATATAACCCAACAAAAACCAATGAAATGCCAAATTTGAATATTTTCCAGGCATTTTTAGCCTTCCCAAGCCCAAATATAGACATGAGATGATGTTTTCCACTTGGGAAGTGTAGCTACAACACTTATGATTTTTTCTTCAATCCAAAAAAGTTTAAGTATGTGATATTGCAACTCATGGGGCTACAAACCTCATAGTTTACAATGAAAATTCAACCCTTGAGCTTAGGGGTGAAAGTCATAAGGCCAAAAAGGTTGCAACATGTATTTTCTTGGTGGTGTTTCACTTCTCATATGATTATCATTCCAAGATCTCTTGTTTTCAAAATCATTTGGAGGAATTTTTAGGTATTACATAATTATATACATTGGACTAATTTAAAGATCAATCCTACTCTTCTCTCTAAGCTTCATCCATGGCGGCTACCTCTTTCACTTGCTCTTCTTTCTATTATGAATTCTTAGATGGCTACTTATTAATTTTAGATGAAAGTAATTTCTCTTACCTATGTCTTGCAGACTAATGGATTTATTGGGAAATGTTTGATAATTTATATGGAGTATTTATAGCCATGTCTTATTATTTTGATCTAATTTATAATCCTATTCAATACTATTTACAATTGGATTCTTTGGTGTAAATAATTTTTCATAGCCCTTGTTGGACCAAGGGATTGAAACTTTTACCTTATTAGTCACATGTTTCATTTCAACTTTGGCATAACTTATCAATCATTGTTAATCATTACAACAAGTTTTAGCATAAAAAATAATCACAACAATTTTGAATATCCACCTTTAAGAAAATATGAAATCTTCATGCTCTACCTAAAATTCAACAGTTTCTTTGGTGTCTTCTTTACCAAGGTTTAGCTATTGGCAAATGCCTTGAATATCTTGGGCTTCATACTTCTAGTTTACCTCTTTATGGAGCTATAGATGATGTTTTTAATGTCTTTTTTCTTAGTACACTTGGTTCTGGGCATGTAAAGCTATTTCAAATTGTTAACAATCTTATGATAATGTTTTTTTGGATTTTTCCCTATTACTTCCATGAATTTTAGATTTCTTTGGAATGTTATCAAGCATATTTATTTTCTTTCATATTTGAAAGTACAAATGCAATAATTTTTTTCAAATAATAAAATATTCAAATATTTATTATTTGACTATTATGGAAAAATCACAAATCTTCCACCTTATCCATTTCCAAATTATATCTAAAGCTCCAAAGATTCAGTTAGAGATTAATCAGCTGATTCATCTATCAAATTTTATTTATTTAAATTATTATAATTTCAAGTAACATTGATTGATGTGTAGATGTATAGATTTATGGTTTGGATTTGTGAGAAAGGTCAAAGATTGGTACACAAAACTATTTCTTCTTTATACATATCTAAGATAAAAAAAGAAGATTTCAATGTCATCTAAAGATTCATCTCCATTGTGCACCTCTAAAGGTCAAGCAGGCAAAAGTTTATTATGACAAGAAGTACCTTCAATATATGAGGTAGATCCACAAACTTATACAAGTATAGGCATAGGAATTCATGTGGTGGATAGACTTATATTCCAGTTACTATTATTACAAGTGGGAGTTATTTTTCAACCTTATTTCCTAATGCTACTCAACCTAATCAAGTATCTATGACTATTAGTATGCCTACTAAATTTGGATTTGGTACATTGGTTTTCAATTCTAAAGGTCCATTAGATTCTACTACGTCAACTCAATCAACCTTTTCCTTATCCATATAAATGATTAGTCCATCTTCTTATCCTTAATATGTTCCTTCATAAGTTCATGCTATGTATTATTCTAACACTTCTAATAATCGTTCTAATACTTTTTTTGACAATAATAACTACATCAACAACATTTACAAGTTAATCATTATACCTTCTTAAATGCTTTTATGTAAGCTACCCAACATACATGGCCATTGTTACCTAATTAACCAGTTTCTCACTCTCTTTCTATTTCGACCCAAATTGTTAACACATCAAATATTTCTCCAATAGTTTATCAATTGGAACAATCTATCATACATATAAACTATTCTAATATGGCTCAGATTCATCAACTAGTAGCACAACCTACCATTCCTTTTAATCCACAACCTATCCCTATGTTAGGTGACATATCTATTCAACCATGAGTGTCATATCAAACTACATTTATGCAAGTACCCCAATGACCCTTTTCTAATACCTAATGATTAATGCATATTCCTCAAAATGTCCAATCAATATTCAATGTGTAGACTTTCCAAACACAATCTATGCCTCAACCACAAATTCCACATCAAGGATTGCACCAAATACCACATTCATTACCTCAACATTTAGTACCCTTGGGTAGTCAATTTTGTCAATTTTTACAATTTTAGAATTAGGTTCCTTATCAAGAAATGCCTACTCCACTTTCACTTAAATATTTAATGTGGAGAAAATCAATAGCTACTCTTTCACCCCTTTTGTTCCATACTAGACAATATCTTGAGATTAAATATTTATTAGCATTTCCTCAATTCTATGATATATATGATGATCACCCATATCATCATATACAAGAATTTGAAATAATAATAGCTACATGTGGTAATAACACTATAGAATGTACTAAGATGAGAATTTTTCATCACATTTAGAGATTGTGTTATCATGGTATATATTGTTAAAACAATATTCTATTCAATCTTGGAAATGCTTTAAGGATGAGTTTTTGAATCAATTTTTATCTTCTACAAAAATTCACCAATATAAGAAACAAATTTTAGGCTTACAAAAAAGAGAAAATGAAACTTATGAACAAGCTTAGGAACATTTTAAAGACATCAAGAAAAGGATCCTTGACCATGGTTTTTTGAAAATTAAATTATTAGGATGTTTTATTAATAGTTTGAAGTATGTTATATGGTAGAGTATTGATTTTTCTTTTGGTGGTACAATTTTTAGAATGACAATGAAAGTAACATTCGATGTGTTAGATCAAATCATGGATCAAAGAAAAATTTGTTCTATGAATAAAAAACTAATATGCTAGAACACACTATGATGATAAGCTTTCCAAAAACATTGAAAAGGTTAATAATAAATTATCATCTCTATCAATGTTATCTAATGCAAGTGTACAAGGTCAATCATTCCAGTGTCCATAATAAGCATCCTCAATTCATATGAATGAGGGAATTCATAGCATTAAATAACCATAAGCTAGAGGTATCTATTTTTTGTACACTTGTGTAATTTGAAAAGAAATTGATCACACTATTCATGATTGTCCTATTTTATCCTTTATTAAAGAACAAGCTAATGTTATAGGCAATCAAGATGGACAAGGAAGGAGTGAAACTTCACAAGGTGGGGAATGAAATTCCAATCAAATTCAAAATTACCAATCATGTCCTCCATTTTGTCCTAATTATCTAAATTATATTAATAGTTTTAATCATTCTTGAATACCTAATCAAAACTATGAGTTTCAATAGAAAATGCTACAACAAAATGAAAACTTACAACATACTTTGTAGCAAAAAAATGATCACATCATTAATCTTATTCAAGCCTTACAACCTAAGGACACATTACTAGCATAAACAAAAAAAAATCCTAAGTATTAAGGAAGATATGAATTACATATGGTTTCATCATCCAATAGTGATCAATGTAATGGAGTAATTCAAAGTGGTACAGTGACTAATTTTCAAACTCCTTATCAAAGGATTGTTGAGAATAAGAAATTAAAGGAAGAATCTAAAAGAATATTTGCGAAGGAACTTCCTATGAAGGAAGCATCTAATCCAAATATTACTTCAAAGGAAATTGTTAATTCCTCTTCTCCACAAGCACTGTTTCCTCATAGAATAGAATCAAATGAGGTGGATGATAATCAACTTGGGAGAATTTTTAAAGATGTCAGTCTACATGTTCCATTATTAAGAGCTATTAAAGATACCCCCCATATGCTAAATACCTTAATAAGTTATGTTCGATGAAAAAGAAAATTAAACGACCTAAGAATGTTAGCCTTGCTAAAAATATTATAAATATTTTGAAGGCTAGGATGCCTAAAAAGACAACATATCCTAGTATTCCTACAATTTCTTTGATGATTTGTAATAAAAAATTTCTTCATGTATTAGTGGATCTTGGGGCTAGTGCAAATATTATGCCATTTTAGATTTATTAGTCATTGGGTTATGATCATATTATACCTACTAATATTACTATTTCCTTGACTAATGGGTCTACTATTTATCATAAAGTTATTGTTGAGGATATATTGATTTAGGTAGATAAATCCTTAAACCCTACTAATTTCATTATGTTAGACTATTATACATATTCATTAAATAATATTTATCCTTTAATTTTAGGTAAGCCTATGTTGGTAACTATGAATGTAATTATTTATATACAAATTGGATTGATAACTTTAACATTTCCAAATATGAATTTTTCAATTAATCTATATAACTAGGATAATTAATTTGAATTTGATAAGCTTAATATGATCAATGTTGCAATAGCAAACATGGTTTCTTCAAAATTATATGATTGGGATGAGGCATCTCAAGTTCTACCATTGGAAGATTACAAAGGGGTAACTATGGATGATTAAATATAGCTTTTATGTACTCAAGTGGAAGAAACTTTGGATGGTGAGCATTTTTTTAAATTGGAGAATTTTTCTTCTATTACAAGTGGTGGGGAAGTAACTTTAAACTTAAAGGAACTTCCTCCTCGCTTGAAATATATTTATGCTAGAAATAATAAACCTTTTATTATTAGTTTAGGAGTAATTATTAATCAAGAACAAAGATTGATGCATGTTCTAACAAATTCTATTAAAGCTTTTGTTTGGTCACATTTGGATCTTAATCAGGGGATTTCTCCATTTATCATTCATCATCATATCCATTTGGAGGTTGAGGCTAGACCATAGCAACAACCACGTAGGAGGCTAAATCCAACTTTGAAATAAGTGATAAATGATTAGCTCTTGTAGTTATTTTAGGTAGGTATTATTTATTTGATCTTATATTCTAAATGGATTAGTCTTATTATGGTTGTGCCTAAAAAGTCTGGTAAGTGATGTGTTTGTATAGATTTTTGAGAATTAATAAATGGATAATCAAGAATCTCTTTCCACTCCCATATTTATATCATATTTTAGACAAACTTCAAGGTCATGAATTTTATTCTTTTCTTGATGGTTTTAGTAGTTATAATCAAATCTCAATTTCTCCAAAGGATCAACCTAAAACAACCTTTACCATGCCATGGGGAACTTTTACATTTAGACATATGCCTTTGGATTGTGTAATTCTCCTACTACATTTCAAAGGACTATGACATCTATTTTTTGATATGATTGATTCAATTCTTGAGGTTTTCATGGATGAAGTTTTAGTCTACGGTGACTCATTCACTAATGTTTTGCATCACCTTGAATTAGTCTTTCATAGGTGCATTGATAAGGGTCTTAGATTATCTTGGAAAAAGTGTCATTTCATGGTCTCTTCTAGTGCTGTATTAGGCCACATTGTGAGTAAAAAGGGAATTTCTATAGATCTTAAAAAATAAAATTTATTTCCCATGTTTCTCCTTCCATTAATGTGAAATCTTTATGTGCATTTATTGAACATCTTGGTTTTAATATAGAGTTCATAAAACATTATTCATTGACTACTTAGTCATTGGTAAAATTGTTACAAAAATATGTTAGCTTTAATTAGATTGAAGATTTCCAAAATGCATTTGATGAGGATCGAGAACCTAGAAGAAGGGTTGAATAAGTTCCCCAAATAAAGTAACTACAATCACCAAAAGTCAAACACAATTTTTACATGATTCTCCAAGTTGGGTATGTTCACACTCAATGGGTAGAATCCTTGCATACCTTTGAACTTTGTTCCTTAGAAAAATGTGATTTAGAGAACACTAGAGCCTTTACAAATTTTGAGCTTTGCTCTGAAGTGTTTTTTCTCTTTGAACACACTCAACCCCAGAAGCTCCCAACAAGCTTAAAATGTGATTTTGAAGATCCCACAACCTTTAAAGAATGTGATCTCTACACTAGAATATTTTGTCGATACAAAAACACTTAACCTTGCAAGGTCTTGACAATCTCAACATACATGTCTTACCACAAGAAGCATATCAATCTTAAAGGGCTAAAAAAAAGAAGAAAAAAAAAGAAGATATTGTAACTTAATTTACAAATTCCTTGCAATGAAGCTCTCAAATCACACAACAAAATACAATTAATAAAATCAATGAAGAACAAAGTTAATTCAAATTGAAGAAGACAATTATAGATTTTTGATAAAGTATAATTACACATTTCCCAAGAATTCCACTTTGTATTATAGCCTTTGAGTTTTCAAAAATTCCTTGGAATTAATGCAATGGCTAGGAAATGGCTAATTAAGATGTCTTATTTGATGTTGAGATATCTATCTAAAAATAACTCCAATTTTAGAAAGACGTCTACCTAGAAAGTAAGACATCTACCATGATACATATGGCCTTAGATGTCTCTACAAAGATTGAGATGTCTGCTGCCAATCTAAGACATCTAGCCTACAATTCTACTTTGAGCTTTGGACCATTTCTTTGACATTTTAATATTTTGGTAGTCCTTGGAATACCTTCATTTGGTTCATAGACTTCATTTTCATCCTAGCTCTTAGCTTGTTATCTTAGCTCTCATTTTGTCATCTTAACATAGCTCTTGTTCTAACTCAAATCTTGTTTTAAATTACTTGCTTAATCATGTTTCTTCTTGGCCTTGCAGAACTAGAAACACATTCCACATTCTCCATTTTCTCTAAGGTTTTGACATACCAAAAGGTCAAAAATCTCCTCCTTTTTGGTGATGTTCAAAACTTAAGAAAATGCATTAGCACATTCCATAATATTTTTAAAAATTAAAATGCATGAATAAGTGAAAGTATGAATATACATGGTTGTAGAGAATTTCACATCCTTTAGCATTGGTAAGAGCTACCCATTTATAAAATCCATTAGAGCCTTTCAAATGAGAATATATAATATCCTATCTCTAAATCATAAACCATAAGTAGAAAAGTAGTATAATTTTTACCCAAAAAAATGTATATAAATAGCATCTTATTCTTCTTTTTAAACATCATCAAAAAATGATCTAGTTATTTATGTTTAATCATACTAAGGATCTTAAAACAATCATCCATATAGGTACGAATGTTATAAACAAAAACCAAATCACAACAAATAGTCTCCATTATATGTGATATTTATGTAAAATTTTAAGAAACCCTTATCAACATATTCTCCCTTTTTGGAATAACAAAAAGATAAGGCAAAGAAATGTCATGGTAAGAAGAGTAGATATAAACACTTTAGGTCTAAAGATATCTATGCACAACAATGATCATGCTAGATATTGTAAAAATTCAAAAAGTAATACATATCATATCACAAAGAAGTCCATAAAACATTTTAAAATGGCCATGTTAAAATCAAATACAATCAATAAAATATATCTCAAGGTGATTTATAATATATTGTTCCTAATTTTCATGATTACCTTAAATACTTTACTAAGTATGAATATCTTTCTTGCTTCATATATCATTAAAGGTGCTTGAGTGTTCTTTGATGAGAATTTAATTATTAAAGGGAGAGATACAACTCATATTTTCTATGAGGATCTCAAATTCAAAATAAGAATAATCAATATGATATAATCTTAGTAACAAAATGTTAGAAATAATCCATCATATCTTTAACATAGTGCTCATAAAGCAAATTGATATAACCATGAAAATTTCAAATGCCTGCAACAATAAATATCATTTTAAGGTAAAGGATTAAAAAAATTGACCAAAAATTACTTATACTTTTCCCTTAGAAACTTTACCAAATTTTAGTATGAATAAATTCTTTCTTGTTCATTTTCTTCCATAGGTTCTAAAATTGGAAGTCTTGCAACATAAGTGCCCTAGTGAGAGTCTCTGAAGACTCCCCCTACACTAATGCTCCCCTTGTATAAGTATTAATTTTTTTGCAATGCATATGCTACTTGGATTTCCTTCCTTTGATCACCTTTCCTTTGGAGAGATGCATTTTAGAGCCTCATCAATAAACCTATAAAGCCATATTAAGATCAAGTATGAAGACTTTTGAACTTAAAGTCTCTCATTAGTAGTACCTTTAATAGATGATGAAGATCATAGGATAATCATAGTACAATAGTTTCCTTTCTTATAAAAGGCTCTTTTAAGATCTTTCTTAAAAGGTTCAAGAATTTTGATCAAGAGCCTTAACCTGTTGAAATTATTTCATACTAATTAAGGACATAAGATTTTCCAATATTCATCCAAAGTTTTTCAATAAGAAATGATATATTAACACATTATATTCCAACAAATAGTACAAGCATAATATTTGTATCATATGAGATAAATAATAGGTATACAAATATATTTCAATGAAGTAAACTTACCAAAACTTACCTTATGAGTCTTGAGACAATTTAGATTAATATTTATTAAACTTTTGTTGATTGCATGTTATCATCTACCACTCAACACCTTAGAAGATCACATGAGATTTTCTTTGGGATACCAAAGAATCCAAAGAGTATCCATTCAATTATTTTCCTAGATATTGATATTTAAATATAAAATAGTCTACACTTAATTTAGTAAGCAAAGTAATGAATATTTTTCATTCCATACCTTGCTTTCTATTAATCATTGATAAAATTAATGAAGTTTTAGATGGGGTCCTCCATTAAAGAGTGCCTCTTTTGTACACAAATGTCTCTTATTTCTTTTTTCATCATCACTTCACTTGAATGTACAAATTTTTGCTCATGTATTCCAACATGAGAGGACGTATAAATTTTGCTAGGTATGAGTCCTGATTCTTTAAATGCACTAGACTCCATTTCTTTATCTTGATCATTATTCCTCCAAGATTTTCCATCCTATCAAACATATTCTCTAGGAACTTCTTAACAAGAACAAGTGGTCACATTATTTTTCTTTATAGATTAATAAAAAAAAATTTCATTTCCACAAACTTTATAGTAAAAATATAGAGTTTCTATGATAGGATCATCAAACTTGATCTTGCCTATTCTTGATGATGGAACAACCCTTGTAGAAGAATTCTTTTGAGAGGCTTCCTCTAAATTTTCATTGTTGTGCTTCCTCATTTTCTCTAGTCATTTTATCTTGTGTATCCATACATTTCTATACATGTAAATGAATTAGTAGTTGAACCTCAACTTTTACATTTAAGAGTTCCCTTTCTAAAGAAAAGCCTAAACCATAGAGTTTACAAATATCATACTCTTTTCTATGCATATTTGTTTTAATTTCTTAAGTAGATAGTGTAGAGTAATCAATTTTACCTTTAGATTCATCAAGGACTTCTAAAGAATCTCTATTGGTAAGGACCATGCATATCAAATGTAATTCCTTTGTAGTATCATCTACTTCCTTCTCACTTTGATCATCATCCCAACTGCTGTAGAAATTGTTATTTTTGTTAATTAGCTTCATATTGCTCTTTCTTAAAAAACCTACATGCCAAATGCCATTTGGAATGCCAAAAAATAAAATTTGATGGGTTTTATAGGAAGTATATATTTTTCTATGTTTGAAGCACATGTAGGGGGTAAATTTCACCTACCCCCACAATGGAAGGGTAGGGGTTTTGGAAATTTTCCTCCTTTAGCTTGGAGACCACATGCATAGCCTAGAAACCTTTTCCCATCAGGGTGGAGTCTTCATCCCTAGTGCAGAAAATTGCATCCCCCAACGTGGAAGCCATAAAAACCAAAATTCACCACTTCATGCACTTCGACATTGACCAACCACTTTCACAAGCATGGTGGAGAGCTTAGTGTAGAAGATTCATCTCTAGCATGGAATGTGTGCCCTAGTTACTATTTATAGTAAATGGAATGGCCATGAGGGTAAGTAGTTACTATGTATGGTAACCCCCCAAATTTGGGCACCCATCTCACATAAAGTTGGCAGCCATTTTCATAGCCAATTTATAGCCCCATTCATGGCCTAAAGATCCTGTAAAAGCCAATCTCAAACCCCATTTACAAGTTCTAAAATTTTAAATTAGTTTAGCATTATCAAGACACTTTTGGCATACACACAAAAGTTTTCAAAATTTCACACTTGGGACATTGTTAGGCACTCAAGAGCTCTTGTAAGTTCCCATACTTGAATTCTCTTAAAACCTAGCATGGAAGCATTATAGCCTTGAGATTTGTGAATTTTGGATGTCAACACCACACTTTCGGAATTCCCAAACCCTAACATGGAGTAATCTAGCATCCACATTTTTCACTTTTCTCACCCCTAGTAGTGATCCAACTAGTAGATCTGAGATGGTAGTAGTTGAGGAAGGTTCAATAGCATCAGGAGTGGCTTAGTACCTAGATCATGAAGTAGATCCCATAAGCTTCAACTAGCTTTAAACTACTACACCAATGAACCCAATTTTGCTACCCACTCAGGAATCATTTGTAGAAATCTCTCAAACTTATTCTTTATTTTCTTTCTTAATGAAGTTTTAAGTTTTGTGTTTTGTGTATGAAACATATTTGTTTATCATTTGTGCATTATTTCAGATTTGCTATTAGTTTTGCATTCTATTTTCTTTTATTTCCAAGTTTTTCATTTCATAAGTCCCTAGTTGATCTACCAAATTAAGCAGGGTACCCTGAATCCCATTTCTCATAGAGGCCTCAAGGATTTGGGATTGGGAAATTATTACACTAAGGATCCTTGGTTTTTTCAGCAATTGAGAGTTTTGATTGCAACAATTTTTCTTTACACTAGAATAAGGACATTTGCCTAAATTCTATGATTAGATCTATTCTTTAGATTATCATTTGCAAGCTTTTCCTTGATTTTTGTAGCCAAAACCTTTGAACAATCAATGCTGGTCTTTCCCCCCTTATGACCAAAACTATAGCATGGAAGTTGCAGGTGGTTGGGTTTTGGCTTTTCACAACATTTTCTATGAATTGTATAGCCCAAAGCCACCATTGATATCTCCCCCCCCCCTTATTATTTTTTCCTTTTTACTACCAAAATTTTTTTCTCTATTTTCTAAAAGTGAGTGGTTCAACTCCTCCATGATTGGCTTTCCCCCCCACTTTTCCAAGATAAGAAAATTCATAGCTAGCTAAAACTAGTTTTAGTGGAAAAACACCAACTTTCCACTTGGTTATTAGCCTTCCCCTCATCAACATTGAGGTAGGAGATGTGAGATTTCCATCATCTCACCCCCTTTCTCCCCCCACCTCCACTTTGTCATACCCAGCATGGAAGTAGTTGGGAGGCCAAAATTGGTGAGGTTTGTTACCAATTTAATTACCACACTTTCTTTTATTACAAACTGAAAGCCAATTTCTAGTTTTTCTAAGCTATAACTCCTAAGGAATCCAATGCTACCTTTACCCCTCTTTTAGCAAAAACCTTATCATGCAAGCTGTAGGTCATTTGGGTGTTGAAATTTCACAACATCTATTGTGAATTTCTACAAAAAAGCCAACATGGATGCCTTAATAACCATTTAATTTTTATTGATGCATTTTTCTAACACTAAACTAACATTGGTTTCCATACTAGCCAAGCCTACTTTTCCCTCCTTTGTGATAAAAGTTGGCAACCCAGCAAAACCATCTTTGAAAACTACCAAGTTTCCATTTTGGTCTTCAAAATCCCCTCTCCCTTTCCCCCCTCTCTCCAATATTGAAATAAGAAGGTGTGAGATTTCCACTATCTCATCCCCCTTCTTTCCCCCACACTGACACAATCTACAACCCTCCCTCCCCACCCCTACCATGCCCAGTGTAGAGGTAGTTGGAAGGACAACTTGGATGAGGCTTAAAACCAACGGTTCCATCATTCCATTTTTGGTAAAGGGGTAAACACCCCCTATCCCCCATTTACTAATTATATTAAGTACATCATTTTTTATCATCTTCATTTCCTTTAAGAGTTTTTAAATTCCATTCACTAGCATTTACTCTTATTTTACCATTTATAACCTATTTTTAAGCCATTCTCAACACTATAGCCATGTCCTTCAAAGTGTGCTAAATGATTTTATATATTTTTATCCCCCAAAGTGTACTAAATGATTTAAAAATCTATTAACTACTCACGCAAGGTCCACCATGAAACCCCAAGCAACACAAGGGTCACACACCCCATTTGTCCCATTTGTGCCTTAAGTATTGGAATAAACATTTTTTTTGTTGTTTGGACCACAAGTCAAAACCATAATGCAACCTCTTCATTTTGTTATGCAATCCATAACAAGGTCATAAGCCTCACAATAAATGCCATAATCTTATGTACAAACCTCACAACCTATGAGTCCACTATAAGGCTTGGATGAAGCATTCCAAATAATCCAAGACCTAATAGAGGAGTTGAAGAGGCTTGAAGCCTCTACCACACAAACTATCAAGATTATGAACTTCTACTAGGATGATCCCATAAGTCTTGTAGTTCCACCTTTGACACTTCCTCCTAGTGTCCCTATTCCCCAATTTAGCAAATATAATAGAGAAGGTAACCCTAATGCTCAGCTTATTACCTTTCAATCTAAATGTTTACTCTTGTAGCCATGGCCTCATACCATCATGAGGATTTTTCCTATGTATTTGACTAGGAAAGCATTTGATTGGTATCATGTACTATGCAAAGGATCCATATCCTCTTTGGAGGACTTAGTAGCCCAATTTGTCAACTACTTCAAGTATAACTTGAAGCTTGACATAATGCTTGACCAACTCATGAAGGTCAAGTAGGGGTCCTTAGAACCCATATAGAAATTCATTTAGTAGTGGAATGGACTATTGAATAAAATACCATAGCCCATAGTTGAAGCCCACTTGTTAGCCATATTCAAGAAAGTAGTCAATTGCTTCATCAAGTCCAAACTCTACTACCTTGATCCACAATCTCTTAGCCAAGCATTCTTACAAACTAAAAACATAGAGGATGCCACGGAGGTTTATCATGATTCAACGTATATAGCATATAAATATAAACACACTCAAAGAGACAAAGAAAAGAGAAAACAAAACAACACTACCGTAGCAACTGTAACCAAGTAAACAAAGACCACAAACCAAGGGTCGAAGGTCAATTGGCCCAAGGCCCCCACCGATGACCATAATAACCAATCATTAACTTCTAGGAGCACTACATTGACAACAAATAAACCTAACTTTGAAAGGAAGAATAGGTCTAAATATAGTATGTTTCCATTAAAACCATCTAGGTTGCTAGACCAACTATTAAGAAGTGGGTGCATGCAACATAAACAAATGACTAAAGCTACTTGTAAAAAACATAAGTGACTATGAAAAATAGAAAAAGATCCCACTCAAGCAATGAAGGATGATCCCCAGTTGCATTGATACTTCAAGCTATACCACTTCTACCATTATTATCAATTTCCTGATCATGATGTAAACTTATACTTTACATTGAAGGATGACCTGTAAAGGATGATAAATAGCAGGGAACTAGTCTTAGATGATTCTAATCTAATTCAGCCACAAAACCAATCAATGTAGGTCTACAAAGACCCATTGAATGCTAATGATAGCCCCTATGTTATTTCAGCATTTAACATCGATGACAATCAAAGACCTACAAGAGAACCATTCATGATTCAAGTACCCCTCTACAATGAAAGGGATTGTTCAAATTTTCATAACTCAGGATATGCCTTCATTGTGAGAGTACCATCACAAATTCCTCCAAGGGAACCTTTTGTAATCAAGATCTCCCATTCCAATACAACCCAAATAGCCATAACCCAACCAACTACACAATGATCTTTTGTGGTGGCCAATGCTACTGCCTCCTCCTTATAGCCAATGGCTAACAACCAAAAAAATATAGCCAAACAAAGGAAGTAAAATAAGAAAAATCTTGGCAACAAAGGAGATAAGCATAAAGAGGCATCAAAGGAAGTGGGTCCACCAAAGTCCACTCCCATTTTGGCTGTACCCATGACCTCCTCTTCTCCAACCTCTTCAACCAACAAGCCACAGGAGGACATCAAATCCCACAACCAAAACAACAAGGAATAGCCTCAACAACTAAAGCCTAAAGACAAATTCTCCATTTTAGGACACATGAACAAAGTAAAGCATAACCAAGGTAACAATCTCACAACTAACAGTGTAATTGACCATGTCAAGAAATCCCTCAAGTAGAAAAACACAACCCTAAGCTTGTATGACCTAATCATGACTTCTACCACATATCATGAGGCACTAGTCAGAATGTTGACCTCCATACCCATTAGTCAGGATATTCCTACTAACAAGAAAGCCATCCATGAAATGGTGATTCCTCCCTCACTAGTGGAGGAGAAATCAACACCCTTAACATTTTGCGATAGAGAAATTAAGGTTAATCACCAAAATGGCAAAGTGACTAGAACCCCTTTATTCATAGGGAAATTTAAAATAGATTAGGTGCATGTTGATGATGGAGCCACAACCAATGTCATCCCATGTACCATTGTTGAATGCTTGGGCTTAACTAAGCAAGTACAACCTACAACCACCATAGCTCTTAAGTCCTTCAATGAATCAAGAGTTTCCATCAAGGGGTCTATCTCCTTGGATTTTATAGCTAGAGAATAATTCCATACAACCACCAACTTCATGGTGATGGAAGAGATACCAAGATTTAGCCTAACCTTGGGAAGACCTTGCTTGGCTCAGTTATGAGCTATGTCCTCACCCATCCATCAAGAAATTTATCTTCCTTACGAGGGAGGTGAAATCATCATTCATGATGATAACATGATTCCCCTAGCTATCAATAACATAGACATAGAATAGGAGCCCAAAGTGGAGCTTCAAGAAGACGTTCCTAGCCATGAAGAGCAAAAACCCAAGATAGCCAATGATAACAATGATAGGAAATGGGATACATTATGGGATAAACTCCATTTTAATATCCTAAGTGAAGGGGATGGTGAACACAAGCTTTTGTAGAGTAGGCCTTACTCACTCCCTAATCTTGCAAAAATTAGGAAGAATCTACACAAGTGAAGTTCACCTTATCCTTTCCATGCCCCTTTGGCTAAATGCACTGATAGCCAAGTAGCCTTACTTTTCTTTTGTAGTTTATTATATCTTTGTCATTTTATGCATGTAGCCTAAGTTTTTTTGCACTTTTTCCTATTTACTACAACCTTTCTTATGACAAAAGAAGCCATATAAATATACATCTCTTTCACATCATGTCCGCTAAATTGGCACTATGTCTACTAAGATGTTAAACTGGTAATACAATCTACTAAGACTCTAAACTAGTGATATGGCCTACCATGGCCTTAAATTGGAAGAAAAATATAAATTGTGCCTAAAATGACCTAAAACTAGGAAACATCCCTTTTATTATTATATTGCTTTTTGTTTAGCATCGATTAAATGTCATAACCAAAAATGTGAACATAACCATTTTCAATGTTTGCAATGTTTACTACTACTATAGATGCATATAGTAAAAAAATAAGACCAAAATTTAGATTTAATGTTAAAATATCCATAACATACATAGCCATGGCTACAATGTATGGCAAGAATGTCAAAGAATAACAATTATCCATAACATAGTCTTGGCTAACCATAGCTATAAACATAAAAACAAAAACAAATATCCAAAAGGCTAAATTGAAGGAGGCTACTGAGTGGCATCCAAAGAAGGAAGTGGTGGGTCATTTCCACTTTTACCGCTAGGGCTACCAATGTCTCCTGAGGCCTAAAATGCAACAACATATAGCCAATTAGTAATCCATAGCCAAAACCATGACTTAAAACAAAAGGACTATGACCAATTGGAATTACTTAACAAATTTAGAAAAAACATTCTAGTTAGAGGTGAAGTTAGCCTCCTTAAATAGATCTAGGCTATTTATCTAAATTAGCTTAAGAAAATCCAAAAAAAAAAAAAACATTATTACAAGCTTTTAAAGAAAAAACATTATGGCCAATTGGCATGACTTAGCAAATTCGGACAATATGTCTAGTTGGAGGTGAAATTAGCCTCTATAAAAATCTCTAAGGCATTTATGTAAATTAGAGTAAATAATTTCACAAGAAAACATTATTATAACCTTGTAGAACCTTACATCATGACCAATTGGAATTTCTTAACAAATTTAGAAAAAACTTCCTAAGTCAAAGATGAAATTACCCTTTGCAAAAAGCTCTTAAATGTTTATCTAAATTAGCTTGAGAAATTCTTTAAAAGTATTATTACCATATTTTATAGCCTTTATAGCCCAAACATTGTAGCTAAAACTAATTCTTAGCCTAAATTATGCATAAATTTAGAAAAATCATTTAAGTTATGCATAAATTTGGAAAAAAATGCGCAAGTTATGCATAAATTTAGAAAATAGCATCTACATTATGCATAAATTTAGAAAAAGCATCTAAGTTATCCATAAATTTGGGGAAAAAAACATGCAAGTTATGCATAAATTTAGAAAATAGAATCTACATTATTCATAAATTTAGAAAAAGCATAATAAACTTAGAAAAAGCCATGTAGCCATAGTAAAAGCTTATTTAAAATAGAAAAAGCTTTTACTCTTCTTAAAAAAGAAAAATTAAGCATTAGTTTACATGTTCACATAATAAAAGCATAAGTTATACATATCAACCACTTCCATTTCCAAATGGATAATGTACTACAACCATGATTTTGCCTTGTTCACATAGTCATAGCCAAAAAAATCATCAAAAATTTGTTTATACTCTGATTTTAGTGATTCCACCATGAAAAGAATCCTAAAATTATGAACCTTATATTCATGACCATTAAAAATAAAAAAGGTATAGCCATATATCCCTAGAGCATGAAAGAATTTAGCCAAAACCAGAGCCATCAACATTTACCCCTTTTCACATAAGGTTGCTAAAAATTTTGCCAAAAATTTGTGTAAGCTTAAAATGTAGTGATTCCACCACTTTTTGAAACCTTAAATCAATACCTACACATCCATTCTTAGAAAGATTTCAAAACCATTTCCGTTTATAAAGGTAAAATTCATCAATTTAGACAATAATACAAAAATGGCACAAATGCCCTTATAACACATGCTTAGTAAAAAATTCATAGAAAATTCGTTTTAACTCCAGTTGGAGTGATCCTACCATTGTTAGAAAGCTAAAGCCAAAGCCTACTTAGCTATAACAAAAAAATAGCCATAACCTTTTTTGTTTCCTTATAAAAAAATTCACAAAATCACATGAAATTACAAAAGTGGCATAAACAACCTAACTACGCAATGTTAGGAAATAGCCATAAATTCTTTGTTTCAAGCTCAAATTAAATGAGACAATAGCCATCGGAAATATTAAATGAAGAGCCAAAAATCCATAACCTTCAATGTTACAAATATTTAGCCATTATATCAAGAAAATATACACAAAACGTCTTACATTTTCATGCTAAAACTTCAAAAAACCTCAAAGCCTAAATTTCATATAGCCATGGAAATAGTCAAAATAGCCAAAACCATTAAAAAGCATTAAAATTAATTTTAACAAATCCTAAGACCTAGATTTAAAAAAAATGGCCATAACCCAAAATTTTGGGAAAAAAGCATGAAATAACAAGCCCTATTTTTGAAATCAAATCTACAAAAACTAAAACAATGGAATGATCATGGATCCATGTGGAAATAGCCAAAATAGGAGGTGGGATTTTGTTAGAATTCCATTTTAATCCCTTCATTAGATTAGATCTAGAAAAAATGGCCCTAGCACATGGAAAACAAAACATGAAAAACCTTAGAAAAAAGGAAAAAAAATATTTAGAAATGCTTACCTTGGAGCAACAACAGTGGAAGCATGAATGGAGATTAGCCTCAGTAATTCTTCTAGTTCATAAGTATATTTATCCACCTTCTGAATCATAGGGTTTTGAATTTTCCCCCCTCATTTCTTTGGTGGCATTATAGGCTCAATATTGGAAATGGTTGAAAACTAAGAAGTATGAAATATCAACACTGGTTGTGAGGAAGGTGGGAGGCTTCCACACTAAGAATTGGTTGTTGCTACCACGAGAATATTTGCTAGAGCTTTCCTTCAATGTGCTATTGATGAAGAATAAAAATTGTAATGAAAACTTGTGAGATTCCATAATAAAATCACATTTAAAACCTAAACGCACAACATAAAATTTCAAGTACCAAATCAGTGCACCATAACTACAAGTACATTGAAGTACAAGGGGAGAAAGTCTAGTTCATGTTTCTTTTACGTGGGAAACAACTTCACTTTCCAAATTTTAAATTTTTTTGATTGTGGACCCCACCTTATGCCTTCAATCTAATATTTTTATCAATTTTGATACTTAAGACCTCATGGAAACCTTAACCCCATGCATCCATGCTAGGAATACCATTCCTAGCATGGAAACATGACCCCTATTTTTCAAAATCATTAGAATTACAAATATTTTGCTATTTTTGGTAACCTAAACCTACCTTTTTCAACCTTGGGTTTCCAAAAGTGGATAAGACATGAGCAATCGTAGACACCATGGGTTTCCATGTTGCAGTAGTAGTTCCTAGCATGGAAGAAGTGGGGTAATACCCACTCTTACACCCAACAACCATCTAGTAGATTTTTGACCCCAAGATGGACCCCACGTGATCTAGAACCCCTCCAAGCATCTTTAGCAGCCTTGGAATCCCACCAAACCTAATTAAAACTAGTCGAAATCTAGGGTTTCGTGTTTTCCACACTGAGGGAGGCTTCTTCCACGTTGAGCCTCTCACCCTTATGGTGGATAAATGAGGAGAAGCTAAAAATGACCTAAATTAATTACCTAATGACCATTTCTTGATGCCTAGTGACCCCTAGACCCTACTAGAACCCCTCTAGAGCTTCCGAAAGCCCCAAAAGTGGTTAAATATTGCACAAAGATATCAACCCCATCTCATCCATGCTAGGGTCACCATGCCCAAAATGGAAGAAAGAAGGGATATTTCATGAGGCACTTAGTTAAAATTATCAAATCTTGACACCCAACATTGGCCATCAACATTGGTAATCCCAAAGGTTGACATGCATGATTGATCAGATATTAATTTGGCCTAGATTTAACTTTCTTCACTAAGGAAGGTATTTTCAACACTGAGCCTTCGACCCTAAGCATGGAAAAAAGGGATAATCCTAAAACATCTTCCCCCCCCCCCCCCCCCCCCCCCCCCCCCCCCCNTTGGGCACTAATGGCCAACACTAGTAATCCTGTGAACACTCATGCATAGTAAGATTGACCATAAAAAGCTAAAAGGCCATTCCAAAAAAATTTCCACACTAAGAATGAAATTCCTAGAGTAGGAAAATGGGGGAGGCCAAAAGATTATCTAATTACCCTTAAAACAACCAACATTTAACATCAAATGTCAACAGTCAATACTGGCAACCTTAGCAACTTGCATGCATAAGAAAAAGTGATCATCAATGGCCAAAAATGCTTTCCACCAAATTTTTGATATTGAGCATGAAAGCCCTAGCATGGAAAAATTGGGTAAAGCCCAAAGACCACTCATCAAGCTTCAAAACAACAAAATTTTAACACCAGGAATTGACCATTATCACTAGCAACCTTAGAGACATACATGCATGATAAGAAAATGAAGAAAAAGGGTAAAATTATATTTTCCCCCAATTTTTCATGTTGGGAATACTATCTTTAGCATGGAAAAAGAGGGGAAAGCTTAAAATTTACTTGGAAAGCCTACAAATTGACTATTTTTAACTTCATACCCTAGTCTTCAACCCCAACAACCCAAAAGGTTTACATGCATAGTTGATTGAGATCAAAATTGATACAAATCTAAGTTTTATGATGTATCCACACTAGGAATTCATCCTCCATGATTCTCAATATGGAAATTAAGGGGGAGAATCATTTGTAATCCATAGCTACCTTAGAACAATGTTAACTCAACTTGCATGTGCTCTAGGACCCTGTTGACATCATTTGGAGCCTTCAAACTTCAAGAAACTAATCTCAAAAGGCCAAAAAATGATTCTCCCTAGTTTTCCATACTAATCATCTTAGTCCTAGCATGGAAAAAAGTTGGAAGCCCAAAAAATTCTTATAAATACCCAAGACGACCAAAGCTTTACATAAAGCCCAAGTCCTCGACCCTGGTAGCCTCAGAGGATGACAAGCATAATTGATTAAGGCCAAAATTGATCCATGTCTAGCATGCATGGTTCTTCCATGTTGCGAATCCATTTTTCCATGTTGAGAATAGTATCTCCAACGTGGAAACTCAAGGGAGACTTGTTTGGAGCTCCTAATCACCTTAGAATAACATTAAATGACCTTTCATGCACTCTAGAACCCTAACAGTAATCATTGGAGCCCTTAAAATTCATAAGATTGTCCTAGATGGACAAAAAGTAATTCCCCCTAGTTTTTCATGTTTAAATCTTCATTCCCATCATGGGACAAGAGGGGGAAGTCAAAAAAAAAACCACTAAGGGATGTCCAAAACTGCTAAATTTTGACACAAATCCATAGCCCTTGATCCTAGCAACTTCAGAAGGTAACATGCATGGTTGATTATGACCTGAATCAATCTAGATCTAATATTCTTCCTTCTTACATGATAAAGTAACATCCCTAGCATGGAAACAAAGGAGGAAAGCTTCTTTTCCACTTTTAATCATAAGATGACACTCCTTGAAGCCAAAGATCTACACCTCAAGAATTTTCTTTCCTGACCTTATTTTAACCTCTAAAGCCTATTCCCCCATTCTTCCATGTTGGAGTAACTTCCCTAGCATGGAAACAAGTGGGGAAGACCTTAAGAGCCCTTAAATAGCCTTCAAACATGTCCAAAATTTGCCAGAAACTTGCAAAATTTAAGTTTATAGCCCTTGGGGTATAAAAACCTTGTCAAAGTGCTCTTAAATAACTATAAATTCATAAAAAAAAGTGTCACCCTATTTTTCCATGCTAAGGATGCTATTCTCAAAATGGAAAATGGGGGAGAAGCCATTTTGACACATGTTAACACTCAAAGTTACCTCAAATTATCTCAGAATGAAGCCAAAAGATGCACAAGTTCTAGATCTCGGCCTTGATTGCTTGATTTTTGGCTTGGATTTTTGTTATCCATGTTAAACCCCATCTTTTCCATGTTAGCTAACATGGAAACAAGGGGGAAAGCCTTTGAGACCTACTTTTTGGCCTTTATAGGCCTCCAAAGTGTCCCATTTTGATGGCGTTGATCCTATGCTACCTTAGGAAGGTTCTAGAACCTTAACTTTGCACCTTTGAGCATACCAAAACATATTTTCCTTGGTTTCCACACTAAGGGTCCCTATTTCCACACTGAGCCCAACATGGAGGACCCAAAACACTTGATTTGTAGGCCCCAACAGCCTTGATTGATGTCCAAATTCACCAAATAGCCTTGTAGCATCAAAACATGGCCCGCTAAGGCCTAAAACTAGCAAAACCTAACAAATTTTTACCTATATAAGCTAAATTTTATCATATATAGCCTATTTTGTTTGATTTTTATCTTACTATGTAATGTTTTGGCTTATTTTTGGACTTATGTTGCCTTGATGACTTAGTTAACCTTCTATAGCTTTATATAGCCTTATATGTTCATTGTTTGTCTTATTATAGCTATATTTTCCTTTTTTTCAGCTCTAAATGGTATCAAATAATGGGGTTTGACCTTATCTAACCATTGTTTGACACCATATGACCATGACCTACTAAGGCCTTAAATTGGCATCATAGTTCACCAAGATTCCAAACTAGCATCATAGCTTGCTAAGGCCTAAAATTGGCAAAACTGTGATCTTTATCAAGCATGTGTAGTCTTATTTCTTATGTTTTCCCTAGTTTAACTTTCACTTGATCTTTGTTTGCTTCTATTACACTTTGTTGAACTAACCTCATCACACTAATGACCTCAGATGTCCTTGGTTGCATTAGATTTTCATGTGTTTTATAGCATTTTAACATTATTTATTCATTTTTACCTAGGTGTCGCTTAATATGATTTTGGTTGACATGCAGTATCAAAGTATGAGTACCTGGAAGCAAATCAATTTGCCTTTGTGTCTACATGGACCTCATGGTGATATTAAATGGTGTATCAACCATAATTACCTAGATCGTAAGCTTGAGAGTCTTATAGACCACATGGCCTCAATAGAGAAACCTCTAGAATGGCTTGAAAACTTAATCAAAACCCTTGACTTAGAATTAGGAGACATAACTAAAGACTCTCTAGTTGAGGTTCTTGTCACAACACACAATGGTGAGGAAAAAAACCTTTAAACTAAGTTTATCATTAGAGCCTTAATGTGCTCAAGACATCACCAAAGTCTTATAGAGCAACATTAAGGCATTTTCCTAGTCATATGAAGATATGTCAGGCCTAGACCCATGTCTAGTCCAACACAACATAATATTGGACCCTAGCATTAGACCAATTAAGAAAAAAGTGTGCAAGATTAAACTTGATTTGGCCTTGGTAGTTTGTAATGAAATCTCAAAGCTCTACCAAGCAAGTTTCATTAGGACTCTTGATTATGTAGAATGGGTATTCAACAAAGTGGTAGTCCTTAAGAAAAATGGGAGTATCTGTATTTGCATTGATTTTCAAGACCTAAATAAAACAACTATCAAGGATTACTTTCCTTTGCCTAATATTAATCAACTTATTAATACTACAACTAAACATGCATTATTGTCATTTATGGATCAATTCTCAAGATATAACCAAATTAGGATCAACCTGGAGCACCAACTTAGCATCTTTATGATCCCATGGGATACTTTTTGTTATATCATGATGTCCTTTGACCTTAAGAACACCAAAGTGACATACTAGAAAGCCATGACCTATATCTTCAATGATTACATGTTAGGTTTACTTAATGATTATGTAGATGACATAGCCATGAAGTCTAAGATAGTTGATAACCATGCTAATGACCTAGATCATGTGCTTAAATGATGCCTCAAATATGAGCTTATGCTCAATCCTAAGAAGTGTGTCTTCAGCATCAAGACCGATAAGATGCTTGGCTTTGTAGTCTCTAAAGCAAGGATACTCATAGATCCTAATAAGGTTAAGGCCATACACAAATTAGCAGCACTTAACAACCTTAAAGAGCTTAAGGGATTACAAGGCATATTACAATTTATTTATACATTTATCACCAGGCTTATGAATAAGTTATAGTCCATGCAACACTTGCTTAAGAAAGGAGTTCACTATGAGTGAATGGCTCAATGTCAAGAGGCCTTTGAAAACCTTAAGTAAGAGTTAACACAACTACTGACAGCCTGCCCTCTACAAAAGGGCAAACTATTTTACATTTATCTCACCATCTTTGATGCATTGATTGCCTCTCTACTCTACTAGAAATGTGATGATGGAGTAGAGATGCATGTATACTACCTTAGTCAGGCATTAGTTGCCCATGAGACTTGATACATTGAAGTCAAGAAGTATTTTCTAGCACTAGTCTTCTCTTTGAAGAAATGGAGACAATACCTCTTCAAAAGCTAAGTCAACATAATTTTCAAGGACAACATACTTAGAGCCATAACAACCAACATCTACGAAAGTAATTGTATAGATCGATAGAAAGCCATAACCATGGATTTTGACCTCCATTACATCTCTTAATCCTCAAAAAAAGGCTAAGCTATAGCCATAAAACTTACAGTTTCACATATTGATGACCAAGTAGCCATAGATCTTAAGTTCCTTAATGAACACATTAACGTAGTTAGCCAAGTGCCCAAGGGTTATGAGGTAGTCATGAACTTTGATGAAGCTTCGACCACCCATGGGGGTAGTGTTGCTACCATCATAACATATCCATTTGGTGAGATCTAATCCTTTGTCTATCATTTTGGATTCCTCTGTACCAATAACATAGCAAAATATGAGGGTTTGATTAGAGGAATACTAGTAGCTCGTGACCTAAGAATTATACACGAAGCCATCAAAGGTGATTTACAACTCATGGTTAACCAAGTAACTGAAGTCTATGCATGCAAAGCTAAGCACTTAATCCTTTACTATGACCTAGAGAAGTAGTTATTACAATAATTCATAGAAGTTGATGTCCAACACATACCTAGAAACAAAAATGTCATAGCTAATACAATGTCAACATTATCCCTTAGTGTGATGCCAAATGTGTTTATCAAGTTGTCCATCTTAACCATGGACTATGTTACTTCCATCACATAAAACACTGAGGATACCTTTGTGCCTGTCATTCATACTACTCTTCCCAAGGAGTGGTATGACAATATTAAATTTTACCTTATGCATGGTGAATCCTCATAAGGCTTGACTATTGCTCATAAGGATGCCATATGCGAGCAATCGAAGTAGTATGTCATAATAGGTGATAACACATTATGTCTACAATCCTATGATGGCATACTCCTAAAGTGCATAGGTAAAACTAAAGCTAGAATGGCTATAGAGGAGGTTTACAAGGGTGTTTGTAAAGGACATATAGGACTTAAAGTCATGGCTACTAAGATTAGATGGTTAGGCTACTATTAGCCCCATATGAAAAATGATTTCCTATAAAAGGTTAAGCAATGTGACACATTCCAGTGATATAGCAACCTAATACATGTATCACCAACTAGGTTATGTACAACCTAGATAACATGGCCATTTTAATGATGGGGATTAGATATCATTAGACCTATAATGCTTAAGTCTTCTACAATACATAGCTTCATCATCACTGCAACCAAATACTTTACCAAGTTGGTTGAGGCTATTCCCCTAAGGAAGATCATATCTGAACAAGTTTGAAAATTTATCCTAGATAACATTGTAGCTCATTTTGGCATACCCATGACCATAATTATGGATAATGAACATCAATTTAGCAACTAAGAAACCAAGGATTTGTATCACAACCTAGGAATTAAGCATTCTTTCTCATCACCTTACTACCCTCAAGTCAATGGACAAGTAGAAGCAAGAAACAAGGCCATCATCAACTTGCTCAAGAAGATGCTTAGCAACAGTAAGAGGAAGTGGCATGAGCACATTGTCCATGCACTATGGGAATATAGAACTACCTATCGCATGACAACTGGCATTACTCCTTATAGTCTTCTTTATGGTTTTGAAGCTATTTTACCTCTTGAATTATAGGTTCCATCACTTCAAGTAGCCTTGACTAACCTCATAAAAAATGAGAAAAATAAGGAGTTATGGACAACAACCCTAGATTTAGTGGAGGAGTGGTGTATGCAAGTGCTTGCTCACATTGAGCACTATCAAGAGAGGAAAAAGTAAGAACATCATCATGACTTGACCATGCATAAGATCAAGGAGGGGGACCTAGTACTTAAGGTCATTTGTGAGCATGTAGATCAATTCTCAACTAGCTAGGAAGGGCCATTTCTTATCATTAAAGCCTAAGGGAATGAAGCATTTAGAATAAATGATATGAATGAAAATGAGATGGCCAATCTAGTCAATAATTCCTATCTAAATCCATACTACATATAGTCAATGATCATCAACAAGCAAGCCTACTTTCAATGGTTAGCTACAATCTTAAACTCGCAACAAAACCTAATAGGGCCTTAAACTAGTAACTTTGGTGACCTAGATAGCTTCATTTTCATGTGGCTTGAATGCATTATAGTGTTATAATAGGTAGTGATGTTTTGTATTCTTTGTCAGTGCCTCCTAGGTCAATCCTCCAGTTACCAACAAAGAGGAGCCATTGAAACATGACAAAAATTTGCATGTTATAGTGAATCCTCATCATGTAGCTTTCACCCCATGAAACTTGAGGAAAAAATTTACTCCAAATGTGAAAATTGTAACCCACAGTGGGAAGTTTCACATACTTTATACTTTTGGAGCTAAAAAATGCCTCATAAGTGATCAAAGTTTCTTTCCCCAAGTGAAAAAAGTCACCTAGTATCTATGTTTGGGCTTGTGGGGGTGGGGGGGCGGTCTCTCCAAATTACCTTTTGGAATGCTAAAAAATGAAATTTGATGGGTTTTATACGGGATATACATTTTTCTATGCTGGAAGCACATGTAAGGGTAAATCTCACCTACCCCTAGCATGTAAGGATGAGGGTTTTGAAATCATTTCTTCTTTAGTGTGGAGACCACATGCATAGCTTGGAAACCTTCCCTCCTCAATGTGGAGTCTTCACCCCCAGCATGGAAAATTGCATCCCCTAGCATGAAAGCCACAAAACCCAAAATTCATCACTTCATGCCTTTCAATGTTTACTAGCCACTTCTACAAGCATGGTGGAGAGCTTAGTGTAGAAGATTCATCTCTAATGTGGAATGTGTGTCCTAGTTACTCTTTATAGTAAATGGAATGGCATGGGGGGAAGCACTTACTATGTATGTTAACCCCTCAAATTTGGACATCCATCTCACCTAAATTTAGCAACCAATTTGAAATTTCTTTATAGCCAATTTGTAGTCATTTTTGTAACCAAATAATAGCCAATTTTCAACCCCATTCATGGCCTAAAGATCCTATAAAAGCCAACCTCAAATCCCATTTATAGGCTTCAAAATTTTAAGCAAGTTTAGCATTATGAAGTGACTTTTAGCATATACATGAAATTGTTCATAATTCCACATTTGGAACATTCTCAAGAATTCAAGAGCTCTTACAAGTTCCCATACTTGCATTCTCTTGAATCGTAGCATGAAGCATTGTAGCCTTGAGATTTGTGGATTTTGGGTGTCAACATTGCACTTATGGGATTTCCAAACCCCAACATGAAGTAATATGGCATCCAAAATTTTTCACTTTTCTCACCCCCAGAAATGATCCAACTAGTAGATCTAAGGTAGAATTAGGTGAGGAATGTCTGATAGCATCAAGAGTGGCTTAGAACTTAAATTGTGGAGTAGATCCCATCAACCTCAATGGGCTTTGAACTCCTACACTAGTGAACCCCCTTTTGTTGCCCACTCAAACCCCATTTGTAAATATTTCTTGAACTTATTCTTTATTTTCTTTGTTAATAAATTTTTAAGTTTTCAGTTTTGTGTACAAAATATATTTATTTATTATTGTGCATTATTTCAAATCTGCTATTAGTTTTGCATTCCATGTCCTTTTATTCACAAGTTTTGCATTTGATAAGTCCCTAGTTGATTTTCTAAACTAGCTAAGGCACCTCAAATCCCATTCTTATTGTAGAGGCCTTGGAGATTCCAAGTTGGAAACTGCTACACCAAGGATCCTTGATTTTTCCAACGATCAAGGTTTTTGGTTGCAACACAAGTTTCTTATCATCTTGATGATAACATCACTATTGAGCAGAACCTTACTTGTACCTCTAATTGCTACAACAATATATTTGGCTCTTAAAAAGTAGCCTATAATCTTCTCTCCTTCTCTCATTTTTAACTATTTTATTCACTTTATAATACTAGAAGCTTTGATTATTTTACAATTGATGTACTTTCATAGCTTTCTTCTAGTGTTTCCCAAATTTCTTTAACAGTCTTACATCCAACTACTTTATTAAATTCAAATTTTCTCAAAGCATAATAAAGATAATTCTTTTCTTTAAAATCAAACATGAAATTATCTCTTTCATCTTACATACATTTTCTTCTTGGCTTGGTAGCTAAAGTGTTTCTATCAAAGGATGATGTGTAACCTTCAAGGATAGGCTCCCAAACTTTGAACTCCATGGATTCCAAGAATCCTTGCATTCTAGTTGTCCAATACATGAAATTAATCCCATCAAACATTGATGGCTTGGTGTAGGATGTCCTTTAAATTGTTCACTCTTGATATCTAAAGCTTCAAACTTGAGAGTACCAAGCTCTGATACCACTTGAGGACTAAGAACTTAGAAGAATGAGGGTTGAATAAGATCCTCAAATAAAATAACTATAGCCACCAAAAATTAAACACAATTTTTACATGGTTTCCAAACTTAAGTACATCCACACTTAGAGGGTACAATCCTTGCACATCTCTAAACTTTATTCCTTAGAAAAATATGGTTTAGAAGGCATCACAACCCTTATAAAGTTTGAGCTCAAAATATGGTTTAGAAGGCATCAACAACCCTTATAAAGTTTTGTTGTTGTGAAGATACTCAACCCTGTAAGGTTCCAACAAGCTCAAAATGTGGTTTTAAGGATCCCACAACCTTTACAAAATGTGAGCTCTACACCAAGTGGTTTCTTACTACAAACACACTTAACCCAACACGGTCTTAACAATCTCAACTTAGATGTATTCCCACAAGAAGAAAATTAACATTGTAGGGCTAAAAAGAAAGAAGAAAAATCAAGGAGAGAGTGTAACTTAATTTACAAATTCCTTGCAATGAAGCTCTTAATTCACACAAAATAATGCAATTAATAAAATTAATGAAGAATAAATTCAGTACAAATTGAAGTAGATAATGATAAATATTTGATGAATTATACTTGCACATTTCCCAAGAATACCAATTTGTCTTATACCCTCTATATTTCTAGAAACTCCTTGGAATTCATGCAATGGCTAGGAAATAGCTAATTGAGAGATCCCATTCAAGGTTGATATGTCTATCTAAATAAAACTCCAATTCAAGAAAGAAATCTACCTAGAAAGTAAGATATATACAATGAGAAATCTAGCTAAGACATCTCTACAAAGATTGAGATGTTTTCTACTTATCTAAGATGTTTGGCCTACAAGTCTACTTTAAGGTTTGAACAATTTCTCTAAAATTTTGATATTTTGATAGTTCTCAAAACATATTCATTTGGTTCATAGACTTCATTTTCATCCTAGCTCTCATCTTGTTATCACAACACTCATTTTGTCATCTCAATGTAGCTCTCATTCTAACTCAACTCTCATTTTTAAGTACTTGCTTAATCATGTTCCTTCTTGACCCTATATGACTACAAACACATTTCCACATGCTCCATTTTCTCTAAGATTTTGACATACCAAAAGATCAACATTTGAAACCTTAAAATCAAAGCTTTCTTCAATACCAATATTATAGAGATCTAATTGGAGCAAAGATTTGAGGTTATGGTAGATGTCTCAGATTTTGTAATTGGAGTGATATTAGGTTCGTGTAAAGATAGTGTTCCATATGTTATTTATTATATCTCTTAGACATTAAGCCCTACAAAAATTAATTATACTACTACTGAAAAAGATATATTAGTAGTTATTTATAGTTTAGATAAATTTCATCATTCCTTAATTGGTTTTCATATAATATTATTTACTAATCATTTTGCTATTAAATATTTGAAAAATAAATAAACTAATAGTCCATGACTAATTCATTGATATCTTATACTACAAGAATTTAATTTGGTGATTCATGATAAGAAGGGATCTAGAAATTTAGTGGTAGATCATTTGTCTAGATTGAAGCATAATGTAGAGTTGCATACATTTCACAAATTTAATTTTTAATATCTAGATGAGCAACTGTTTGCTTGTTTGGCTAAGGTTATTATATATAATATTCTAGATCCTTGGTATGTAGATATTGCTAATTATTTAGTTGTATACAAACTACCAAATTCTTAGACTAAAGAACAAAAAAAAACCTTTGTCATCAAGACACAATGGTTCATTTTAGAGGATCCATTCATGTATAATATTTGTAAAGATCATATGATCCAATGATGTCTACTAGAACAAGAACAACAAGATGTAATTTCTTTCAACCATGATGGAATGTGTGGAGGTCACATTACAAGTAAGAAAACTTCATAAAAAATTCTCCATGTTGGCTTTTATTGGCCTACTTTTCTTAAAGATGCTTATGAATATTGTAAGAGATTTTATCAATGCCAATGAATGGGAGGATTCTTAAAATAGCAAGACATGTCATTATTGCCTATCTTAGTGGAGTGTGAGCCCTTCAATTATTAAAGCATTGATTTCATGAGCCCTTTTTCTTTAAGAAACTCTTGTAACTATATTTTAGTTTCCATTGATTATGTTACCAAATGGATTTTCGTAAAAGAAACTAAACATGATGATGCTAAAACAATAGTAAGATTCTTGAGAGAATATTTAATTCCATGCTCTAGGCACCCATGAATCCTAATTAGTGATTAGGGCACACATTTTGTTAATGATATAATGGATAAATTGTTATACAAAATGGGAATTACACATTGTATTACTACTACCTATGACCCTCAATTAAATGGTTTAGTTGAAAGTATAAATAAATCAAAAACATTCTACAAAAATTTGTAGAAAATAATAGAATAGATTTATCTTATCACTTGTTAGATGCATTGTGGGCTATCCGTACATCATATAAGTCATCTCTTAGCTTTACCTTGTATGAACTAGTATTTGATAAGCAATGTCTTATTCTCTCTTCAATAAAAACCAAGTCTTTTCAAATGCAACTTCAATTAGAAATGAACATGGACTCATGTCTTTCTACCCATTTATTAGATTTGAATCATTTAGATGAAGATCGAATGCATGCTTTAGATAGGCAACATTTGTATAAAAAATAGATGAAAATTTGGAATGACAAGAATATCATGAGAAAGTTATTCTCAAAAGATGATTTAGTGTTATTATTTAACATAGGTTTAAAAATTTTGCTCAAAAATTAGTATTGAGATAGAAGGAACCTTTTAGAGTTATTAAGGTCTTAGGTAATGACACTATTGATATTTCTAGGCCTGGTAATTCTAAGTCTTTTCATGTGAATGGCTAATGAATTCAACATTATTTTAAATAATAGCCCTACTTTAATAATGAGACAATGACATTATCTTATTTTTCTTTTCATCAAGCTGAATTTAACTTGATCATAGACTCATATCAAATGGATCCTTATGAGATTATCTAACCTCATGATTCTTATTATGACATGGTAATAACTTTGTTTTTATGTGCTTTATCTTCTACAAGTATCAGGTGATAGGTACTATGATCCATACATTATATTTCTATTAATACATATGCATGGTAGTGATCATTGTTATTATCAAGTCTTTGGTAGTGTTTATGAAAAAATATCTTCTATGGTATTTAGGCTTTAATGAGTTAAACTGATGAAGGTTTGACTTATCTTGTGGCATGGATTGTTGGGAACTTTTATCTTGGAAACATTTTTTAAAATTTTACATTTCATTATAAATAGAGCAAAGGTTGGGTTATGGATAGAGTTTGTTACCTTTTCAGTTGGAAAATAATTAAATTATCTTAGATTGTACTAGACATATCATTAACTCAATATGTCATCTGATGAAAACTTTTAGGCTTTGGGTAATCCTTAATCAAATACTTAGTATAAGAGACATTATGGGATATTAAACATGAACCATGGAGGTACTCATGTGGAGTGACTTGCATAGGAATTGAATCTATACCAGGAGCAAAGTTTCTATTATTTACCAACCATGTTCTGATGGTAGTACAATAAGAAATCATAACCTATAGCAGGTGTACAAAATTGAAAATGGTTTTCTAACATTCATCTTGTCCTATTGCAACCATGGAATTGCACCAGGAGCATAGTTTCCATTATTTATAAATCATGTTCTAATGATAGTGTAGTAATCCAAAAATCACTAAAGAGAAAAAAGAGAATTATTAGGTAATAAAATATTTTGGATGCTAAAGTTCTCTCTTGTTCATAGGCACAAAATAAGGTCATTATGTTGATGCATAAAATGTCTCCTTCACCAAAAACTACTATTAGTAGGGAAGACTATGTATTTTTTGAAGGTGTAGTGCCATAATACATGAATAAGTTAATAAATAATGTTTCATGAATGTCTAAACCTAATTTTGCCATATATTTGCATTATTATTTTGAAATAAATTTCCTTAAGTTATTACCCAATGTCTTAACATTTACCAAGTGCTAACACCTTAGTTATTCTTCCGTCATAAATTTTTTCTTCATTGTTTTTATTTTCTTTTTTCTTTGCTTAATTTTCTACTTTATTTTTCTTAATATTTTTGGAGAATTATTTTGGACTAGGAAATGTGAAAGGGTGTGACTCACAGTCACTTGGAGTCCCACTATAGGCCTTAATGCAAGTCTCAATCATATTGGAAGCTTAATTTATTAAAGTTTAGAACTAATGATGAACTGTGGATTGTAGTGTATCACATTTTGGAATTCATGTTTTTGGCTTTCAGATAGTGTAGATGGATGCAAATAACATCTTTTTCTACTATACTATTATTCTTTTAGATTTTAAAATAGTATAGATAAATGTGACCCATAATTGGTCGCAACTTCAATTTTTAAAATTTCTTTAATTTTATGTTACAATGAGCTATGACTCATAGTTTGTCGCAACCCGTTTAAAAATAAAAAATAAAAGCACATTCCACAAAACAAAACCTCATTTTACATTGTAGAGAACTGCAAGACACATTCCAAAGTTAAGGTGACCTACCATTGTGGGCACATGCACCAAATCTAATCTCTAAGACTTTCTTCCCTTTCAAAATGTCTAAAGTAGGCTTCAAAACTCTTATTCTTTAGCATTTTTTTCTCTTAGATTTTTTGTTGCATGTTGTTGCAACTAGATTTGGGGCATTAGCATTATTTTTGGAGCTGAATAAAGATTGTATGGATGACTTGTGGACTTTTGGTGTCTTCCTTTATATGTTACCTTTTATTTCTATCTTGTCCCAAACATTTTTTTTCATAATGTATGTGCAATAGATTAGATTTTTATTTTCTTTTCAACTTTGGATCTTTTGGCTCATGCTTAATACATAATTAGGCAATAAGATAATATTAAGGACTATGTAATAGAATTAGAATCTTCTATAACTTTAAAATTTTTAGAAATGTGGCTCTTTCCTAGGAATTAAGTTAACTATCTCTAATATAGCATGATAATGCTAAGGCTATGCATGATTGGAATTCAATGTTAGGAAGGCCAATAGATGTAAGTAGAGATATCTTGCTTGAGATAATTCAACATTAGTCCAAATTTGTTTTTCTTCTTTTCTATGCTAGAGCTATCTTGCATTATATTATGTATTTAATATACTATGATTTATTACTAAGAGTAATCACTATGTAATTTAAATTTTTCTCTATCATGTATATTTAGTTTTCATCTTTACATTAGAAAATTACATTAAGAACAACATAGATCTAGTAGGGGGCACCAATAATGTTGACATTTAAGTTTAAAGTGTAGATTGGTATAGTTATTTTTTTTCTTTGCATTTATTTGAATTATTTATTTGAAATTTGAAATTTATGTTTTTTGAATTTTTTTATGCATTATATTATTTATATATGTATACTAATCTTCCCTATAGTAAGGAACTTCTTGCGCATTCCAGCATAAGAGGAGATGTTTGCAGGGATAATCTTCAGTGGCTTCAAATCCAATAGCATAGATATGTGCTCATGAGAAGGATCAAGACTGCACTCAGAGGGATCACTTGAACCATGAGCATTGGGAGGTCAAGTTCCCTATAGTGCCATTAATGGCACCTAGGAACTTCAAGCCTTTAATGAAACTGGTGAATTCACCAATTATAGAAGCCTTGATAATGCATAACTTGGACTTCATCTGGATTGGAGGAAAGGCAATCTACAAGCAGAAGGCTTGTTAATTCTACCTCACATTCTAGAGAACCTTCCCTACTTCATGGAATTTCTAGGTTAGCACTAGGTTCTATGACATTAGTAAGGCCCTTGTTGCTAAGGTCCTTGAGATGAAAGTGGGACTAAACAAACAAACTTTTATGACAACATCATTAGATTAGAAGACCCAGTTGATAGATCTCTTTCCTGATGTAGCCATGGATGAGATGGGATGTCCTTACATGAACTTTTCTCTGGAAAGGAGGGTTCTTGGAAGGACTATCATGATGAACATCCTAGGTAGCTCCCATTTTACACATGTCATGTCCTTTAGCATGTTGATGATTAGTGGCTTGGAGGATCCCTCCACCCAAATGTTGGCAACCGTTTGGGATGCGATTGCCAACGAGTGTCCTCGAACAAGATTTAGGTGCTTGTTGGTCTCTGGAAACACCAAGGCCCAGATACCTCCAAATATACTCAGTAGTTAATGTGATTATGTTTGTGTGTTGTTGTGATAAATGAAGTGATTGGGTTGTGTGTAAAAATATACTTATCCTAAAGAGATTCAGCCAACTTTGCAAAGTACTGTGAGTTGTTGAGAGTTCCTATTTTGTTCAATTGTCTAGTCTATGAGGTCCTTATAATACCTACTTGTAACAAATAAATTTTTGCAAAAACATTTGAGCACAACTCTGCGAATCTACTTCTAATTTTCCCTAGAGAAAGAGATAGTTCCACAAGAAAACTAGAAATACAGCGAGATTCAATGGAAATAGAAAGAAGAGAAAAAGAAAGAAGATTTGTGCAAAGATCTCAAATGTTTAAACAAGGTAAAATGATAGGAGTAAACACTTCGCAATAAAGCTATCCCAAATTCAATAACTACGAATTGTTCAAACTTCCAAGGCTCAAAGAAGCAATTTCTTCAAGACAATCCTACTATGCTACTCAAAAAATTATTGTGTAAACTATCACATACCAAACTCTATTTTGGCTAAATAATGAATGTCGACAATTGCATTCAATAGAACCTTCAAAAGAATTGACAATTTTTTATAGAAATACCACAGAGATCCACTTTAAAGATAAAAGAAGCTATTCTGGTCCTATCAAAATACCAAATATTTTCTGAACCCTCTTGACTATTGAATCGTTCAATGACTTGACTACATGCAGAGGCTCTCTTACAAAAATCTCAATAGCGGTTCTTATACATTGCACAATAAAAAAATTTACTACTAAAACGCTCTTAAGGCTTTCAAACACAAGCTCTTCTATGGCAAAATTTTAATAGAAATTTTCTATCATGCAACAAGAACAATAAGAGCAATCTAAAAATCCCAAAATTACTTGCCAAACATGATACTATCTAAACCACTAGATAAATAATTTAAATAGAATAAAAAAATCCATAACTCACAGGACTATGAAAAAGAGGCTAAAATGTTATCTTTAACAAGTCATCTTACAAGCAATCTTTCACAATGTCTTCTTTTACCAATGCTCTCTTTTTCCCTTAGCCACCAAGACCCAAAGTGAGACCTCCCACCTCCCTTTTTCTTCCTATCCTTGAAGCCTTTTTATAGGGTCTCATAGGTAGTTAGATATTATAAAATATCTTGGGTAACTTCTTTCCCAAGTAAGGAAGTTATAACTTGCCCAACAAGTTAGGAGATATTACTTGCCCAACAACTTAGGAAGTTATAACTTATACATGAATTTAGGAAAAAATCATGCTAACATTGGCATGTGTCTTTTTGGTAATTTAAAATTAGTTACAATTATCATGGAATTTTACTTAACTATAATTTTCCATAGGAATAAAAGGGATCCTAACCAAACATCCCCTTTATATAGGACGTTACACAAATATCCCAGAAATTTCTTTTCTCTTTTTCAATGCAATATTGTCAAAGTATATTTAACACTATGCATGTCTTAACTAATTAATTTTAATAATGTTTTTGTACTAATGGTCAATTCTCAAGGTTCCGTGCATGGAAATTATTAGGATGATGACAAAACGGTTGATTTGGATTATTCCTCACACGATGATTCAGCATATTTTGTTTCTCAAGCTGCTCTATGGTCTAGATGTGAGGTGATTGTGATTATTGTTTACCATCATCTGAGCTAGAAAGAGTACGTGTTTGCAATGAAATGAATGGGACAGTTGCTGCAGAGGAGTCTGGAGGATCTGTTTTTGGTTTCCATGCTCGACCATGTCTAGCTATAGCTAGGTGACCTCAAATGGCAGGCGGGACATCCAGCCGAGTGTTGGATCATATCATTCACAAGGATTACATGGCCATAGTTCATGAGTACGAAGAGGCATTGGAGAAGGATCCCATCGATGTTATTTCCATGAACAATAAGGTGCTTCACAGGGCATGGTTGATGCAGAGCTTATGGTGGTTCTATCTTTCATTTCTCTGTCCCTCTTTTCTTGAATTTCTTGCAGAAAAACAAGTGGTTGCAGTTGCATCTAACATTTGGAATAATACCGTCTCCATTTTTGCTAACAGAACCATTGAAATAGTAGGCGTTGACAATGGTTTCAGTTATGGCTTGATCTAGCCAAATGAGGTCACGTGTTGATGCTACCCTCATCTTCTTGACATGGTAGGAGTGGGATATCTGGAACATTCTACGTAGTGCTCTTACTTACCACCATCTGTCACCAAATTTTGTGCGTACCGCAAATCATTGATGTCATCATTGTGGTTGAGGTAGATCTTCTGGGGATGCCGACAATGAGGCCGCGACAGTGGTGCATCCTACGGCAGAGCGGCTATAGTGAGCTGAGCCAACCGGAGGTTGAAATATTTTGCCGAGCAGGAGTGATTTTTGTAGTGGCGGTGATCGGCGCAGAAGTATCGATTACAAGCGTCGCATTTGAATGGAAGAAAATCGAGTCTCCTGCATTCCTCCAAATTGCCATCAACGTTTTCAAAATCAATAATAGAAATTGATGAAAAACATTCAAAAGCCCAAAACGCTTCCTCTTTTTTCTTGTTTTTCTTTAAATTAAGTGTATTTATTGTAGTAATTGAGTTCTCTCCCTTGTTCTTGCATCACTGGTAACAATTTTTTAAGGCCTTTTAAAAAGTGTTTGGGGTTTCTGGATGTGTCTGTAAGAGGCCATGGATTAAAAAAAATAGGGAAGTTGTTGATACTAGGCCTAGTGTGATTCCTACCTGCTCTGGAACAACTCGTTGAAATTCATGAGTAGATCTTGAAACACCATTTCAACTGCATGCCTAAATACTTCTTTGGTAAAAAGTGCTAATAGTATATCGATGAGTACATTATTTATATAATGGATATAATGGCCTTTCTCTGAAATTTTTGCCACTTCTCCAATTGCAAAAACCTTTAATCAATATTATCATACTAACCTGTTCCATGAAATGGCCAAAATGTGCCAACATTTTTGTGTCCTTTAAAAGGCTTAAAGAAATTTATGCAAGCCCCATTTTAAAACTGAACTATACTGAAGCTTTTATTGAGTTTTTACAGCTGAACAGATAAATCTTTTTGGAGGAAAATTCTCATCAAACATAAGGTTTTGTGGTATAAAAACCTCATTTCTAAAAAAATAATAAACTGTGCATTATCAATTCTTTTATTCATGGACTATTCTTGAGATGGGAACAGAATTGTGAGGGTTACTCTGGTAGGAATCCTCATATCTCTGACTTTCTCATAGGCAATTTCTGAAGTGATGAATGTTGTTCTATTATTTTTTGGCTTGCTGGAGCTTTCAACTTGATCTTCTTGAGCTTTTTCTTCAGCAATCTTCTCATCTTCTTTCTTATATGAATTCTTCTGTTCTTCCCAATTAGGTCCTTCTTCTTCTTCTTGGGAGACAAAGGCTTCTTCCCATGAATCTTCATTGATTGGTTATTCTTCTTCCCTTTCCTCTTCTTGGGTGCAATTTTGATATTTTCCCCAAATATTTGATTCTATCTCTAAACCTCTTGTGAGGAATGAGAATTCATCAGTCAACCAAGCCATGAAAGCACACTCTTTAGGTGCTCCACATGCTCTAGCTTTCAAGAAAGCCTTTAAAATATGTTCTAGGCAACATCTCATCACATAAGGAATGAAAGGCTTCCTCATTGTTCTCCCAAAATCCATCTTCTCTTTCAAATTAGCTCTCTTCTTACTTTCTCTACTCAACTTGAATTGGAAGATGAGGAAATCCTTGGCAACCCAATCCTCTTTTATAGTAGCTAGAAATTTAAAATTCCCTCCAAGATTCTTCAACAAATTTTCCATTTTTTTCCACATTCTAACCACTTGTCAAAATCTTCACTAAGTGGTGGATGAGTCACCTCTTCCAATTGTCACACTTGTAGGATTCCACTTGTCTCACTTGTAAGAAATAAACTATTTTCTAATTTAAATAAATTTATCCTAAATATATTTATTATTATAATATACTATCTACTTATCTAACTATATCCCAATAGCGTAATTAAACATAATACTTAATACTATACTCCTAGTAATATTATACATAATAGTATATACATATATTACTTTGTGTAAGGGTATCTTCAAGTTGTATGCAATTTTCCAAAATAATGTTTTATATGCAAAACATTATATGCGAATTGCAATTCCATGCCATCCAAAGTTGATAATTTGTAAGTATCCTCTGACAATTTCTTTGTAATTTGAAATGGGCCAATCCACGTCGGTGTAAACTTATTTGGTTTCTTCATATTCCATAATAGGACAAGGTCCCCTATCTTGAAAGTTCTTTTCATACCTTTCCTATCAAACCATCTTTTAAATTGAGAGATATTCTGTAACAAATTATCCCTTTCTTTATCTACTTTAGCTTCTCTTTTAATAAGCAAAGTCATAAAACTTCTATCTTTATCAGTTCTTTTACTATATCTTATTTGTAATTCTTGCTGGCAAACCATAAACTAAGTTATACGGTGATGTCCCAATAACTCTCTTGAATCTAATTCGATCTGACCATAACGTAGATTGTAGATAATTGATCCAATTTCCTGGATTTCTATCCATCGATTTCTTGATATAAGCATTAAGCTTTTTATTGGTGGATTCTTCTAGGCCATTTCCTTGATGATAATAGTTTGATGAAGAAAATAAGAAAATAGATTTTTCTGATGCCCATTTGATAAACTCATCAAATTTGAAGGTGGGTCCATTGTCTGACGCTAACACTTCAGGTAGATCAAATCTACTTAGAATGTGGTCTTCTAGAAACTTAATTACATCTAATGTTAAGCTTTGTCTTAGAGTCTTTGCTTCAGACCATTTAGTGAAATAATCAGTAGCCGTGAGAATAAACTTGTGTCCAGCTCTTGAAGGAGTAATTGTACCAATAAAATCTAAACCCCATTGCTAAAATGGTCTATCTGCAACTACTGGCTTTAAAGGGGCTCTAGCCTTTTTAATTTTGGGCCCATGAATTTGACATTTATAGCATTTTTGAATCTTTGAACTAATGTCTTGAAACATGGAAGGCCAGTAATATTCATATCAAAGTATATGTTGCATAGTTGACTTAGGGGATTCATAAAATAAATTCAAAAGATCATGAAATTGTTCCAGAATGAATCTAATTTGATCATTATGAACACATTCTAATAAAACCCCCCAAAAATCCTTTCTATATAATATACCATCTTTAACAATGAATATTCGTGCTCTTTTAAGAAAGCTCTCTTTTGGGTTGCAATTGAATTATTTGGAATTTTCCTTGTATTAAGAAATTTGAGAATTTCATCATACCAATTCTCTTCATGGGTGTCAAGTGTACATACTTCACTTTCTCTGGCCATTAGCTTGGTTAATCCCATTCCCTTACTTTTTTTGCATATTTCCAATGAAAATCTGAAACTTTGCAACTTTATAAGCCATTTTCCTTTTTTTAATCCAATCTCATTTTGGGCTAAGAATCTCTTGACTGTAGATTCAATTAGCATAATGTGGACTAATGAACTTTCTAAATAATATTTAAAATGCTGAAGTGCTTTGATGACTGCAAAACCTTGTTTCTCTAAGTCTGAATAATTTAATTCTGAACCTTTTAACTAATACCCAAAAAATCCAATTAGTTTATCTTTACCTTCATCATCTTTTAGTGTTAAAATGGCAGCGATAGAATCATTTGAAGAAAAATCATAAAACCAAAAATCTTCTTTAAGCCTAGGCTTCACCAAATATGGAGCCTCTTGTATAAAAATTTTAATTTCTGATAAAGCTCTCTCTGATTCTAGTGTTTTCTCTACTTGGACATCCTTTTTTAGCATATGCATCAAAGGTTTGGTAATTTCAGT
>MNCI01013089.1:1512591-1530965 GCA_015680685.1 Gnetum montanum
GTACCTAGTAAAGCTTTAAATTGAGCAAAATCTTGCATAGGAATCATAACTCTTTCTTCTCTTTTTTGAATTGCAATATTTTCTTCAGGATTCAAGTTCAACTATTTTTCTAAATGTATAGCTTCACTAAAGTAGTCATTTAGTGTAGTTAAGCTTGGAGTTCTTGTTAACCAAATTGAAATTTTGGGGTTAATAGCCTTAAGATAAGTTTCTTTAAGCATTTCTTCTGAAGGCCTGTATTACCTTTAAAAGAGTCCATAAATTCATTGAAACTTGATGTTAAAATCTCTAATTGAATCTTTAACTCCTTGCTTAGCTTGTATCAGCCCATAGTATAGTTGTTGTTGATCTAATTGATTACCAAACTAGGCTAAGAAAAAATTCTTCATGTCATCCCAACTTGTAATACTATTACTTGGTAAGTTCGAATACCAAATCTGAGCCATATCCTTTAAATTTGATACAAACAACCTATAAGCTTGATCTTGATATTGAATATTTGCATGAGCTAGAGCTAACTCAATTATGTGAATATATTCATAAGCTAAATAAGCTTTTCCAGGAATGAAAGGTTCAGGCAAATATTTGTAAATTACTTTAGGAATATCATTGTAATTTTGAAATCCTAATGGTGTAACTCTTTGCCAAGGATTTTCCATCCTATTCCTTTGGATAGTTGAACTCTTAGACTTTCTAGATCTCCTCTTATAAATTGATAAACCAGATATAATAGGTGATCTTCTTGATCTTCTAGTTTTCACTCCACTACTTGTTCCCAATTCAAAAACTTTCTTTTTTTCTTCTTCTAATGAAGAATCAATCTTAGAATCAAGAATATCTTTTGAAACTTTTAAATTTTCCAAACTATCAATCTTCTTGGTCATGAACTAAAAATATTATTTAATTTCTTAAGCCTTTATAGTAACAAAGAATGGTTGATGTGCTAAAATTACAAGGCTTATGAACTTAGAGACTAAATTTTCAGCCCTCCTTCTAGTGCCAAAAGAACTATTGTTGACCATTTGGGATGCGACCACCAACGAGTGTCCTCGAATAGGATTTAGGTATTTACTGCTCTCTGGCAACACCAAGCCCCAGATACCTCCAAATAGACTTAGTAGTTAATGTGAGTATGTGTGTGTGCTGTTGTGAAAAATGAAACGATTGGGTTGTGTGTAAAACTATACTTATCTTAAACAGATTCAGCCAACTTTGCAAAGTACTGTGAGTTGTTGAGAGTTCCTATTTTGTTCAATTTCCTAGTCTATGCGGTCCTTATAATACCTACTTGTAACAAATAAAGTTTTGCAAAAAAACATTTGAGCACAACTCTACGAATATACTTCTAACTTTCCCCAGAGAAAGAGATAGTTCCACAAAAAAACTAAAAATAAGCGAGATTCAATGGAAATAGAAAGAAGAGAAAAAGAAAGCAGATTTGTGTAAATATCTCAAATGTTTAAATAAGGTAAAATGATATGAGTAAACACTTCACAATAAAGCTATCCCAAATTCAATAACTACGAATTGTTCAAACTTCCAAGGCTCAAAGAAGCAATTTCTTTAAGATAATCCTACTATGCTACTCAAAAAATTGCCATGTAAACTATCATGTACCAAACTCTATTTTGGCTAAATAATGGATGTCAACAATTTCATTCAATAGAACCTTCAAAAGACTTAACAATTTTTTATTGAAATACCATGGAGATCCAATTTAAAGATAAAAGAAGCTATTCTGGTCCTATCAAAATATTAAAGATTTTCTGAACCCTCTTGACTATTGAATCGTTTAACGGCTTGACTACATGTAGAGCCTCTCTTACAACAATCTTAATAGTGGTTCTTATATATTTCACAATAACAAAATTTACTACTAAAATGCTCTTAAGACTTTCAAACACAAACTCTTCTATGAAAACATTTTAATAGAAATTTTCTATCATACAACAAGAACAATAAGAGCAATCTAAAAATCCAAAAATTACTTGCCAAACATGATACTATCTAAACCACTAGCTAAACAAGTTAAACAGAATTAAAAAAAAACATAACTCATAGGACTATGACAAAGAGGCTGAAATGCTATCTTTAACAAGTCAACTTACAAGCAATCTTTCACAATGTCTTCTTTTACCAATGCTCTCTTTTTCCTTTAGCCATCAAGAACCAAAGTGAGACCTCCCCTCTCCCTTTTTCTTCCTACCCTTGAAGCCTTTTTATAGGGTCTCATAGGTAGTTAGATATTATAAAATATCTTGGGTAACTTCTTTCCCAAGTAAGGAAGTTATAACTTGCCCAACAAGTTAGGAGATATTACTTGCCCAACAAGTTAGGAAGTTATAACTTATACATGAATTTAGGAGAAAATCATGCTAACATTGGCATGTGTATTTTTGGTAATTTAAAATTAGTTACAATTATCATGGAATTTTACTTAACTATAATTTTCCATAGGAATAAAAGGGATCCTAACCAAACATCCCCTTTATATAGGATGTTACACAAATATCCCATAAATTTCTTTTCTCTTTTTCAATGCAATATTATCAAAGTATATTTAACACTATGCATGTCTTAACTAATTAATTTTAATAATTTTTTTGTGCTAATGGTCGATTCCAAGGGTTTCGTGTGTGGAAATTATCAAGATGATGAAAAAATGATTGATTTGAATCGTTCGTCACACGATGATTCGACGTATTTTTTTTCTCAAGCTACTCTCTGGCATAGATGTGAGAAGATTGTAATTATTGTTTACCATCATCTGAGCCAGAAAGAGTACATGATTGCGATGAAATGAATGGAATGGTTGCTTCATAGGAGTCTGGAGCATCTGTTTTTGGTTTCCATGCTCGGCCATGTCCAGTTGCAGCTTGGCGACCTCAAGCAACGAGCGGGACATTTAGCCAAGCATTGGAGCATATCATTCGCAAGGATTATGTGGCCGCGATTCATGAGTACAAAGAGGTATTGGAGAAGGATCCTCCCAATGTTATTGCCATGAATAATAAGATTCTTCACAGGGCATGGTTGATGCAAAGCTTATGGTGATTCTATCCTCCATTTCTCTGTCCCTCTTTTCTTGAATTTCTTGTAGCAAAATAAGCAGTTTCAACTGCATCTAACATCTGGAATAATACCATCTCCATTTTCACTAATGGCACCATAAAAACAAGAGGCGTCAGCAATGGCGTCAGTTCTGGTTTGATCTAGTCGAATGAGATCATGTGTTGATGCTACCCTCATCTTCTTGACATGGTAGGAGTGGGATATCTAGAACATTCTGTGTAGTGCTTTTACTTACCACCATCTATCACCAAATTTTGTATGTACCACAAATCGCTGGTGTCATCATTGTAGTTGACGTAGATCTTCTGGGGATGCCAATAACAAGGTCGTGGTAGCGGTGCATCCTGTGGCAGAGCAACTGCAGTGAGCTGAGCCAATCGGAGGTTGAAAGACTTTGCTGAGTAGGAGTGATTTTTGTAGTGGCGGTGATTGGTGTAGAAGTATCGATTATAGGCATCACATTCGAAAGCCCAAAACACCTCCTCTTTTTTCTTGCTTTTCTTTAAATTAAGTGTATTTATTGTAGTAATCAAGTTCTCTCCCCTGTTCTTGCGTCACTGGTAACGATTTTTTAGGGCCTTTTAAAAAGTGTTTGGGGTTTCTGGATGTGTCCGTAAGAGGTCGTGGATTAAAAATAAAAATAGGGAAGGTGTTGATACTGGGCCTACTATGATTCCTTCCTGCTCTAGAATAGGCTTTTGAAATTCATGAGAAGATCTTGAAACACCATTTCAACCGCATGCCTAAATACTTCTTTGTTAAAAAGTGCTAATAATATATTGATGAGTACATGATTTCTATAATGGATATAACAACCTTTCTCTGAAATTTTTTCCACTTCTCCAACTGCAAAAACCTTTAATCAATTTTATCATGCCAACTTATTCCATGAAATGGCCAAAATGTGCCAACACCAAAATTATCCACAAATTATATTATCCTTGATGGTGTTGATGATCCAAGATGCCAATGGGGTTCCCTTTCCATCAATAATTTTAATATTTTATCAACACTTCTAGATTTGGCCACCTACTCTACCCATCAAGGAGATCATCATCTTGGGTTAGCATTAATTCCCAAATTTTTGGTATGCTTTCTATACCTAGAAGTTGTTCAAGGCATGATTTGAAGATGTTTAGTGCATACTTGATCCACAAATTCTAGGAGATGGAGGTGGAACTTCTTTGATGGCTCATTATGCTAATATCTTGTAGCAACCATAGCATCAGCCACAACCACAAAAATAGTAGTAGTAGGGAATGGCAAGAGCTAATCAAGATTTGGTGGGAGCCAAATCTTGGATCATCATTTGATTAGATATCCTTAAGAAAAATCTCATTACATAATGTAATGAGATGGAGCTATGTCTTCATGTCCACTATTATTTTTTGAAGATGAGGTAGTACTATTTGGTCTCTAATGTGGAGATCCTAGGACACCATATATATTATAGGATGAGGGATCTACACCATACTATTAGTTACCAAGAGATGGGTGCATTGGTGGATCCAAAATTCACATAGATGGGATCCTTGATCACTGATGCTGATCAAGCTACACCATCTAGCTTTAGAAACCAAGTGGATGACAAACTGATGGAGTAGGACTTTATAAGTAAGGAGATAGGTGATGATGTACCTCACCTCCTCCTTTAGTAGAGGCTCTTACAACCCCTTTAGGGAAGGCTCTACCCCTCTAGCTTGAGCACCCACTTCTTCTTTCCATTCTCCTCTTACATGTTTTGAATGTTATAATAGAATGGACTATTTTTGTTATCTGATCTCTATTTATTGTATTTCCATCAATTCATGTGAAATATTCCACTCTTTTTTATCAATGTGACATCTAAAAAATTTGTTGCTGGAAGGATAAAAATTTTAGGGATGAAATAATTAAACTTTGAATTTCACAAGCCTTAAGAAAGGAATATGAATAATCCTAGACATTCTTGTTGATCACCTAAGGACTTATGATTTGCTAATGATGCAATTAAATAAAATGGAAAATGAAGATCTAAATGTACAGAAATAGAAAATAAATTTACATTAAAAAATAACTAAAACATTTTATTAAAATAATTAAATTATTTGTAGGAACAAAGTTTAGACAAGTATAAATTTGTATGCTTTGAACACACAAAGAGCTAAATGGAGAATGCTTAAAGCATGATTCAGCCAGTAGGATGTGTTCTACAATCATCTTTGCTCTTCAATATTTCCAAATTTTTGCTCCTAGAGCTCATCATTGGTTTCTCTGTCATTGGATCTATGCTACTAATGGAAGGATGGTTATGGACTTCTCATAAATCTACACTGCTCTGAATGTCTCTATGTTCAACCTGAACATAAATTGCCAAAAGTCCTTTCACTGTTGTCAACTTCAATTTAAATAGGTCATTTGGTAACTAATTCATTGTTTTAGACGTCTACCATGATTACTAACAAATTGCTGCAAATTTCTAGTGTGTGCAGGACATCTCTTGGTAGCATATTTATTAAGTTTTAAAATTTTTATGCTTTTTTATGTTAGGTTCATTAATGTCCAAAGTAAAAATTCAATGCTCAAACTTTATATGATGGCTTTGTAGGTTTCCCTAGCATAAAAATTAAAGGCCTAGCATAAAAAATCAAATTCCAAATTTTATATGCTATCTTTATAGGTTTCTCCATCGTAAAAATTATCATGGCTAGCATAAAAACTAAGAAATTCCAAAATCTAATTATCTATAAAACATTTTCAACATTAGCAAGCCTAGATACATGTAAAATATAGCTTTTCCTACCTAGAAGATGAGGCATTCATAGCTTACAAACCATTTTTCAGCCTTCATAAGCTAAGATGTGTGAGATTCCAACCTATGAACTACAAATTTCACATTTTACAATAAAAACTATGCCTCAAATTCGTGGTGAATGTTACAATGCTAGTTTTTATTAAAAATAAGGCAATTGTGTTTGTCATTATTTTCCACCAAATTATAAGTGATTTTGATCATGTGCTCCAACATGAATTTTGTTTGTTCTGTATCACTGGTTCCTCTTTGTTGATTTTGTAAAGATTGACCTAAGAGGCATTGACAAAAAATATAAAACACTATCATAGGTCTAACACCAATGTTTCCTCTCCATTCTTACTTCAGTCATTGTTAAACCATGCCAAAGAGTTCTTGTAATGGTGGATAAATACTATATTCAGCTATGAGGGAATGGTCACATGAATTAATAAAGAGTTCCACATGTTGACATCATGGTTATAGTATGGCAATGACATGCTAGCTGATCAATGTAGTCTTTATGCTTTGTGCTTTGAAGTAATCATGACTTGGTAATGTTTTTGAGGAACCAAAACTTCATTCCAAGTCTTCTTTAACTATTAGGATCCTTTATTTACTTTTTTCGAGCTATTGATTTGACTTTTAAGCTTTATTGGCCATTTCACTTCTTTGGAAATTTTCTTTCCCATTTTTTCTTATTTTTTAAGGGGTGGAACCTTCATTAGGCTTCATTGTCAAAGTTGCACTTAGTTTGGTTTTCTAGATGAATGAGATGTGTTATATTTAATAAAATTTTTGATGGAGCATGATGAAGGAGATATCACATAGCCACAATGCATGAATGTCAAACATAGGTCATCATTGTTGTTTAGGATAAGGAAGATTGTAATTGGGCTATGTGATTGTAGACTAAGAGGGAAATAATAGAAGTGATGTGAGACAAGAACTCTTGGCATAGTAAGACAAGCTAACCAAATCTGGCACATCAAGTTCACATGGTAACTTGCTACTACGATGAGTTACACCTTTGCAATGACTTCCAAGCTTCATCCTACCTACATAGCTCAAAGAAAATAAGAAAATAAGATAAAGAATACATGTTGTTATAGGACATTACATAAGATCATGTGAGATAACCATTGAACTATAGACCACCATAGGCTATTATTAGTACAACATTGATTAATCTATGTCATGTGTTATAGATTTTACAAATTTTACAATTCATTTATCATGCTAGAGAGAGAGAGATGGAGGTCATTCAAGCTTCCTTATTATGGGTTGTAAAATCCATTGATGTCAATTTTTTATCCATACTTGTAAAGAAAAGGATATGGGAAACCTCATTAGATGTAATAGGGTTTAAGATAGGAATGGCTAACTAGATTGTCCAATTCATTTCCATCCATGTCTACCAATTTGAATGCCCCATTTCCATAGGTTTTTGCAACCAAAAAAGGTCCTTCCTAATTGGCCAAGAACTTGTTCACATGTTCATGAACAACCTTGAGAACCAACTCTTCATCCTTGATCATTTGTCTATTCAAATCATGATGATGTTTTTGATTCTGCCTCTCTTGGTACCATTCAATATGAGCAAGCATTTGTATTCATTACTCTTCCACCAAATCAAGATTAATGATACATAGCTTCTTATTCTACATGTCCTTGTTGAAGTCATATAGAGCTACTCTTAGTAATGGAACCTACAATTCAAGAGGTAAAACAAAGTTAACTCCATAACCAAGGCTATATGAGGTGACACAAGCTGCTCATGCCACTTGCATCTACTATTGTTTAGCTTCTTTTTGAGCAAGTTTATGATCACCTTGTTGCTAGCTTCAACTTATCCATGAACTTGAGGATAGTATGGTGATGAAAAGAAATGCTTAGTGCTTAGTTGTTGACAAAAGGTTTGTGTATCTTTCCTACTAAACTATGGTCCATTATCTATGACTATAGTTAGAGGTATGTCAAAATGGGCTACTATGTTATCTAGTATGAATTTACAAACTTGTTGAGATGTTGTCTTTCTTAGAGGAATAGCTTGAACCCACTTTGTAAAGTATTCAGTTGTAGTGATGATACAACTATGCCCAATGGAATATTTAGGCATTATAGGTCCAATAATGTCAATCCCCCATCATTGATATTACCAAGTTATTTGAGTAGTGTGTAAATCATTTGGTGGCACATGTATTAAGTTGTTGTGTCATTGACAAGTGTCACAAGTCTTAACCTTTTGTAGGTAGTCACTTTTCATATAGAGCCAATAGTATCCTAATTGTTTAAATTTTGCAGACATGGATCTAAGTCCTATTTATCCTCCACATACACCTTTGTGGACTTGCTCAAGGACTGTGCAAGCCTTGATTTTACCCAAGTAAACTAACAATATGCTATCATAGGATTTTTAACATAGTGTGTTATCAGCTATAATGGCATATTATTTTGATCTTTTACATACAACATTCTTTTGAGAAGCAACCAAGTTTTGTGAAGATTCACCATGCATTAGATAAAACTTCATATCGTCATACCACTCCTTTTAAGGGGTAGTGTCAATAGTGACTATGGAGATGCCTCCAATTTTTTACATGATGGGAAGAGCAAAATTCTTTGTTAAAAAAAGATAACTTTCTAAAAACATCTAATGTTGAACTTATGGCTAAGATTGCAATGTCATCAGCTAAGGTGTTCTCGATTTGAAGTATATGTTGAATATTAATATCTATAAATTGTTGCAGTAGTTTCTTAGCTAGGTCATAGTATGATTGTTAATGTTTGGCTTTATATGCATAAACCTTAGTTACTTGGTTAACCATGAGTTTTGAATCATATATTATCATTAAGTATTTTATTCCTTGGTCATGGGATACCATCATTCCTCTAATTAATCCTTCATACTTTGCCATGTTGTTCATACATGGAAATTGAAAACAGTAAGTGATAATTTGGGTTACACTAGAAGGTGATGTTAAGATGATAGCAACACTAGCTATGTGGGTGTTTAAAGCTTCATCAAAGTGCACGATAGCCTCATAACCCTCAGGTACCTCATTAACTTTGTTAATATGCTCATTAGGGGATCTAGGATCTATGGCTCTATTATCTTCAACTACAGAAACTATGAGTTCTATGGCTATAGCATGATCTTTGATTAAGGCTTGTGAGATGTATTGTAGGTCAAACTTAGCTATTATGGCCTTTCATACTACTATTTAGCTACTTTCATAGATTTTGGTTGTTATGGCTCTTAATATTTTGTCTTTGCTTATAACATTGACTTAACTCCTAAACTCCACTTCTCTAAGAAGAAGACTAGGGCTAGACAATACTTCTCAAACTTTGTGTATTAGGTTCATAGGCTATTAATGCATGGCTCAAGTGGTATACATGTTTCTCTACTCCATCATCTCATTTTTGACAAAGTAGAGATGCTATGAATGTGTCAGAGATTACAAGGTAGATATAAAAGGGTTTATCCTTTTATCGTGGATACGCCATGGATAGTTGAGCCAACTCTTACTTAACGTTATCGAAGGCCTCTTGGAATTGGGCAGTCCACTCTTAGTGAAATTCATTCTTAAGCAAGTGTTGCATGGGTTGTAGCTTATTTGTAACCTTTGAGATGAATCTATGAATAAATTGCAATTTACTTTATAGTCCTCAAAGCTCCTTAATATTAGTCAATGCTACCAAGTTGGTTATGGCTTTAACCTTATTAGGATTGACATGTATCCCTATCTTGGATACCACAAAACCAAGCATATTACTAGTTTTGATGCGAAAGACATACTTCTTAGGATTAAGTTTGAGTTCTTACTTGAGACATCATTTAAGTAATAAGTCAAGGCCATGTGCATGGTCATTTTCCACTTTGGATTTAACTACTATGTCATCCACGTAATTGTTAAGTAAGCCTAGCATATAGTCACCAAATATGTAGGTCATAGCTCATTGATAGGTTGCACCTATCTTCAGTAGACCGAATGGCATCATGATGTACTAGAAGGTTCCACAAGGGGTCATGAAGGTCATGTAAATTTGATGCTCTGGTTTGATCCTAACATGGTTGTATCCCAAGAACCCATCCATGAAGGACAACAAGGTGTTTCTAGCCATAGTATCAATGAGTTGGTCAATACTAGGAAAAGGAAAATCATCTTTAATAGTTTCCATATTTAGGTCTCAAAAATTAATGGAAATATGTATACTTAAAGTTTTCTTAGGAACCACCACTCTATTGAACATCCAATCCATGCAATCAATAGCTCAGATGAAACCATCTTGGTAAAGTTTCATGATCTCATCACAAATTGCCAAGGCTAGATCTAGTCTAATTTTGTAAACCTTTTACTTTACTATTTTAATACTAAGGTCAAGTATAATGTTGTGCTAAATTAGGCATAGATTAAGGCCTCGCATATCTTCATATGATGAGGCAAAGGCCTTAATGTTTCTTAAAGGACCTTGGTGATGTCTTGAGCTTGCTATGATTTAAGGAACTTAATTTTAGTGTTTTCTCCTTACCATTATGTGTTGTAACTAGGAATTTAGCTAAAGAGTCTTCAGTAATTTCACCAACCTTGAGGTCATGGATTTTAACTATGTATTTAGGCCATTTGAGGGGCCATTTTATGGAGGCTATGTAGTCATCTAGGCTCTCAAGCTCAAGTTCTACGTAATCAAGGTCAATGACTTATTCAACATCACCATGAAGTTTACTTAGGACCAAAGGTAAGCTAAATTGTACCTAGGTATCCATACTCCAATCTTGCATAGTAACATTAAGCACATTAAGTGATACCAATGTGATAAAATTATTAGATAATGTAAAATATTGCAAACATAGAACAAAATAAAGTTAAGCAAGGTCAAAATATAGTGAAACAAGGCCAAAAAAGGTAAGGTAGGATAGTATATGATCAAACATATCAATTATAATTATATTTTGCTAATTTTAGACCTTATCAAGCCATGGTAATAGGTTCTAGGGCCTATAGAAGGGTTTTGGCACTTCAAATGGTCATTTTAAACTCATTTTAAGGTTAGAAAAAGGATGTCTATGGATTTTACACTAGCATCTATAATTTTAACACTAGATAGCATATTTTCTCTATGATGCCAATGTATTTCTTCTGAAATTTAATTCTAGGGGGCTTATTTTAACCATTTTTTGGGTATTGGAACCTTGGGATGTTAATGCAATGGTCCAAGAAAGAGAGTAAATCAAATTTGGTGTTGATTTGACTTGACAAGGTTATTATAAATTGAAAAACCCTAAAAAATATGCCAACTGGCCTATTTATCTCAGGCCCCAACATATTTATGATGAAACTTAAATTTTTTATGCTTAACTAAGGTTAAGTTATAGTTGGCTTCCAACATCTAGGGTTCTAGGCTTTCCCATTCAAATTTCAAGCAATCTAAGATGTCATAAGCTTGTTCAAATTATCATCTAAATCATTTATATGCTAGCCAACATATTTATCTAGATGTCCAAAGTAAAAATGGTGTCTTGGTAGTTTATGAGGTCATTTAACTTGATTTCTTGGCTTTGGAGATCACATGCGTCTATGGCTAGGGTTTATGGTTGGAATTAACAATCTTGGAGGTCACCTGAGGCTTTATTTCAACATTTTATCTTTACTCCGAAATAAATGCATTTGGCACTATCTTTATGGTGCATCTCTAGTGTAAATATTATGGATGGACTAATTCTAACATCTTTTGGCTTGACTTTTGAGGTTTCATGCTTACCGAAGGCTTTGACTAGGGTTTTGGATTTGGGTTGACAATTTGGAAGGTCACTCAAGGTCTCATTTGTGTATTTTATCTTCACCCCACATATAAATATGCTAGAAATTGTATTTTTACTATGTAAATAATGTAAAAACACTAAAAAGGTATTTTCCTAGCTATTTCAAGCTATCTCCTAGCACTTATAGGTCTTCCAAGAGTAGTTTCTAGGGTTCTAGTGCAAAATGTTGCTTTGTCAACCACCATGAATCAAGGATGGGCTACCGAAGATGTATCTTGGTCATGGTTTAAGCCTATATCTTATTTCATGACTTGCACGTTTAGCTAGGCACCATTCCCTACCATAAAAGTTTGTTAAATTCTCAAATCCTAGCATATTAGCATTTTTCATGGTAGTGTAATTAAAGAAGACATGAAGGTTTTACTCATATTTCTACAAGATGTCAAGGAGAAGAGGAGCATCAAGTAAGAACCCCACATTGAAGGAAGAAAATGCTCCTATAAGGGTTATCTCTTAGCTCCCTAATCATTTCATTGGTGAGGGCCCTTCAACCATGATAACCAACTACCCATCTTTCATTTTTTTTTTTACTAATTTTTGTTAAAATATGGAGGCATTTTTTGTAACCTAGGCTTACTGATCTAAAAACTTTTGGTTTTTTATATATTTAATGTTTTATCTAATTTGTATGGTTACATTCATATTGTGATTTTGGCTTTAGGGATTTGTTCTATGAAAATTTGAAATTTTTTCCAAGCTCATTCTATGCATTTTTGCCCTAATTTTGCCAAAAAAAATAGTTAAATTTTGCAATTTTTATTAAGGTTATGATGGATGATTTTTTTATTGAATTTTATTAGGATATTTTATGAGGTTTAATGATCACACTAGAGTGGAATCACCTTTCATAGTTTAGGTTAATTTTTTATGATTTTTTCCGTAGATGAGTGCATAGCATTTTCTCTATTTTCCATGTTCTTTTACCTTAAGAAATTGATAGCATTGCCCTACCTAGGAAATATTTTTAGCAAATTCCCAATACCTTGGGGATTTCTAGGATAGTTTAGAAGGGCTCTACATAATATTTGGAATTTTTAAAATTTTTTTATAATTTCCTAAGGGATTTTACTACAACTATTTCATTGCAAACTAGGGTTTTTCAGAAAAAATATAAGTTATTTCAGATCATAATTAAAAAAAAATTTTGTATGTTATTGTAGCATTTTAATGTGATTTGAGTTTATTTATGCTAGTATGCAATTTTTAGAGTTGGAAAAATGTTTTTATAAATTTTTCATGAATTTTGTGGCCATGTGAACTACCCTATATAATTGCAGTTTCAATTCTTAAGCCTGCAAGCTTTCTAACCTGCACTGCCAGTGTTGATCACATTTTTATATTTTTAAGTTGTATTTAAGGCTTATAGAAGTCATCAACATGGTGTGAAGGATATTTTAATAGCTTTTTAAATTTTTTAAAATTTTTCTCTAGCTTTCCTAGAGTTTTTACTATAGTTGTTTCACTATAAATTGGTCTTTCTAGCAAAAATTTTAGTCAAAATCAAGATAAAGTTTAAAATTATTTATAGTTGTTGGAGTATTTTTAGAATAGGTTTTAACTTTTTATAGGCTTGTTCCCATTATTTAGTACTTGAAATGAATTTTTCTAGAATTTTTTATGCATCTTTTTCTTAACTATGGGACTACACTTATTATTTTAGGCTACTTGGTCATTACTTGGTTTTCTTTTTCTTCTTCTTCTTCTTCTTCTTCTTCTTCTTTTTTGTAAAAATGTCAAAAGGCTAAATTTTTGTTTTTATGATGGTTGAATTCAATGAGTTTGGCTGCTAATATTATACTTGTCATTTTACTTAAGTGATGATAAATTTTGTTCATTGTTATCTTATGTTTTAATGGTTGTTTGTTGATTATGCCCAGCCTTCTTGAAGTCTATTTTGGTATTCATGGAACTAGTTGGGATCTTGTGCTACATAGATGTCCCTACATAAAATAGTTTTCCTCCCAACATGGTCCTTGATTGTGGCTATTTATTGTTCAATCCTATTTTGCACTTGAAAAATTTAGTTGTTGGAAAAACCAAAAATTACATGTGCAAAATAATTTTTGACCTTGAATCCCAATACCCTCCAAGAAAGAGGATTCAAAGTGCCCTAGATGGCTTGGCTGATAACCTAGGCACTTAAAGGAATGTAAATGGGAAGAACAAAATAAAGTTGCAGATTTGATTAAGGATAAACACAAAATAAAACTTGAAATAAAATTTGCACTATAATTGAAATGATAAAATTTATTGAAATAGCAAAAATGCTTAAAGTATAGAGTTCAAGGAGTACAAATTATGGACTTGAGTGCACAAGAAGCTTGTTTGGATGGGGATTCAAGCTTGTTGAAGTTGGCAGGTTATGTTTTGTAGTTAAACTCCATGATCTAAGTACATCCTAGCCCTAATCATAAAGGCTTCTTGCTAGTTCTCACCTAGATTTATTACTTTGATGAAGATGTGGTGTAAACAGTGGTGTTCAACTCTTATTGCAATGGTACTACACTAATTCTTTGATTCTCACATAGATACCAATGTGCTTAAAAAGTCTTGTAAATTTCAAAATTCTTGAGGTTGTAAATGTTGTTAGGTCACTAGCTTGAAAAAATTTTCTGAACTTAAACGAAGTGTTCAAGTTTTGCTTTTATAGGCTTTGAAATTGCTAAATTTAGGTTGCAAATTTCTACCATGATTGCTGACAAATTTATGCTATTTGTAAGTGTTTTAGGCCATAATTCCTAGCATAGTTAACTATTTATGACAAGTTTTGACAACCAAGGGCCATCAAAACCACACCAAATACTAAAAATAGTAAACAAACTTTTGTGACTACGTTGGCTTGACCTCAACTCTACTATTCTTAAAGAGCTATGCTAGCATTATTGAAATATTCTAGGAAATATGGTGACTATATTGGCCATGTGAAGACTGGTGGGAATCCATGATGACTATGCTAGTCATGCTACAACTACCAAAAATTGTGGAAACTATGTTAAGAATTTTTGGAAAATTGAAAACCCAACACCAGCAACACTGGATGTGTGTAGCTCTAGCATAGTCAAGGACATAACCACCATGAAACCCATGAAAATGCAAAATTTATAAATCCCCAAGGCATTTTTAGCCTTCCCAAGCCCAAATATGAATACAATACCACTTTTTCCACTTGGGAAGTGAGGCAATAGCACCTTATGAGGCATTTTTCAACCTCAAAAAGTTAAAATATGCATGATTAAAAATCATGGGCTACAAACCTTACATTTACAATTAAATCTTGACTCAAGTTAGATGGTGAAGATTACAAGTTACAACATTCATTTTGTAGGTGATGTTTCATTGGCCCCTCTTTATTGATGTTCGGAGGATCAACCCAAGAGACATCGACAAAGAATACAAAACACTATTGTAGAGCCATCACCAATGTTTCATCTCCATGCTTGATCCTATAGTGGCAAACCATACTAAAAAGTGCTTTGTAATAATGGAATAAGGTTATAATGATGTGTTGAAAGCTACAAGTTATATTTGGTCATAAGGAAATGGTCATGACGGTTAACAACAAGTTTCACATGTTAACATCATGGCTACAATTATGGCAATGACATGTTAAATAATCAATAATGTATTTGTGCTTCATGTTTTGAATTCTTGATCACTTAGTAATATTTTTTAGGAACCAACACTTCACTCCAAGTTTTCTTAGGCCATTAGGCTCCTCCCCTTGTACGTTTAGAGCCATTGGTTTGTCTTTTTCAGGCATCACTAGCCTTTTGGCTCTTTGGTAGTATTCTTTTCCTTTTTTTCTTTATATTTCTTTGGGGTGAAATATTCTTTGAGTTTCACTACTCATGTTAGGCTTGTATTGGTGTTTCCATTGAATGAGATGTGTTACTATTGACATAGTTAGGCCATTTAATAGAGTAGCATTTATGATTGAAAGAAGATTTTAAGCTTGAGAAAGGAGATGACTTTTGGAAAGGCATGATTGTTTGTTTTGTTCAGAATTCACATGTTCTCAAGTCATTTGATAACATGATGGCTTTGAGTGAAGGGAAATAACTTCATGCATGATAAAGTAATTTTTCATTGAAGTGCCTTTTCCATATCAATTACAATAAACTAGTTGGAAAATGTGTAATTTTCCTAGTTGAAAATTGTAATTCTTGCACTCTATTCATTTCTATATTCAACAAGTAAATGCCAATTAACATTGATTCCATAGTCATCCCCACAAGGAAAAGGGTTGGATATAGCAAAGTACTTCAATTAGGCCCATGTTATAGCTTTGGATGGGTACAAGTAGTGCTAAGGTTGGAACAAGCATTGCAATTATAGTTTGATTGCAGATTGATTTTGTATTGGCTGGGCAACTGTAGCCACAAGTTTTACATGGAATAGCTAATTCATTATAGTAATCAGAAAACAAAATATAGCAATGGGACTTTTTTTTGAGTAATATTGTAGACCACGTGCTAGCTAGCTATGGATGATAGCATTCAGGGAGTCCCATTTGGATTTGGAAAAATCAGAGGGATCTACTCTCCTTGGCTGTGAACATTGATAGTCAAAATTAAAAATACCTTGAATTTTGAAATTTATAGAAGAATTTGAGATAGATAAGTTCAATCTTGATAGGATTTTGTAAACATGGAGAATAAAGGTAAACTTTGACTTTGATGAATCCATGATGGTAGGAAGCAAAGTATTGTTTTTATAGTAGTAATCTATCTTTCTTATCTTTGTATCATTTACCTACACCATACATGCAATCTACCAAATCATATTCCTAAGCATACCCTAAAATCATTACATTCCATGGCAATAGGCTCCTTTTCCGGTGATGGTGTTGCGACCTTAGCATTAGCATCAACTTCTGAAACAAACTCTAACATCATCATTAATAGCATCTAGTTATGGAAGTTATAACTTCCTAGCATGGTTATGAATAAATTCCCTAGATATTTGTAACCCACCTCAAATTTTCATGATGATGGTAACTACCCTAAAGTCACTATAAAAAGGGCTTTAAGGGTAGATTGAAAAAGAAGGATTTTGGAAGGAGCAACTTTAAAGAATATTGAAGATTTCTTGTAAATCATGACTTGTTAAAGATATTAATTTAGCTACTTTGTTTTAATCCTATGAGTTCATTTATTCCCATTATATTTTAGTTACTTAGCTAATGGTTTAAATAGTATTGTGTTGACCTTTTGGTGTGTCAAAATGTTAAGTAAAATAGAGAACAAGGATGCTTTTATGTTTGTGTGGTTGATTGTGTTTGAAAGAAAGAGTGTGGACAAGGAATTACAAGCAAAATTGACATCATCAAAGACCTTGGTGTGAGACAATGAAGAAATGAGGAAGCTCAAGAACATGGACAAGGAACAAAGAATTCAAGTGCAAAGAAAGACATCTCCAAGAAATAGTAGACTTGTTGGCAGAATTAAAGGTAGCATAGGAGAAGACATCTCTACAAAATAGTAGAAGTCTTTCCTCAAACAAGGACATCTTCATAGAATGAAAGCTAGTCATAGAAAGACACCTTTCACTAGAAGAAGACATCTTCCCAGAATGGAGGCCAAATGTAGAAATATGTCTCAGTCATGAAGAAGACATCTTCAATGATCATTAGTTAGCCACTACACAAGTTTCAAGATGAATTTGAAAACATAGTAACTATAAGAAGACATCATACTCATTTGGAAATGTGCAATATTCTATACTATCATTGTGTAATCATCATGCAATAATTGTATTCATTATTATTCCTCATTTTACAATAATTTGTCTATTTGTAATTGGTCAAAGTGATTTGTGCCTTAAAGTACAAGGATCAACAGACTTGGTTGCATTCTTTTCTTGTGATTGTTGTTCTCTTTTGTTGCCCTATGGGGTTAATGTGCTTCTTGAAAGAAGGCATCTTGATTGCATTTGTTGGGATCTTGTGGAATTGAGTGTTGCTATAGCATCACAACATTCTAGAGCAAAGCTCAAGTTGTAAAGATTGTGGGATCCTAGAAATCACTTTCTAAGCTTATCAATACCTCATAGGTTTGAGTGGATTCATAGCATAAAATCACTCTAGAGTAAAGCTTAGAGCTTGTATAGGGTGTGGTACCATTTAAATCACATTTGAGAGCAACAAAGTCCAAAGTTGTTCTTGTGATCTACCCTTTTGAGCATGGACTACCCAAGTTGGGGAACCATGTTAATTTTGGTGTGTGTGCTTTATCTCAAAGATTTTAAATTAGGGGAACTAATTCATCCCCTCCCTCTTCTGATTTCAATGATTCACTAGTATAAGAGCCTAGTGCTCTTCATCATCATCAAAGAGTAAACAATGGGGGAGATATCTTATACAAATCCATCCATGTTTGATAGATTTGACTTCACCTATTAGAAAGCTAGAATGTAAGGACTCTTTGAATCCATGGAATTTGAAGTTTGGGAGTCAATCATTAAAGGCTACACTCCACCTATCAATAGCTCCACTAGTGTCATCAAGCCTCATAACAAATGAACTCAAGAGGAGAAAGATAAGTTCATGTTTGATTTAAAAGAAAAAATTTGTTTATATTTTTCTTTGAATAAATCTAAATTTAATAGAGTAGCAGGATGTAAAATGGCCAAAGAAATTTGGAAAACTTTAGAAGCTACTTATGAAGGAACCTCTATTATCAAACAATCTAAATTGTCAGTTTTGCA
>MNCI01013089.1:1532460-1647409 GCA_015680685.1 Gnetum montanum
GAGCAAGGATTCATGTCATGTAAGGGTATGGTATAGTAACAAAGGTAAAAGAAGAATTAAATCTTGGTTAAGTTATCTTACAGACATTTTACGTTGTGTTTTATTTTGGTTACTATTTGAACATTGTGTTAAGATTCTATTTTTGGGTGCTTTCTTGTTTTGATTTTGATATTTGTCCTTCTTCATGAGAATTTATTTTATGCTTATAGGTATACGCTTTATTTCTTTCCATATAATTACCTTCATGATGCTTTCATAAGAGTTGAGTAGTAATAGAATCATGACATATTAGCTTACCTTATGATTTTATTGGTTCAAAAAGACAAGTTATTTGATGCTCAAAACTTTGGTTTCAATATAGGGTAGCTCCTATCTTGTTTAACATTTTCAACCCTTTGAAAATTGTGGTTAGAGATGTATATAGAATATTGAGATATAATTTTTAATCAAGTATTTGATTCAAGCTAATAGGTTACTTGATTCTAAATGCTTAATCTTTGGTCTTTGGCATTCAAGTTTATTTTCTCTTGGACATTAATTACAAGTCATTTTTTAGTCATGTTTGAATTTTTTGTGGCTTGTTCTTCCTAAAGGATAGATCTTAAAGAATTAAAGTTAGCATACAAATTCAATTTTTTAAGTTTGTGTCTTTTCACCTGGCTTCTTTACTTTGGTATTTTAGCATGCTATGAATATATCTTCCCTTGAGTACTTAAGACTCTCTTATTTATATGGACTTCATTGAAGTAAGAAATACTCATATTTCTATTATGAAAGGTTGATAAAATTTCTTTATGATATACTTGGAGATAGATATTTTTCTCAATGCATATCTTTTGTGACTATTGTATGGCTATGATTAAGCACTATTGGAATTTTTTTCTTGGTTGTAATATTGACATATTATTCTCTTTTTATAGACTTATGTGCTTTATCCTTTTTTCTACTATTCAAAAAGGGGGAGAGTATAGTTAGGATATATTTGAATATTTGTATGTATACTAAACCATTTTCTTAAGTTTTGTACATCACCAAAAAGGGGGAGATTGTTGACCTTTTTCTGTGTTAAAACATTAAGAAAAATGGATTATAAGGATGCTTGTATGTTTGTGTGGCTAATTGTCTTTGTAAAACAAGAGTGTGGATAAGGACTTATAATTAAAGTTGACATCATCAAAGACCTTGGAGTAAGAAATGGAAGACATGAGGAAGCTCAAGAATATGGACAAAGAATAAAGAATTCAAGTGCAAAAAAAGGTGTCTCTATGAAATAGTAGACATCTTGGCAAAATTGAAGGAAGCATAAGAAAAGACGTCTCTACAAAATAGAAAACATATTTCTAGATAGAAAGACATCTTTCCTTAGACAAAAAAATCTTTCCATAATGAAGACTATTTATAGAAATACGTCTTTCACTAGAAGAATATGTTTTCCCAGAATGGAGGCCAAATTCAAAAAGGCATCTCAGTCACAAAGAAGATGTCTTCAATGATCATTAGTTAGTCATTGCAGGAGTTCCAAGATGAATTTGGAAACATAGTGGCTATAAAAAAACATCACTCTCATTTGGAAATATGTAATATTCTATACTATCATTATGTAATCATCACGTAATCATTGTATTCATTATTTTTCCTCATTATATAACTATTTTTTTGTTTGTGATTTGGTCAAAGTGAGCTATGCCTCAAAGTGCAAGGATTAGCAAACTTAGTTACATTTTTTCCTTGTGATTGTTGATCTCTTTTGTTGTCATACAAGGTTGATGTGCTTCTCATGGAAAGGCATCTTGATTCAGCTTATCATGATCCTACAAGGTTGAGTTTTGGTGTAGCATCACAACACTCCAGAGTAGAGCTCAAGTTGTAAACATTATGGGATCCTAGGAACCACTTTATAAGCTTGCAAGATCTTACAAGGTTGAGTGGATTAGTAGCATCAAATCAATCCAAAGTAGAGCTTAGAGCTTGTATAGGGTGTGGTACCCTTCAAACTACATTTGAGATTAACAAAGTCTACAGGAGTGCTTCTGATTTACCCTCTGAGTGTGGACTACCCACGTTGGGGAACCACATTAGTTTTGATGTGTGTGATTTTTTTCAAATACTTTAAACTAGGGGAACTTATTCATGCCCCACATATAAGCTCAAAAATTCACATATCATGCTTTGCATTTAATTTTGAAATTTTTCTCAGTTACCTTTATAGCTCTATTTTTGTACAATATTAGACTTCTATTAAGATTTTCCATATAAGAGCTTATGTTGTAGAAAAGCATCTTAAGTAATTTAATAGTAATGTATTATAGAAATTTCCTATTTGAGTTTAAAAAATATAGAAAATATTTTATACTTTGAGATAAATGAAATAGATTCTTTATTTATAAAATTTATTGCCTTAATATTGCAATCTTGAAATTGTCAAATTTTTCTAGAAGTTCTATTCTTTGCAATTCTTGACCAATATTTAACTAGCCAAATAAAAGCTTGTACTTTATTGTTACAAAGCATTTTGGTAGTTAAATTAAATTGTCTCTTATGAAATTTCTTATGGAGCTCAAAGGGTTTGGAAAATTCATAATAGATTGAATTGGAATAGCTTTATTGAGAAGTGTTTCCTCATGTCAATTTATCTTGATTAAATGTTTGAGATTCCACAAAAATCTCCTTTCTTTGCTTTTCTCTTTCTAAAATCCATTGAATCTCAATCTATTTCTAGTTTTGTTGTGAAATTTTCTCTCTAGGGAAAATTAGGAGTAGATTAGTAGAATTGCGGTTAAAATTTTTTGTGAAAATTTATTTGTTACAAATAATGTACTATAGGAACTATATAGACTAAGTGATTTGAAAAAATATGAACCTTTGACAACTCACAGTATTCAAAAAAATTAGGTGAATTTCTTTTATGATAGCCAATTATAGTTTTCATACATAACCCAACCATTTAAACATTCACAACAACAAATACATACTCATGTTTAGTTTGTTTCATAACGACTAAGTCTATTTGGAGGTATTTGAGCCTTGGTGTTTCCAGAGACTAGCAAGAATTACTGAGGTCATCTTGTATAAAGATAGAGCAAGAGCTAGAAATCAGACAATCTAAAAAAGGACAATTAATGAAAGATTTATCCAACAAAGTAGTCAAACTAGAAAAAGCTTTGGCAAAAGTTAAAATCAAGGAAGAATAGAAAAGTAGAAAACATAAGCATCAAGATACTAAGTTAGAATATGATGAAAATGATAGTGATCTTGCTATGTCAAACTTCCTTGATATTGAATCTAATAATGAGTTATCTAGTGTTCCTTACACAAGTAAGTCTTCCAAGAAGGAGTTAGTGATACCTCTTTTCTATCAAGTTCTGAACAAGATATAGCATTAGATAAAGAGTGTAATAAAAATGAAGAAAATGGATATAATCTTTTATTAAAAGAAAGATTAACTACCTCCAAGCCTCCAAATGTCATTTCTAATCCATCTACTAAGATAAATATTTTTGAACCAATTAGAAGAGAGAAAAATAAAAATAAGAAAGATTAACTACAACAAAGTGCTCAAAATCAAACTTTTAATAAATGGATGAAGAAACCAAGCTTTATAGAGATGGAGAATATGATCTAGTTGAGGATCTTAAACATGTCAAGGACAACATTAGCATTTATCAATTATTATAGATAGGATATTAGCAAACAAAAACTTTGAAGCATATTAAAGATAAAAGTAGAGTTGGAGAATTAAAGTTAAGCTATGTATCCAACATTAATAAGAAAAAAAAAAACTAGTTATGGGTGTGCTCCTTATAAAGAAGTTTCTCCTTTTCTTTTGACAATAAAATTAAAGGATAAATATCTTTACAATTTCTTGGTTGATTCTAGAGCTACATCTACCATCATTCCATTGTCTATATGAAACAAGCTTGGTTTGATTCCTGAATAATCCAATAAGAAGAATGTTCAAGTAGACAAAAGTAGAGTGTAGATTGTGGATCAGCTACCAAATTTTCTATTCAATATCACTTCTAAACCTTGTATAAAAAGTAGAGTAACTATTCAAGTAGCAGACATTCCAAATTCACATAGTCTTTTGTTAAGTAGAAGTTGCAGTAAAGAATTTCCTAGGTTACATATCAAAAGATTACTCACATATGTGGCTACCTTGGAAAGTGGAGCCAAATCAAATATACATATATAGTGAACCTTTGATGATGGAAAATGTTACTTCAAATGGAAAGAACAAAGTTGTTGAAGGAAAGGCTTTCGAATCCAAAATTTTCACACTCCAAGAAGTTAATAAGTTGGAAAAGGAGGAATCTCAAGATAAGAGCAAAGGTGTAGAAGCTAGAATAGTTTTAGTAAATGATGATTCTACAAAAATTTTCAAGGTAGTTCCTATATATTTTATTTACATTAATAACAAGGCCAAATATGAAGCTTTGAGTATTAGAATTCAAATAGCATTTGGAATCTGGAAGGAGATACTTTCTAGAAATAATGTTGTAAAGGATAACATGAGGACTAAAGAAGTGGGAGCACTAATAAAACAAAAGGAAGAGAGGAAAGCTTAGGTTACACTAGAAAATAAGTATGATAGAACCCAAGATAAGAGGATTCCTAAGAGGGTCACTTTGGCCACTCTATTCCCTTCCACTTGCACAATTTTCATTTTTGTTTCTTGGGGATGAGGTTTTTATACCACTAAACCTAAAGCTCCATAGGAATTTTCCTCAAAAAATATTTATTATTTTCTATTGTAAAATGTTCAATAAAAATAATTAGTTATAGTTGAATTCAACTAATATATTTTAGTTTAAGACAGGGCTTACATAAATTTCTTTAAGCATTTTAAGGAGGGTAATAAATGCTAGCACATTTAGGCCATTTAACAGAGTAGGATTTATGATTGAAAGGGGACTCCAAACCTAAGTGACAAACCATGTTATGCCTCGCTCTAATATCGAGTACCCGATATCAGAGCTCTAATATTAGATACCTGGTATCAAGGCCCATAAGCAATGTTGGATATTTGATATTGTGGCATGTGTGTTAGCCTATAAATATAGTGCTTGGGCACATGGTTTGGGCATTAATTATTTTCATAAGTTAGTCAATAGAGTAGCAGACCTCTTGTAGTTTTATTACATAATCTTACAAAATAGTCAATGAATGCCCATGGAGTGGATTTAAGTCAATTATATGGATTCTTATTCAAGTGGCAATGTACCTAGACACATTCTATGAATGGGAATAAGATCGAGATTGATTCTTATTCATTGCAACACTTTGACATAGATTAGATTTACTTTCCATGCAATTTACTTTTCATATACTTAGTTAATATTTACATTTCCATGCATATTAATGAATTGGTCGAATGAGCATGACCAATTTCTAGCATAAACACATATTTGCTTGGTAACCTTGGTAGCATTATTTCTTAGTTCACCTAGTAGCATAGTGCTTAGTAATCCCAGTAGTCAATACATGGGTTTAGGATGTGTATGGTAAGCTAGGAACAGATACACATCACCCATAGGCTAGTTTAGACTTTACTTAAATTGTTAATTAGTTTAAATAATTGATTTCTTCATTATCATTAGAAGTAGCATAAGGTCGTAACAACATCAATTATCATACACCTCACTCTAGAGTAAACCATACATGACAACGCTACCACTAGTCTAAGTGGGAAGATAGTGAACTGTGATCAAGACATAAAGATCTAGATGCACAACTAGTCCCATCCATGGAATTTGACTAGATCATATGTGAAAAATTGTGATTCGTATGGTTGGATGTAGGGGTACCTCATCAATCATCATTGGCACCATTGTTGGGGATGGTGCTAGTTATCTAGATTAGTTACATCATACACAATTGTTGTAAAGGTATTAATGATATATCATTTAGAAAATATTAAATCACACACACCATAAGCCAATGACAATGTCTCTTCCACAAGGGAGAAGTAATGTACTGTATAACAAAAACATTCATTGGAGAACTAATGATATATATAGTGGAAAAATTGGAGTGGCGAAGCTTACGCAGGGGTTTCTTATGTTCATGACCATCCGGATGACACTCAAAGACTACATTCATCTAAGGTAGATAATCCTGGAGGAGATGATGTAAGTCCCAAAGTAGGGGAGGCCTCAAGGCCTAAGACATCTTCGAAACCAAGAAATGACAAATTAAGGGACCTTGGGAAACACCATAGAAGCCATGGAAATACTTCTAGTTTCTCATCTTCCTCTTCCCCTTCAATGTCTAGTTTTGATGAAGATGAACATAGGTATGAAGATAAAGCTCCACTAAAGGGTCAAAATAGAAACAAAAATCCAACCCACAAGAACACTCACAATCATCAACATGAACATAGAAAAAATCATCATAATCAACCGAATAGAAATTATCATCACAACATGTTTGATGACAATGAACCTTTTTTAGCCATTTGAAGCCTAATGTAGATCATAGAGGTAGTTAAGATACCTCACATGCATCACAAGGAAAGTCTCCTACCTAAGCTTGATATGAATAATATCCCTAAGTTTGTGGGAGGCTATGATTCTAATCCACAACATCATCTACAAGCTTTCCATGATGCCTGTGTATTATACAACATTGAAAGTGGGTGGAAAAAGCTTAAGCTCTTCCCTAGGACACTAACTAATGAAGCTAAAATTTGGTATAGATTATTGGAACCAAGTTTCATCCACTAGTGGTCTACAATGCTAGAATTTTTCAACAAAAAATACCAAACCTATGTGAGAGTGTCCAACCTAAGAAAACAAATCTAAGAGTGGATGTAAGAAAATCATGAACCCTTGGAAGTGGCCTTGGATAGATACTATTTGCCACTACATAGATGTCCTATTCATTATTTCTCTTAAAAAAAAAAAAATTTTCACATCATAGATGCGCTTCATAATGAAACAAGGGAGACCCTTGGGATGTTTGCTAGACGTCAATTATATGAGATATGAACCCATCAAATCTGAGAGCTAATAGAGTGGGTGGAAAAAGAAGAAGGAGAGCTATGTAAATGAGAGAATATAGAGGAAAATAACTAGGATCCAACTCTTCAAAAGAAAAGGATCCATATTTATGATAAGAAAAATAGGCAGCTCTCAATGAGATGATTTCATAGCAAACCTTGTCAATACAAAAGTATATCAATGAGCTTGAAGCAAAGCTAGATAAGATGTTAGAATGGATAAATGAAAATGTTACAACTTATGTAAAAACCATAGAGGAGAGAGTAACACAAAAAAAAATCAAGTAATCACAACAAAAGGAGGGAAAAAAACTAAGAAATGGCTAGGAACACTTATTGGCAAAAAGAGAAAATGACTGTAGAAGAAGAAGCTATAGACTCAACCATTGAAGAAGATGGTGGATGTGACATCTACCTATATGACCATCCAAAGGGCTATTACGTAGTCATGTTACATCTACATGAGCATTGGTCTTTTTCATTGAAACCCAAGTTCATACAAATGTAAATGCCTAGAAGCTTACCTTTCTCACAAGGTAATTATAAATAGTCCTACAACCAACTATACTATCCTAGTGGGACTTCTTACCAGCCTCAACACTGTTAGCCAATGAAGTAGAAAAACCCACAATCATTGGAAATTCCATCATCAAACCAATGATACCCTTATTGTCAGTCAACCTTGTATGGATATTATGTTCAACAACCTATTTCACCAACTAGTTCTACTCCCTCTACCTCAAATTACTACTACTACTCTCTCAAATATCATCATCCTACAACATCTTCTATGAGGTCACCACTTCACACCTCTCATCATTTATCATATCTTTAATATTATCATACTTCCCTCCATCATAGCTCACCACCAAAAACACAAGAGGATTTAGCACCAAAAAATCAATGAGAAAATGCCACTTATGTTGCGAACATACATAGAAATGATAATGCTAGTAGATCTTCATCACAATCTCAAAAATGTCCTTTATTTAGGATAGTTCCCATGCATAAGCATAACACTCGTGGACCTACTAACTCATCCAAACATACATGATTCCAATCAAGTGCAACATGCTTCCTTTCACAACCAATGTTCTCTAATCATATAGAAAGGCCAACATCCATCTTTTCTTTAATACTTGATAGAAATGATGAACCTATCGCTATGGAGAGACAGAAGAATCCATGCATCACTACTAATAGTAAGGGATGCAGTTGTGGGTTGGAAATTTAAAATATTAACATAGACCACAAAAACGTTTAGGAGCAAGTGTGTGAGAAAAAACCAATCTCCATAGTAGCCACTAAACCAGAAGACACCCAGTGGCTTGAAAATGAGAATCTAAAATTATTTCCAAGATGCATGAAGGTAACTGATCTGCTTATTAGTTTTAGACTTAAGAAAATCAACCAAACAAAGGACTTAGACACATATATCTTACACTCTAATTATATAATAGAAATAGATATTAAACATGAAGACTTAAAAATTAAAACAGAAAATCAAGAAGAAGAAGAAAACACATATAGACCTCACAAAATGAAAATACCTTCAAGTCTTGATGAACATATGTCTCCAAATGATTCAAATGAGACTATTACCAATGTTCAATTTTCTACCACAAGATTAATTAAATTAGTAACTGTGATAGATGGGAAATTGGTGGTGTATAACTAGGGGATTATGTGGTCCATCTCCCGAATGTGCAGCCATAAGATTAGTTGTGGGGGAGATGCTCCATCCTAGTTTAAGAACTAATAAGTATTTTTTACCTTTTTTTTTTTACATTTTTTATCATTTTCCTATGTCTTCCAAAATTTTTTGATTCTGCATATGTTTTTCATTTCTTAATATTTTTCTTCTTTTTGTATTTTTTCTCTTTTCTTGAGTCATTCTCTTTATGTTTTATGAATGTATTTGATGTTTTTGTTAATAATATTGACAAGTCATGATGCAAAATTCAATGCTATGTGTTGGGTTTTTGTGTTATGCTATCAAGATGATTAGGTAAGTAATTGTGTAAAGTAGTGAGTCCACCTCATCCATCCCTCTAATTCTTTCAATAAAAGTTCCTTTTCATGGAAATAATTTGGTTATTCTTTCATGAAACTAAAATTAATTAATGATCATTATATCTTGAAGAAAGAGGAAACAACCAAGTGGGAATTGCAAAAGGTGTGACCTTAAGGGGACTTGTTGGATTCTCTTCTTGACTTCCTTCATGTGGTTTATGACTCTTGAAATGTATCATCACTCCTCCATCAACCAATAAAAAGGAAGCTCTATCTTTGCATGGTGTGGTTCCCATTTTAAAAAAATATAAAATTAAAAAAAAGAGAGAAAAAATAGAAAGAAAACAATAATGGAAATTCAAAGCACACCCCTTAAACACAATAATGGACTACAAGCACTAGTTATGGGGCTGAAAAAACATGTTACCCATGCGGAAAGGTGCCCCTCTAACTAAGGCCCTTCATTCCTTCTTCTTTTTTAAGTGATGATTGTTCTTTATGGTGGTCGTGAACTCATGGTGGTCAGCATGAAGGAACACATCAATGCAAAGTCATTATTCATGGTATGGACTTGGTCTAAACTTGGATGGATAGGTATGCTAATAATTTTAATCACATTTTTTACAAGAACCTATTATGAACATGGTCAAGTACCTTACATCCCGATCTCTGCAATCCCTTCTCATCCCATTATTCACCTTACTACTACATGCAATTATGAGCCTTTTGGTCTTGTATAGTATAGTACAACATCCTAGCCATGACAATTTTGTGTTGTTTGGAACAAAGGCATAGTCTAAATTTAACTTATCCAATGTCCATGAACATCTATAGAAGTGGTTATGCAAGGGAATTATGGCAGGAACCTACTTTGGGGAGGACCCACTTGCATAACTTTTATTGATCATGGCTTTGAACTAACCTTCACATCTTCTAGAACATCAATGATAGTTTCTTTGAATTTATACATAATTTTAGTACTTCTCATCCCTTTCAATTAATTTTTCACTTTTTCCTACTCCTTTATTAAAATATCCTTCAAGTTCAATATTTCTTGGCCATCTTCTGAATTAGACCTTTCGTTTCAATTGTTGAAAAACTTGTGTGCTTCCAAAGTTACACTTATTAATCATGGGGGCTAGGAATGTTTTCTTTGAACATTTTCTATCCTATTTTCGAACATCATGTTAACTAATAGTAATTGATCAAAATAATATGAACAACTTGATGATTTTAGTTACCTCATAGTCTTGGGCATAGCATGATGTAATCACCTTGTACTTAAAAGAAAACTAAGGGATCTTAAAAAGGTTAATTTTTAAGGAAAATTTACCAAAAATATTGTTGATCCTTTGGTGACTACAGGTGATGCTAAAATAAATGCCTAAGGAAGAAGGTCTTTTGCTAGGCATGAAAATGAAGCTAAGAGAGGGAACAATGGAGGATATGCCCATGGACAAATTGTAGCACATACAACATAGTAGCTAAAACCTCACATGTTTCCTAGATTCATGGGATAATGAGAAGAACTTTTAGTCCACCCTTCAAGAATGCTTTGCATAACCAAAGAAGCACTGACATAACAATCAAGGTTAAAAGTCTACCATCACTAGGGGCAACAAGAAGAATCATCTTTAGCAAATTCCTTTTGTCACTCTATCACTTTGTATACATCCACTCAAATAAAATTTTGTAATGCAACACTTAGAGTTAGTTAGTAGTTTACATGATAGTTAATAATCCCATACCTTCCCAATATTATGTAAGGAACTTTCTCTTCCTATTGTTCACTCGAGAAATTTTCATTCAGTTGTGGGGCTATGATGAATATTGTTTTACTTGGCTCCAATATCTGGTATCCGATATTAGAGCTTCAATATCAAATATCCAATATTAGGGCCTAGAAGCGATGTCAAATATCCAATATCATGGCATGTGTGTCAGCCCATAAATCTAGTGTTTGGGCACATGGTTTAGCTTTTTTCATAAGTTAGTTAATAGAGTAGTTGAACTCTTGTAGTTTTATTTCATAATCTTACAAAATAGTTAGTGAATGCCCATAGATTGGATCTTAGTTAGTTGTATGGAGTCTTATTCAAGTGGCAATGTACCTAGATACATTCTGTGAAAGGCAATAAGATCAAGATTGATTCTTATTTATTGCAGCAATTTGACATAGATTAGATTTACTTTCCATGCAATTTACTTTTCATGTACTTAGTTAATATTTACATTTCCATGCATATTAATGAATTAGTGGAATGAGCATGACTAGTTTCAAGCATAAACACATATTTTCTTGGTAACCCCAGTAGCATTATTTCTTAGTTCACCTGGTAGCATAGTGCTTGGTGATCCTAGTAGTGGATATGTGGGTTTAGGATGTGTATGATAAGCTAGGAACAGACACTCATCACCCATAGGCTAGTTTAGACTTTACTTTTCATTGTTAATTAGTTTAAATAATTGATTTCTTCATTATCATTAGAAGTATCATAAGGCCACAACAACATCAATTATCATATGCCTCACTTTGGACTAAACCATACGTGACAAAGCTACCACCAGTCCAAGTGGGAAGACAACAAACTATGATTAAGACATAATAATCTAGGTGAACAACTAGTCCCATCCATGGAATTCAGTCAGATCATGCATGAACACTTGTGATTCGTATGGTTGGACATAGGGGTATCTCACCACTCATCATTGAGAAAAGAGATGATCTTTCAAAAGGTATGATTGTTGGTTTTGTTCAAAACTCATGTGTTCTCAAGGAAAGTGCTAATATGATGGCTTTGAGTGAAGGGAAACATCTTCATGCATGATAAAGTAATTGTTCATTGAAGTGCCTTTGCCATATCAACAACAACAAACCAGCTAGTAAATGTGTAATTTTCCAAGTTGAAAAGTGTAATTCTTGCACTCCATTCATTTCTATAGTTAGAGGATGGGTACAAGCAATGCTAAGATTGGAACAAGCATTGCAGTTGTAGTTTGACTACAGATTGATTTTGTATTGGTTGAGTAACTGCAACCACAATTTTTGCATGGAATAGCTGATTCATTATAGTAAGCAGAAAATGAAACATAGCAATGGGGCTTTGAATAATATTGCAAACCACTTGCAAGCTTGCTATGGTAGATAACATCTATGGAGTCCCATTTAGAGCTAGAAAACTCACAAGGATCTACTCCTCTGGGCTATCATCATTAATAGTTAGGATTCAAAATACCTTGAATTTTGAAATTTACAGGAGGATGTGAGATAGACAGGCTCAAGTCTGGTAAGAGTTTGTAAACATGGAGAGTAAAGGTAGACTTTGACTTTGATGGATCCATGATGGTAGGAAGCAAAGTGTCATTTCTGTAGTAGTAATCGATCTTTCCTATCTTTGTATCATTTGCCTACACCATTCATGAAATTTTCCAAATCTTGTTCCTGAGCATACCCTACAATCATTATATCCCATGACAATAGGCTCTACTGGTAATGGCACTATGACCTTAGCATTAGCAACATCATTAGCATGAACATCTAAAACAAACCCTAACATCATCATTAAGAACAACATGACTATTTCATGTGCAAAGCATCTAGTTTTGGCTAAGTTTTTTGTAGCCAAACCCCTAGCATAGGCCCTTCTACTAATTCTTAGTACAAGCCCCCCCCCCACAGATGAGTTTCATTAACATCAAGTACATGCCCAGCAATGTATTCTGGTGTAGAAGGGCATCAATGAATCTAAACAACACCATAACAAAAAGATAGAGCACCACGTAGAAAGTCCCCGATATTCCACTCCCACCATGTCAACAAGATGAGGGTAGCAACAACACATGACCTCCTTTGGTCAGATCGAGCTAGAGCTAACGTTGATGCTGACACTTGCTATTTTAGTGCAACCATTATTAAAAATGGAGATGACATCATCTAAATCTAATGATAGCATTGTTCCATATGTGAGACATAGTTGTAGTTGCTTGTCTTACTTTTATCTATGCTACCTAAAATAATGCATACATAACTTCTTTCATGTGATGAAGATACTAGTCACCATTCAAGTAAAGAAATTCAAGAAAAGAGGGCTAGGGCAATGGATGACAGAACCATTATAAGCTCTGCATTAATGGTACCCTGGTGCTCTAGCTTCCACTCTGTGAAAGTCAAAATATGAATCCATCATTTCTCTTCGAAACTTTCCTAGTAAAAAATAATGGGGAACAATGCAGTGAGCAGGGTTTTAGAGTGATGAGTGTTGTAAGTTATGGATACAGCTATTTTAAGAAAGGTTTCCTTAATCATTATTCAAAACTATAACATAAAAAAATTAAAAATTAATTAATTAATAAAATCATAATGTTATATATACTTTGACAATATTGCATATAAAAAAGGAAGAAAATAATATTTTGGGATATTTGTGTAACATCCTATATAAAAGGGACATCTGGCTATTGCCCCTTTTATTCCTATAAGAGTTGTAACTTCCATAGATAGTTACAACTAAAATCCCATGATAATTGTAACTAATTTTGATTTTCCATTACCAAGAATACATTCACCAACTATGGCATGTATTTCTCATATTTTAATAACTTCTTATGAAAGTTATAACTTCCGATGGTGGTTATGAATAAATTTCCTAAATATTTGTAACCCACCTCAACTTTTCATGATGATTGTGACTACCCTGAAGTCACTGTAAAAAGGGCTTTAATGATAGATTGAAAAAGAAGGATTTTGGAAGAGCAACTTTGAAGAATATTGAATATTTCTTATAAAGCATGGCTTGTTAAAGACATCAATTCAGGTACTTTGTTTTAATCCTATGAGTTCATTTCTTCCCATTTTGTTTTAGTTACTTAGTTAATGGTTTAAATAATATCATGCTTGACATTTAATTTTTTGATTTTTCTATGTTGCCTTTATGGCTCTATTTTTACACAATATTATACTTCTATTAATATTTTCCATATAAGGGCTTATGTTATAAAAAAGCATCTTAAAAAATTTAATTGTAATGTCTTATAGATATTGCCTATTTGAGTTTATGGAATCTAGAAAATCCTTGATACTTTGAGATCACTGAAATAGCATCTTTATTTATAAATTTTACTCCCTTAATATTGCAATCTTGAATTTGTCAAATTTTTTTGGAAGTTCTATTATTTGCAATTCTTGACCAATATTTAACTAGCCAAATAGAAGCTTGTACTTTGTCATTTACAAAGCATTTTAGTAGTTAAATTATAATGTCTTTTATTAAGTTATTTTTTGAGCTCAAAGGGTTTTAATAATTCATAATATATTGAATTGGAATATTTTTATTGCGAAGTGTTTTCTCATGTAAATTTATCTTTCTTAAATGTTTGAGATTCCACACAAATTTGCTTTCTTTTCTTTTCTCTTTCTAAAACCTATTGAATCTCACTCTATTTCTAGTTTTATTGTGTAATTTTCTCTTTGTGGAAAATTAGAAGTAGATTGGTAGAATTATGCTCAAACATTTCTGTGAAATTTTATTTGTTATAAGTGATGTACAATATGGACTATATAGACTAAGTGATTTGACAAAATAGAAAACTTCAACAACTCACAATATTCGACAAAGTTAGCTAAATTTCTTTTATGATAGCTAATTATATTTTTCGTACATAGCCCAACCATTTCAACATTCACAAAAGTAAACAAATACTTATGTTTAGTTCATTTCATAACCACAGAGTCTATTTGGAGATATATGGATCTTGGTGTTGCTAGAGACTAGCAAGCACCTAACCCTATTTGAAGAACACCTTTCCATCTTGTGACCCTAGAAGGTCATGAGGTTGGAGGCCCCCAACATTAGTAGTCTAGTCCCAAATAGTCACCATTTGTTACATTCAATGAACTTTGTGAATCATGATGAAGGAGATGTCAAACTACCATAATGCATGAGTGTCAAACATAGGTCAACATTGTTGTTTAGTATATGAAAGATTATAATTAGGCTATGGGGTGGTGGCTCAAGGAGCGATAATGGGAGTGATGGGAAATAAGTACACTTGACATGGTAGAACAAGCTAACCAAATCTTTCACATCAAGGTCATGTGGTAACTTGCTATTGTAATGAGTTTTACCTTTATAATGAATTCAGGCTTCATCTTGCAAATGCAACTCCAAGAGAACAAGATAATGAAAACACATATTACATGATAATACATAATTTCACATGAGATAATTAGCAAACCAAGTCACCATAGGTAACAACTATTTCAATTTTTTTTGTCCACCTATTGTTCTAAAAAAGAGATAGAGAAAAGAATGTTGGCTCTCTTGTTATTGGTCACTATGATTGTAGATGTCGATATCACTACCTACCAAGAAAATGTGTTATATGTAATAAGATTTTAGGTAGGAATGATTGACCAAATTGGCCAACTAATTTTCATCCATGTCTACCACTTTGAAGGCTACATTTCCATAGGCCTTGGTGATCAAGAAAGGTTCTTTCCAGTTGGTCAAAAATTTGTCCACATGCTTACAAAAAACTTTGAGGATCGTTTCTTCCTTCTTGAACATTCATTTATTCAAGTCATGGTCATGAAGTTTCTTCTACCTCTCTTAGTATCGCTCAATGTGAACAAGCGTTCATACTTGTTACTCTTCCATGAATTCTAGGTCCATGGTATGCAACCCCTTATTTTTTTCATTATTGATGAAGTCTGATAGAGCCACTCAAAGTGATGGGACCTACAATTCAAAATGCAAAATAGCTTCAAAACCATAAACTAGGCAATACAAGGTTACTTTAGTTACAATTTAGAAGGTTATTTGATAGGCCCATAGTGCATGGACAAGCTACTCATGGCACATGCATCTACTATTGTTTAGCATCTTTTAAAGCAAGTTTACAATAGCTTTGTTACTAGATTTATCTTGTCCATTGGCTTGAGGATAGTACAATGATGAAACGGAATGTTTAATGCCTAGTTCTTGACAAAAGGCTCTCATTTCTTAGCTACTAAATTATGGTCCATTATCCATGGCTATGTTCATAGGTATGCCAAAACAAGCTACTATGTTATCGAGTATAAATCTACATTCTTGTTGAAACATTATCTTCCTTAGAAGAATAGCTTCAATCCACTTTGTGAAGTATTCATTTTTTGTGATGATGAAGCTATGCCCTATGAAATTCTTAGGCATTATAGGTCTAATGATATCTAACCCCAATCATTTGAATGGCTAGGTTATTTTAGTTGTGTGTAACTCAGTTGGTGGTGAAACACAGTGAAAATTTTGAAGCCTCAACGGTTCAGAAAAATCTTGTGACTCAAGCAAGGATTTGCAACAAGTCATGGCTCAGCAAGTTCCCTTTTCGGCTAAGGGTCTGTTGCGCCACACTATGCAGCATAACGTAATAGACTCCAGAGGATAGAACAAAACAAGGGATGCACAACGACAAGCCTTCAACTTCACTAGTTTTCTATGGTTTGAAAATCTTCACTTTTGGCATATTACGCCACATTACACAACATAGTGTAATGTAGCATAACGCAGCATAATGCTAGAAGATAGTCCATCTAATCACAACAACGGTGATGGCAAAATTTGAGACCTCGGTGGTCTAGCAAAATCTCAAGGCTTAAAAAAGGATCTGCAGCATGCTGCACATCTCAGCAAGTTTTCTTTTTCGGCTAAGGGCCTATTACGCTACATTACAGTGTAGCATAATAAACCTTGGAAAGACTGGACAGAAACAAGGGAAGCGTAGCAACAACACTTCAATTTTTTGCAGGTTCGCTATTTTACGCTAAATTATGTTATGCAGCGTAATGTAGCATGACACAACATAATACAAGCAATGACAGAGATAACACAATTCAGGCATCAGCAGTTCATATGTCACAATACGCTCTCTACCATATTATAGCATAACCAAAGAATAGTTTTTTGTCAAAACTCCAGCAAAAGTAGATTACGACGCATTACGCTTTAGAGCGTAATGCAGCATGGTGCCGCAAGCTTCAAACACAAACACATTAAGTCAATGGTATTTTGTAGGTTTAGGACACACGTCATCTAAACTGCATTTTTCTCTTAACCCTAACCTTATAAATACTCCAATTGACAAGGATCAAGGGGTTGGAAAAATTTCTCTCGATAGGCAAATTTTCTCTGTGAGAAATTTTCTTTCATTGGCAATCATTGACAACTTTTGGAAAAGATTGACAAGAGAGAAAAAGAGGATCAGTGATCGTAAGAACATCGAAGGTGATTGGCAAGAATCTTTGATCAGAAATAGCTAGTTAATGGATATTCTGCTTCAAGTCTGACTCCCTTGTGCCCAGATTGGCTAGAACAAGGTAGATCAACCTTTACTTGTTTTATCTTTAAATAGCTTTCTTGTTGTTGGCATGTGCTACGTCTAAACCGAAGTTCGCCTGTAATCATTGTATCCAACATACTTTTTTCATAAGTTAAATCCCAGATCTTGGGATTGCACACTCTCTAAATCCAGTTTCTTGCGTCCTATCTATACAGATTTTGCAATCGCTTTAAATCGTTTACATCACTTTCAATTACCTTCAAGATTAACGATATTATATCTCCTCACTGAAATCGTCATTTTTCCATCCAATTATTACAAAATTTTAGTGATTAAGTAAGTCCCCATCTGATCAACAAGACCGTTCAGGGGACCTCGAATTTGTCTTCTCCAGCACAACCCTCGCACGGATCTGGGGTTGGAACTGTGTACACGGAACTCCACTCAGTATTTCCCACGACTGACTTTTTTCGTCGTTACAGTTTTTTGGTGCTAGAAGGAGGGCTTGAACCTTTGAACTGTACTTTACAGATAGTCTTGTAAGCTCTCTGTACCCATTGTCGATCGACGTAAACGTAATACCTTCGTGGTTGTTTACGAGATTGTGTGGTGCAGATCAGTTGCTTCGACAATTCCTTTGGAATCCTATAGGGTAGAAAGCCTAATTATTGCCTTAGTTTGCCTTTGCCCTTGCGATCTTTATCCTTATCATCATTACTCTCAAATTGCATAGAGAATGGCTACATCAACCACCACTGTTGACACTATCAACCTCGAGAATCTTTGGACTCTACAAGTTATGCCTCCTATGGTCGAGCCGCCAACTAGTCCGGTGCGACCATGCCATTTCCTCAAGCTTCAAAACAAAGAGCCTGAGGGACACACTCAATGCAGGGAACATTACAATTTCCTCTATGCTAAACTTGCAGCAAACCTGCCCATGTATCCGCAAGAACTCAAAGAAAAACAAGAATACAAGTTCATATCTGCAATAGGAATGAATTTATTCCTTCACATAACACCACTATACCCCTAATAAATCAACAACAGTGGATCCTAGATCAAATGCTGATGGGTATGACATTGATAGAACAACGAGAGGAGTTGTTCCATGATGAAACGCTTCATGATGGGTAGGACGATCTAGACTCCCATTCTGAGGGATGTAGTCATGCTGATTTTTCCATGGCCCCTCCCTCCATGACATCCCGTGTAAATCCATTGTTCATGGTCACCACACCCTTGACATTATCTAATACTAACCGAGTCCTGCACTCACCCTAGCTACATTTTCTCTCTCCGACTACCCTCCTGGGTGGTGGCCCGTGATAAATCATTCCTCAGCAGATGCAATTACCTAATTCATCTCATCGTGCACCTACGCCCATGTCACCATATGTACACGTGATACCTACTTCGCAATTACATACAATACCTACGTTCATCCTGACTCACACGACAGGGCCTACCACTACAACATGATGGGTTCCAAACATGCCTCTCATTGTGCATCCTACGCAGATGTCCCATCTCCCCCATCATCAAAACCAGATCCCATAGATGCCAAAGCCCATTATAGGGTCGTTGTCTATGCCCTTGGCCATGAAAATAGCGTATCCAATGGCACAGCCAATAGTGGCCGCCCCTATTCCGTCACCCAATGTGGATCCTCCTACCGTTCCAAAAATGACCTCTCCATCTACGAGTCTGGATCAAGCCTAGCTTATTCAGACCCTTATAGAGGAAGTTAAACACCTCAAGGCTACCGGTTCTGACATAGTACAAGTCATGGATTTTTACCATGACGATCCTATTAGTCTGGTAGTTCCTGTTTTATCGTTACCTCCTAGGATGCCACTCCCCCATTTTACGAAATACAATAGGGAAGGTGATCCCAACACCCATTTAGTTACTTTCAGGTCAGAGTCGTTGCTATTGCAACAATGGCCACACACTATCATCTGTGTCTTTGCTATGTCCCTAACGGGTAGAGCTCTAGACTAGTATCGAGCACTCCCACATGCTTCCATTTCAACTTTGGAGGAGCTATTAACTCAATTTGTGACTCATTTCAAGTACAACCTGAAACCAAAAGTCATGATGGACCAGCTCATGGGAGTCAAGAAAGACCCACTTGAGTCAGTTCAAACATTTATACAGCAGTGGAGCACCACCTTGAATGAAATTCGCGAACCCATCGTAGAGGCCCAGCTATTGGCAATCTTCAAGGGGGCAGTTAATGACTTTATCAAGTCTAAGTTATATTACCACACTCCCCTCTCCCTCAGCTAAGCCTTTTCTCAGACTAAGAGCATTCAAGATGCGGCAGAGGCTAGCAAAGATCTGGCGTATGTGGTCTACAAAAATGCCCACAGCAAGGGTATGGACAAAGGTAAAGCTACGACAACGACAGTAGTAGTGGTTGCCAAGGGGGCCAAGAAGAAAAACAACAACAAGAAAACATCTTCGGAGCCAGTTGAGGCCACAACTAGCTCAAACAATGCCAATCAAGAAACTCCTTCTGCCTCTGAAGCACCTCTGTAGCCGAGGTCTAAATTTGAGCGTAAGGATCGCTCAAATTACACAAATCTACCTGTAAAGCCTTCAGAACTTTTGAAGTAACTATTGGGAACTGGCCACATCCGACACAGGACGATGTCCAAGGAGGCTCTGAAATGCCATAGGCGCCATTGTGAGCTCCTCAAGAATCCCTCCTTGGCCCAACCTAACAAATCGCTAGTCCTCAAGAACTTTAGGTTGGATCAATTTTGCAAGTACCACCAATTGTGTGGTCATGAAACGAATTACTACTAAGCATTGAAAGATGACATTCAATGTATGATCGATCAAGGTGACCTGATCTTAGACAACAGTAATTCGGTTCGTCCGAAAAACCAACCCATGCATGTGTACCAAGACCCATTAAATGCGAATAATGCAGGGTATACTATCAATGTAGTGGATATGGAGGGCGATGACCAGGCACAGCCAAAGCAACCCTTTGTGTTGCATGTGCCTCCTTGCCTGCCTCAGATGACAAGCCCATCAACATTAACAAGTGTTGCTCAACAATAACCTTTTGTCCTTTGAGTCCCGTCTCCTAACATCATTCCGCACCCCACTACTGATAAAGCCACAGCCCAGCCCATGCCCACACCTAGGGTACCCTTTTTCATCAGGGTGCCAAATCCATCAGTTGCTCCTGCTACGTAGGAGCAAATCTCTAAGTCAATGCCCCAATCACAACCTAACAAGAAAAGAGAAGGGCGTATGATGGGTAACACAACCAAGGACCGACTTACGTTGGGGCTTCCCAAGCGTACACCCCTAGCATCGGTGCCCTTGGCCCCACCTTCTTCCAAAAAAGATGATATTACGTAAATGTTGCCACCTTCTCCCTACCCAAGAAAATACAACCCTCAACCAGAAGCTGTTCCACCCTAAGAAATCTGTCTCCTAGGACGAATGGAAGAAGAGAAGGGTAACAAACAACCAGATTGTGGGCATGATCTCCTTGACACTTTTACACAAGTCAAGTAGTCTCTCAAATAGAAAAATAAAATGTTGAGCCTATATGAATTATTGATGGCATCCCAAAAGCATCATGAAGCCATGGTTCACATGCTAATGTCCATACTGGTGGACGAAAACTTATCGGCAGATGAAGAAGCAATCCATTCAGTCATGCTTCCTCACACTGCTAAAAAACTATAATCTCCCCAATTGACATTTCATGATGAGTCCATTAAGGATGACCTAGAAAAGGGTCAGGTGACAACAGTTCCCATGTTCATCACTATCTGGGTCGGCCAGTACAGAATCCGGAGAGTACACGTGGATGACGCGGCCGTTGCCAATGTCATCCCATTTCCTATAGTGGACAAACTGGGTTTGCTCGACCAAATCAATCCCATGACAATGACATGTCTAAAATCATTTAACGGGGTAAGAGTGAAAGTTAAGGGAATGGTGCACATCAACTTCATAGTAGGGGATCAATTCCCCACAAACGTAGTGTTCATCATCCTTGAGGAGATGCCTGGCTTCAATCTAATCTTAGGGAGGTCTTGGTTAGCTCAATTAAGGGTAGTCTCATCACCCATTCATCAAGAGATCCACTTGCCCTATGCAGGAGGGGAAGTGATCATCCATGGTGATAAGATGACCACTCAAGCAGTTAACAATGTAGAAATGGAACAAGGGTCAAAGTTCAAAGTCCCTGAAGATCAAACCCCTATCCCAACAGTTGAACAGGCTAACACAGTGGCCAATGAAAGCATGACTTGGGCTAAACTACCCTTCCAGGGAGAAGATGGTAGTATAGAGGAATGCTATAATAAGCCTCCTCACCTATACGTGTTGCCAAACCTAAAAATGATCAATAAAAAATTACAAAGCTAGCAAATGAACACGTTAGCGTAACATGCTATATTAGTCCACATTGTTTACTATTATGCAGTTTACGCACTTCCTTGTGTCGCATTATCCTTTTATGCTTAAGATGATGATGGCCTGAAATGGCCTTAAACTATTTATAGCCTGAAATGGCCTTAAACTATTTACAACCCGAAATGGCCTAAAACTAGCAAATGTAATTTACCCTTTTACGTTTAAGATGATGATGGCCGGAAATGGCCTTAAACTAGTGACGGCCCACCATGGCCTAAAACTGCCAAATGTAATTTACCCTTTTATGCTTAAGATGATGATGGCCCGAAATGGCCTTAAACTAGTGACGAACTGCCATGGCCTAAAACTGGCAAATGTAATTTACCCTTTTATGCTTAAGATGACAATGGCCCGAAATGGTCTTAAACTAGTGACGGCCCGCCATGGCCTAAAACTAGCAAATGTAATTTACCCTTTTACGCTTAGGATGATGACAGCCTGAAATGGCCTTAAACTATTTATGGCCTGAAATGGCCTTAAACTATTTACAGCCCGCTACGGCCTAAAACTGGCAATTTTGTTTGTTCGTTTATGTTTACTATGGCATAGCTTGAAATGGCCTTAAACTATTTACGGCCTGCTACATATTTTGCTTCATGAAAGATAAGATCTTTACTCCAGCCTACATAGGCAAAAAAAAACCCTTGTCTTTTACTTCATTCCAATATAATAAAATTTTGACCAATATGTCCATGTCACACATCACCTTTACTAACACTTACACCTGTGTCATCCAACTCCACCTTTGCCTCAAGAAAATCATCCTCGTAAGGACCTTCTTCTTGTGGGGTGTCTTCTTGAGGGTAGTCCTCTCTGCAAGGCTCTTCCTCATAGGATTTCTCACCATGAGGACCATCATCTTCATTACGCTCCTCCTCGTGAAGACCCTCTTTGTGAGGACCATCATCTTCATTACGCTCCTCCTCGTGAAGACCCTCTTCATGAGGATCATCATCTCCATTACACTCATTCTCATGAGGATCCTACTCATTCCAATCCTACAGTTTGACATGACACACAAGTTAGCATTGCCACCGAGACTACGCATAATAAGAACGTAATAATCCTACAACTTACCTGTGATGGTCCCACGTTAGCCATGAAAGGAACTTGTTCCAGACCAACCCATAGACGTTGCATGATCTCGTCCTCGGTAAGCTCAGATCAAATGCCATCTCCTAGATCAGTTCTAGCCTTAACCTTCCCCTTTTTCATAGGATTCCATTGGGGTGATTCATGGAAGAAGGAAGGGATAGTGGATTCTCCGCCAGGGAGGGTTACTTTCCTCTTTGGGGACGCGCTTACTGTCACTTACTCCTGAAACTTTTTGTATCCTCCAAAAGCACCGATGACATCAAGAAATAGTTGAAGGGACCACGCTTCAACGACAAAATCCCTATAATGTTGGCGGTAGGTAGCACATTCTCACTTATACACGTGCTTATGATCTTTCTGTGTCTACCCCCATTCTTGGACCATCGCGCAGTAATCCTTCCAATCTTGATTCTTCTGGGCTAGAAGATTCATTTGCATCCATTGCTCAATGAGTTCACGACTGGCTTGGACATTATTTCTAACGACCATCCAATAGCAGGCATAGTCAATTACAACTGTCTGCCAATTCTCATCATTGGCCTCTCGAGCTAGCAGAAATTTATTGTAGGACTCCAGGTCCTCAACCCTACTGGTTAGGACCATCTTCTCCTTTTCTGTTTTATGCAACCTCTTCCAAAGAGCTTCGTTGACATTCTGGCACTCCCATAAAGAGCAGGTCGAGCGTAATGCACATTTACACATTTCATCATAAAGGCTGCGAGGCACTTCGGTCAGCTCTAGTGAGGGTTTAGGGATGATGTCCAAGTCAACGGGCTCTTTGGGATCCCATCTAAGGTGAGATCTTGTAACATAAAATAATAGTGAGATGCAACAAAATGATACAATATCATAATGCCAACAATCCCTGCGTTATAACACTCGCGTACTAATCTCAGGATCGATTTACTCTAGGTGGCCAATCATATCCTCCGCAATGCCTTCCATAAAAGCAAATTTATCAGGGGTCTCACCCCAATGCTCAGTGGGTGCCACTAACAAGGGCATGATGCCAGCGTCAGAAGTACCTATTATGCAAACAAAAACGGGTTAGACACAATGTGATAGACATAAAGGATAATTGAGACATTACGATAACGCAGAAAATCACTTCAACAAAACCCTCGATGGTAGTAATGTGAGACTTCCCTTTGAGGAAAAGTCAAACTCACCTACGACAAGCTGCTCCCTTTCTCCCAATTCATCTGGAAGGACTTCAGCATCCTCTACTTCCATCTCTTCTTTGTGCACAGGAACCTGTGTGCCACCTACGTTACTAACAGGGGCCTCCTTTTCCAAAATTAGGGCCCCTCCTTCACATCATATAACTATTGCCCCTATTTCAGGGGTCAACTCTGCTACATTCTTCCCTTTTTCTACTAAAAAAATAGTTTAAAAAAACACTTACAAAAGCTATGCGACGCCACATCTGTACGTAGTGTAACAAATATATAAACTAATTATGCATCACTTTACTTACCAGCTGGGGGATCGTTCCTGTGAAACTTAATTTGCAACCTCTTCCTCTCTACGTCAGTTGGACCAGTGGACTCCACGGCCAAATGATGCTTTTTCCGCTAGACTGACGAATCCACTATTTCTGCTAGAAGGCGTTTCCCCTTTGACACACTACCAGTGAAAGAAGGGAGTGCTCCACCCATGCTATCCTGGCCCTGCGTATGAGGCACTAACAAACTCTTAGTAGTAAGTGAAATTGAATTCCCAATGCCTTCGGGAGGATCTTACAATCAGGTAGTGCCAAAAACCTAGGAAATCCAAGGTTTGGAAATCTAGTTATGATCCTGCTGCACCCAGATTCCATCACTCTGAACCACCAAAAATTCGGCAAAACGCTAAAAGCAAGCTATAAAGAAGGCAAAATGCACATTGAAGCAGGACTCAAGCTTCTTGTGAAGCTTGACCATTTTAGCTTGCAGACCTTCAGCAAAGTAGCTAGCCCAATTATACCACTTCCCCTCCTCCATAACCTCCCGCATGATCCAAACCTGTTCTATGATAAGGATTCTTCCCTAGGAAAGCAACTTGGGGAAGGAGCGGGCTTGGAAGAGGGGATAAATGGTATGAGCCACCTCCAGCTAGGTTTTATCAGTAGGGATTCCTTTCACTTCCTTGTTAACCCCCAGTCACTCCTCTATCTCCTTCTGGTGCTTAGAACTCCTTTTTGACTTTTCCTCTACCGAAAGGCCATCAAAGAGAATGCCAAAAAAGTCAGCGAATAGTTGAGCATCAATGTCAAAACTTACACGCACATTACACACACGTATGCAAAGATGCTTAGCTTCTTTTCTGAAGGAGTTAACTAGGGTCAACATTTCACCCGCGGTGACATTAGGGGTTACAACCAAAAACAATTCCATTAGTCCAGCTTCCTAGAGGTTATTGGTTAGGATAGTTGGGGCCACACTATGGCTGAGCCAACATTATGCAAATCTAATACACGTGTCACTAATAGAATTACATACCACACAGATCACTTGGCCATTCCAACGATGGGAACTAGACATCATAAGCCCCATCACACCTAAGTTTTTCGCAAGACATAGCTTCATTATCACCACCACTGAGTACTTCATGAAGTGGATCAAGGCTATTATCCTATGAAAGATTACATCTAAACAAGTTTGCCATTTTATCTTAGACAATATAGTAACCATATTTGGGCTTCCTATGACTATTGTGACTAATAATGGGCCATAATTTAGTAGTACTGAAACCAAATATTTTTGCAATAACCTTGGTATCAAGCAATCTTTTTCCTCACCCTATTACCCACAAACAAATGGTAGAGCAGAAGCAACAAACAAGGTGGTTATCAATCTACTCAAGAAGATTCTTAGTAGCAACAAAAAATGATTGCATGAAAAAATCCTCTACGTGCTATGGGCCTATCATACGGCATGTAGAACAGCTACTGATAGGACACCCTACAGCCTAGTCTATGGATCTGAAGCAGTGTTGCCCCTGGAACTACAAATCCCCTCATTGCGGATGGTCCTCTCCACAGTTATAAATGAGACTCAACACAACGAGTCCAGGATCGTGGATTTAGACTCAGTAGATGAGAAATGCATCCAGATGCTTGACACCATTGAAAGGTATCAAGACAGGTAAAAACAGAAGCATCATCACAACTTGCATCAATGACTGATCAAGAAATGAGACTTTGTTCTCAAAGCCATTCGTGAACCAGCGGACAAATTCTCTGCAAGTTGGGAAGGCCCTTTCCTAGTTATCAATGCATATGGCAACGAAGCATTTAGGCTAACAGACATCAACGACAATGAACACCTAAATCTAGTGAATCATATGTATCTGAAGTGGTACTACATATAAACATCAACTTAGCTCGAATACAATGTAACAAACTTCTGCTACGACATAAAACTGGCAACGTTGTACATGTCTGCTATGACATAAAATTGGCATTTCTTGCACGCGTCCACCACAACGCTCAACTGACAAAGTTTCTGACCTTCCACAATGACGTGAAACTGGCAAGGTAAGCATACATTTGCTAAGATGCTAAACCAGCATAGACTTGTCCCTAGGTCATGACATAAAACTGACACCCACAGCACGATCTATTGGGACCATAAACTAGCTCTTCCACCATCCACTATGACGTAAAACTAGCAGGTTTCAGTCTGCCCAGACGTTAAACAAGGACCATGGTTTGCTAAGACTTAAAACCAGCAACAACGATCAACCAAGACTCAAAATTAGAATCCTTCAACAAAAAATCCATGAAGCAAGTGAGCGTGATCACTCTTGCACTACATCCCTACCAGATGGAATGGGTAAGGTGTTGGAATAGACACAACACTGCTACCCCACTAGCATCCTACTGATTCCTTGGATATGCCAATAGGCATACTACTGATCCCTCAAAGATGTTGCTACAACATCCACTCTATAGTTGCAACTCCTGGGATCAACTTCACTGCTTAGGGCCCCAAAGAAACTGTGGTCATCCATGGTTTCGATAGCCTCCACCTATCGCCGCCACCAGACTCTGGCTTAGCAGATTCATCTGACTGGTTCTTTGCCCAGTCTATTGAGAAAGATGAATTTGGCTATCGACAGTGACTTCATGAACCACGAAATCAACATAGGGACCCTTGCTCCTTGCTATGGTCCCCTTTTTTGTGGCATATGCTCTCCTTTTTGCTTTGGAAAACACTTGTTTCAACAGCCTCCCTAACGATTAGGAACATTGCTTTTGCTCTCTGTTCTCTGTTATGTTTTGCAAGTTACTTGCTACGATGACGTTGATTGAGAATGCATTCACTAGGAGGTGAGATGTCACAGCATTCTGAAGTGGCTGCTCAGACTAGCCTGACTACTTGGGAATGAAAATCCTACCTCTCCCTCCATCAGACACCTTACTTCACTTTCTCCTTCCCTTATCCTTACAACCACCTTTACCCTCTTCTTTGTTTGTACAGAATGTGAACATATAATCAATTCTTTTCCATCATTATGTTCATGAACTGGCATAACGCAACTCGCCTCATGGAATGTAAGTTGCACTCTTAAAAAAAATAGGCAAAGCTAGGAAAAATGGATATAAAACAACTCATCCAGGCCATACAGGCGTAACACAACTCATCCATGCAAGCCCTTCATACAAAGTATGGCAGCATAACCTCTCGCAAATACAACTACGAAAGGACACCTAATAAATCGTTTGCGAAAGTTTCATGTTCAAATGCTTGAGTCTTCCCCAAACCTCCCTCCTCTCACTTCTTTAAGATCCCTCCTATTCTCCTCCTCCTACCTTCACACTTCCAAGTTTGACAGAGCAACATCTGAGCAGTTGTCGATGGACGTTGTTGATGCCTTTACCTCTCTAGTGTTTCGTATTCGTTGTTAATGTCTTTTGGGAAAGACCTCTAAATGTCAACAAAGAGGGGCCATTGAAACACCATGAAAATTTTGAAGCCTCAACGATTCAGAAAAATGTTGCAACTCAGGCAAGGATTTGTGATAAGTCACGGCTCAGCAAGTTCCCTTTTTGGCTAAGGATCTGTTGTGCCACACTATGCAGCACAACGTAATAGACTCCAGAGGATAGAACAAGACAAGGGGTGCACAATGGCAAGCCTTCAACTTCGTGAGTTTTCTATGTTTCAAAAATATTAACTTTTGGCATATTACGCTGCATTACGCAACACAGTGTAATGTAGCATAATGCAGCATAATGCCAGAAGACAGTCCATCTAATCACAACAACGGAGATGGAAAAATTCGAGACTCGATGGTCTAGCAAAATCTCAAGGCTTAAGCAAGGATCTGCAACATGCCGCACATCTTAGCAAGTTTTCTTTTTCAGCTAAGGGCCTATTATGCTACATTACCTAGTGTAGCGTAATAAACCTCGGAGAGACTGGATAGAAACAAGGGAAGCGCAGTGACAACACTTCAATTTTTTGCAGGTTCGCTATTTTATGCTAAATTATGCTATGCAACGTACTATAGCATGATGCAACATAATACAAGCAATGACAGAGATAACAAAATTTAGGCATCAGCAGTTCATATGTCACAATACACTCTCTAGCATATTACAGCGTAACCAAAGAACAGTTTGTTGCCAAAGCTCCAGCAAAAGTAGATTACGACGCATTACGCTCTAGAGCGTAATGCAGCGTGGTGCTGCAAGCTTCAAACACAAACACATCAAGTCAATGGTATTTTGTAGGTTCAGGACATGCGTCATCTAAACCGTGTTTTTCTCCAGACCCTAACCTTATAAATACTCCAATTGACAAGGATCAAGGGGTTGGCAAAAATTTCTCTCGATAGGCAAATTTTCTCTGTGAGCAATTTTCTTTCATTGGCAATCGTTGACAAATTTTGGAAAAGATTCACAAGAGAGCAAAAGAGGATCAGCGATCGTAAGAACATCGAAGGTGATTGGCAAGAATTTTTTATTAGAAATAGCCAGTTAACGGATATTCTGCTTCAGATCTGACTCCCTTGCGCCCAGATTGGCTAGAACAAGGTAGATCGACCTTTTCTTATTTTATCTTTAAATAGCTTTCTTTTTGTTGGCACGTGCTTCGTCTAAACCGAAGTCCACCTATAATCATTGTATCCAACATACTTTCTTCATAAGTTAAATCCTAGATCTTGGGATTGCACACTCTCTAAGTCTAGTTTCTTGCATCCTATCTATACAAATTTTGCAATTGCTTTAAATCATTTACATCACTTTCAATTACCTTCGAGATTAACGATATTATATCTCCTTATTGAAAATTCCATTTTTCCATCCAATTATTACAAAATTTTACTGATTAAGTAAGTCCCTATCTGATCAACAAGACCATTTAGGGCACCTTATATTTTTCTTCTCTAGCATGGCCCTCGCACAGATCCAAGGTTGGAACTCTGTACACAGAACTCTACTCGGTATTTCCAATGACCGACATTTTCCGTTGTTACAGGTGGCACATGTAGTATTTTGCTATGCCATAGACAAATGTCATAAGTCTTAACCTTCTACAAGTAATCATTTTCCATATAAGGCAAGTAATAGCTTAGCTGTCTAATCTTAGCAACCATGGCCCTAGGTTGTATATGTCCTCTACATACACCCTCATGAGCTTGGTTAAGGATTTTGTAAGCTTCGATTATGCCCAAGAATCCTAATAATATGCCATCATAAGACCATCAACATAATGTATTATCATCTATGATGACAAATTGTTTTGATCTTTTATGTATAACACCCTTTTGAAAAGTAGTCAAGCCTTATAGAGATTCATCATGCATTAGGTAAATCTTGATATTGTCATACAATTTGTTTGGAATGATGAAACTAATAGAGGCTACAAAGTTATCCTTAATGTTTTGCATTATGGGAATAGCATAGTTCACAGTTAAGGAAGGCAATTTTCTAAACACATCTGGTGCTACACTAAGAGCCAAGGCTACAATGACATCAGCTAATGTATTCTCATTTTGAGGTACATGTTGGATATCGATGTTTGTGAATTACCATATTAGTTTCCTTTCCATGTCATAGTAAGATTGCAAATGTTTGGAATTACATGTGTAAACTTTACTTACTTGGTTAACCATAAGTTGTGAATCACCTTTGAACATTAGCTGCTTGATTACTTGGTCTTGAGTCAGTATCATTTCCTTGATCAATCCTTCATACTCCAACACATTGTTAGTACATGGAAATTTGAAACTGTAAGTGAAAGATTGGACTTCACCACATGGGACTATTATGATGGTAGTAGCACTAACTCCATGGGCAATTGAGGCTTCATAAAATTTCATAATTACCTTATATCTATCAAGTACTTAGCTAACATTATTCACATGCTCATTAGGGAATTTAGGATATATGGCCGCATGGTCTTCTACCTATGAAATAGTGAGTTGTGTGGCTATCACTTGGCCTTTTGGTGATGCTTGAGAAATGTAATGGAGGTCAAATTCAGTTGTTATGGCTTTCCAATGAGTGATACAACTACTCTCATAGATATTAATTGTTATTTCTCTAGGTACATTTTCCATATAGATGATGTTAACATGGCTCCTTAAGAGTTAGTATCTCCACTTCTTCAATAAGGAAATGAGGGCTATACAATACTTATCCACTTCAATGTATCAATTCTCATGGATAATTAATGCATAGCTTAGGTAGTATATGGGAAGCTTTTCCCCATCATCTCATTTCTAATAGAGTAGAGAGGAAATGGACATGTTAGAGATAGCAAGGTAGATGTAAAAAAGGGTTATCCTCTTAAAGTGGATAGACCATCGGTAATTGTACCAACTCTTGCTTAAGGTTTTCAAATGATTCTTAGTATTAAGTCATCAGCTCATAGTGAACTCCTTTCTTAAAAAAGTATTGCATGGGTTGTAACTTATCCATAAGCCTAGAAATAAACCTGCGAATAGATTGTAATTTACCTTGCAATACCCAAAGCTCCTAAAGATTAGTTAGTGTTGCCAAGTTGGATATGGCCTTGACCTTATCATGATTGACACATATTCCCACTACAGGTACTACAATGCCAAGCATCTTAACAGTTTGACGCCAAAGACACACTTCTTAGGGTTAAGCCTAACCTCATACTTGAAACATCATTTTAACATAAGATCAAGGTCACACACATGGTCATTGGCCACTTTGGACTTAACTGCTATATCATCTACATAGTCAATGAGCAACCCTAGCATATAATCACTAAAGATATACATCATAGCTCTTTGGTAGGTTTTTCCTACATTCTTTAGACCAAAGGACATCATAATGTAAAAAATGTTACCCCAAGGGGTCATGAAGGTTATATAAAGTTGATGCTCTATGTTAATCCTAATTTGGCTATATCCTAAGAACCCATCCATAAAGGATAATAAGGCATGCCTAGCTACAGTATCAATAAGTTGATTAATACTAGGCAAAGGGAGGTCTTCTTTGATAGTTTCCTTATTTAGGTCTTGGAAATCAATATGGATATGTATACTTCTATTTTTCTTAAGGACTACCTATGGCATCCCATCCCTAAATGTCATGGCAAACATCAAATATACATTATATTAGACAATATGCATAAGAAGAAAATATATCAAATTTCAAATAATATATGTAACATTCAACATTATGTGTAAGGGAAATAATGGAGAAAGTACAAAAAAAAAAGAATACTTTCTTGATATGAAATATTGTATCTGGATCATGCTCTAAGAGTGTTCCTTGGGGTTTTCTTCCATTGGCATCTATCCCTTAGAGGCAATCAAGAACTGCCACCATGGTTAGGCCTATAACCAACCAAAAGGAATGGCTAGTTTACTTCCTATCTCACTTCACCTAGCTCTCATGACCTACCTATACTAGCTTTGAAACTCCATGTTGGCATGACCTCTAAGCTTAGGTATAAATGATTTAAGTTAAACTCCCAAAGGTTACCTCAAGAGACACATCCATTATTATAATGCATCCTTTTGGGTCTTAATTACAACTACCCTTTCGTGTCTTGTTACAATAATAATAGAACTTTTTTTGAAGAGGCATCCTATTTATTATGTAACAGCACCATTTGGAAATGGGAATGTGATAATCTACCCTACTTAGGTTTTTTTCATCCTAGAACAAGTCCATGTTCACTATCTTTTTCCAACTCCAATACTTCTATTATGCTTCCATGCTCCAATAATTTGATTTCTCCTTTGAACTTGAAGTTATTTCTTGCTTATTTTGCATACAAAATATATGTGAGAAAAATATACATGGAAAATTGAATATTAATTTCTTAATACTCCCTCACTTTCTTAAGAAAATGACAAGAGGTGAACTAAAGATCTACCAATCACCAATCACTAGTCCTAACTAGGGTCACACAAAGTGCAACTCATATCTAGTTACCCAAGTGAGGTTAAGGCAATTTTTCTATTCCAAACTTCCATTACCTTGGATATTTTACTTATGTTAATTTAAAATATAAATTAAACAATGAGGAAAATAATAAGATCATAAATAAAATTATGTGTGAGATACTTCCTGCTCTTGATCAACCTTATGAATTGATAGAAGTAATTGTAATTTTTCCATAAGTGGTATATGATTAGATGGTCTTGTTCAGGATATCAAAGCTTGATCTTAATTCTTCTTAACTTCTTCTTCAGAAATTACTCTATTAACATGGGAACTTGAAAGAATTGAACATCATACCAAATATAATTCAAAGTCTCAATGAAGAATCTTGTTGATCCATTCTCATTAATCATAGTAGAGTAACTGGTAAACTATGGTTCTTGATGAGCGCTGTCCATCAACATCATTTGTTTCTAAATTCTAGAATCTAATTTATCTATTGAAGATTCAAAGTAAGTAGAATATGCACTAGTCAATGGAACTTCATGTTGAATTGATGGAAACATCTTCTTCAAGTTAGGTTCATCTTCCAAGGATCCCTTTGTACTACCATATTTTAAGAATTGATAAACACTACTTCCAACTTTTGCATTCATATCTCCACAAAGAATAAATGGAATTGGATCAGTATAACTCAGGAATAACTTATTCTTCAAAATCTCCTCTATTTGCTTAATCAAATATTCTTCTTGACACATTCTAACATCAAAACATGTTTTTTTGGCAATCAAATATGTATTAACCATGAATACACATCTTCTTGATAGATGAACGTTTAGAATTACTACCAAGGCTATGTGATTTTTCCCAAGTCTTGACTCTTCTTTCTTTTCCATCCCTTGAATTTCTAGAATTTTGAAAATCATATTTCCTAAACTCTATTCAAATCTTTATATTAATTCAAACTTGGCTTCTTTATAAAAGATCATGCAACCATCCATGTTGTGATTTCTGCAATAGGCTAATTTATATGGCTCAAAAGAAGAACTTCTACAAGAACCTTTTTGCTTATAAATACCTCTATGTCCCATCTTTTCCAAGTCTAGTTGGAATTAGTATAAAAATTTCCATAGCAAGACTTCTTATAAGCACAAAACTTCAGCATCTAAATCTTGTAACTCTACTAAAATGTGTGGATATCAATATTTTTGTGAATCCAAGGCCCATGATGAACATAATGGATGTTGCTTCTTACTTGCTAAGGATCTTGCAAGCACATTCAATGTTGTAACTTTCATTCTTATTCTTGGATTCTCCTCTAGATCATTTATTTTCATGGGTTTTATACATCATGTGAAAATGAGATTATAACTCTCCATGTTGTTCTTCCATATGTTTGGATTGCAAGGAAAATTGATATACATCTAAAGATCATTCTGTTTCATCAACTAATACAACAACTAATTCATTAACTAATAATTAACTAATACTTATACATCCTTTAACTATTTTGTTAATATTTAACTACATTATCTCATTTTAACAATATTAACTACATTATCATAAAATCTTCATAGCCTTTCTACCCCCTTTAAGACACTAACTTCAGTAATGTAACTAATGACATGCCATAGTGATTTGGTTCCAAAAAGGCTAAATTTAGAAAACACAATTTATGCTATCATCGAATTATTGAGTACCCAAATGATAAATCTAACCTCACCATTAGGTTTAGAAGGGTGAAAAAAATGTTAAAAATGACTATTCATATGTTGAAAAAGAACATTGTATGCTTAGGTTATGCTAAAATTAAAATTTTAAGTGTGTTGAGGCACTATATTGGGCAAGGAGTAAAAACTAATTTTTAGGGTTCCCTAGGATGGATCTAACTTTACCATTGTGTCTAAAAGGTTGAAATCTATAAAAAAGGACTCTTCATTCATTGAAAAATATTTTCAAAAGTAAAAGTCATGGCTTCTGAGGTTGAAGGCTTTTGGCACAAAAAATGAGACTTCCCAAGAGGTCACCCATCCTAGTTCTACTCTAGAACAAGTGTCCTTAATTAAGGAATTCTTATCTTTGTCACTAAAAATGTGCCAAATTCTAATTTTTTTAAAAAAAATTCCACATTTTATTTTCAATTTCATTTGACAATGGAAATTTTGAATTTTCCATCAGTTGATGAAAATTTCAAATTGTCTGTTAGTTAACAAAAATTCAAACATTTCTTTAGTAGAAAGAAAAATTTATCGAGGTAGGGGCGATGGTAGGGGTTGAGATTGTGTTGTCTTTCACTTCAACTATGATGGTCTGTGCTTAGCCTACACTCAACAATAATGATCTATGCTACTCAAGTGACAATTAGTAGCATTCCTATGAAATGGTGATGGGTAGTTGCATAGAGAGGTAGAAGATACTGATAGAGGGTGGTGGATAGTGTCAGGGGTGTTGCATGAGCATCTTTCTAGCCTGCATAGCCTAACTGGTGGTTTGCGTAAGGGGAGGGGGCTATGCTGAGCAGCATAGCCCAGACTTTTATGACCCATTTTCCAATGCTTATGTGGCCCTCCTTAGGGTTCTCATGGCCCTTTTCAAGGCTTGCATGATCCAAAATAAGATCTGTGTAGCTAGCACTAGGCCAACATGGCCTAGGCAAGGCCTGCACAACCCTTGCAAGAACCAACATAGCCGATGCAAGAAGGTGACATTGTGCCTATGATCAGGGGCACTAGAGGGGGCTAGGGATGCCTATGATCAATGACATCATTGATGCCCATGGAGCACCAGGGGTGCTTGTGATTCATGGCACTAATAGTGTTCATGAAGCACCAGGGATGCTTATGATCGATGACACCGTAGGTGCCCATGGAGCACAAAAGGTGCCTATGATTTGTAGCACCGATCATGTCCACAAAGCACTAAGGGTGCCTATGATTAGTGATGTCATTTGTTCCTATAAAGCATCATGGGTACCTATGATTTGTAGTACTAATGATGTCTACGAAGCACCAGGGGTGTCTTTGATCAACGATACCATCAGTGCCCATTGAGCACCAAGGATGTCTATGATCCATAGCACTAATGGTGTCTAAGGAGTGTAAGGCATGATTATGATCAACGATGCTATTGGTGCCCATGAAGCACTAGGGATACCTATGATGAACAATGTCGATGATGTTTGTTGAGGGCCAAGGATGTTTATGATCTGTAACATCGATGTTATCCATGAAGCACCATGGATGCCTATGATCCATAGTGCCATTGGTAGAGGATAGTATAGCTAAACAGCAACACTAGAATGGGGTAGGAATAAGCTAGTAAATGATAGTAATAGAGGTAGCACATAGCAATTGTAGCACTCAGTAGTTAAGAAATGGTTTATTTGGCACAACGATGATAGTGGCAAGCAGCATGTGGCAATGGTAGGCATAGAACACAATGCATGATGGTTGTGGCAAGGTGATGGTTGGTGGAGAGGAGGTAGTAAGGCAGAGCATTTTGGCATGTAGCAATGCAAAGGAATCTACAAATGATAACATGCAATGCACTATGGTGGTCTATGCACATTTTGGAGGACAACAGTCTTCCCATAAGGCTTGCACTTCCCTAATAGGACCAACATGGCCTATAGGGTCTCTATAGCCCTTGTAGGTCTTATGTGGCTTGTAGGGTCTACACAACTCCTATGAGGCCTATGTGGCCTTTGTAGGCTGACATCACCTACAAATGTTTTTCTCAGTTTTTTAAAAAGGGAAGGTGGTTGAGGTTTGAACCTACAACCTCTTGCTTAAAATTTTAAAATTTAAATTTATTAAAAAAAATATAAGTTAATGGGGGAGGGAGGGGACTTAGGCTTGAACCCATGACCTCCTGTTCTCTCCTTCTTCTATTATATATATATATATACACACACACACATACACACACATATAATAAATTAATATTATTTTAATACACATATAATGAGAAACTTTATACATTAATATCTCTTAAACTATAACTGAGATTTCAACAAAATTTGTACCATTGGAATTGTCTCGATGAGTACTATGTATTGAACATAGTCTTAGGGTTAAAAATGAAGTAAAATTTTCAATATTTTAAATGATCCAACTAGGTTATTCTACTAAAAAAACATTACTAGGTTAATATATGGAAGACATAATGACTTATAAATTACTCTAAGTTCCTTAGGATAATGATTTCAACTAAACCAGATTAATTCAAGTCATCATTACTAACTTTGGGGAGAAACTTAACAATAGCCTTAATTAATTAATATTTATAGTATTAAGATAGGTAAGAGTTACCTAGACTAGTGTATCCTTGTCTTACCAACATCTCTTGTAGTTAATCACTCTTGATGAGGAGTAGTCAGATCTTCACTAGCCAATCACAGACACATGGTGCATTGAGTGATGATTAATGGATTTTTCTATGTCATGCCTTCATGGTTCATCATCAAATTCATGTTGTAGTTAGCCCATGGTTCTGAATGGTCCTTAGGCCATGGTTTTCTCTAATACCAATTGTGACATATCATCCCCAAATGTCATTGCAAACATCAAATATATGTAACATTTGACATTATGCATAAGGAAAATAATAGAGAAAGTGCAGAAAGAGAAAGAAAATAATGCTTTATTAATACTAAATAGTGTATTTAGGTCATTCTCTAAGAGCATTCCTTGGGATTTTCTTCATTTGGCATCTATCCCATAGAGGCAATCCAACACTACCACCATAGTTAGGCCTATAACTGACTAGAAGGGATGGCCAGTCCACTTCCTATCCTACTTCACCCAACTCTTGTGACTTTCCTAAACTAGCTCCACCACTCCATGCTGGCACAACCTCTAAGCCTTGGTATAAATGCCTTAGTTCAAACCCCTAAAGGTTACCTTAAGAGACACATCTGTTATTACAATGCACCATTTCAAGTCTCAATTACAAATGACATTTCAGGTCTTGTTACAATAATCATAACACTTGTTATGAAGAGGCATCCTATTTGTTATGTAGTAGTACCATTTGGGAATGGGGATGTGATACTACCACTATGTTGGACATCCATCTTGCGTAATTGAAAACTCTAATGAAACTACCTAGGTATAGTTTTTTGATTTCATCATGAACTACCAAGGTCAAGTTTGGTCTAATATTATGGATTTTTTGCTTAACTAGCTTGATACTATAATTGAGTGTGATGTTATGTTGCACTACATGTGGGTTAATACATGGCATATCTTCATATGACTAGGCAAAGGCCTTAATGTTTTCTTGGAGGACCTTGGTAATGCCTTGAGCCTATTGAGGTTCTAGTGTAAAACTTAGTTTTAATGTTTTCTCCTCACCATTATGTGTCATGAAAAGAACCTCAACTAGAGAGTCTTTAGTGATGTTGACAGCCTCAAGATTAACTAATGTCAAATCAAGTCCACTAAGGTCAAATGATGTTAAATGATAGAAACATTTCTTAGAACAAGGCCAAATGATGAGAAAATAATGAAAATAAAGCCAAGTAACATTAAATGATACAACACTGAAGGTCAATGATGCATAACAAGGCTAAACCAAGTAAAAATACATTGAAATAAGATCAAATTGATCAAGGTAGAAAACATATGATCAATCAGGGTTTTATTTTTCTAGTTTAGTCCTTGGTGAGTCAAAGTAGTGGTCTACAAGATTGACAAGTAAGTTTAGGAATTTGGTGAGGTAATTTGAAGGTTGCTTGAAGTCAAAGTTAAGATCTTTTGTTGTGACTACACTAGGCCCATCCAAGACTACACTAACTAGGATAGTTGGGATAGTCCCTAAATTAGTTAGTATTAGTAGATGATTTTCCAAGTTTCTTATGGCCAGTTTTGAGGTCCCAATGGTCTGTATGGCTAACATAGTGGACTAGGGTTGGATATTGCTAAATTTTGATCCTTTGAAACCTAAAAATGATGTCAAGTACTAGTGACTATGTTGGCCAATGTATTCCTAGTGTAAATGCATGGGAATATGGATTTTTTGGATTTCAAAGTGTTACTAGTGTTCCATTAGCTTCCTAGGATAGTGCAGGGTCTTGAAAAGGCTAAAACAGGCCATTGAAAGTTAAAACAAGCTACTAAAGGTGGAGTTTTCACACCAACATCTCATGACTACGTTGCGTAGAGAGGTTGAGGGTTGCTGAAATGTAGTTGAGCTAAAACCTAGGCTTTTCATCATTAAATAAGGCCAAACTATAGCTAGCTTTAGGATTCTAGGATTCTAGGCTTCCTAAATCAACCTTTTTTGGTCATTTTAAGTGTTGTGATGCTAATTTAACCATCCTAGGGTAGGGACTGTGCTGGCTAACATAGTTCCAAGCCTACTTTAGTGTAAATCAATGGAATCTTACATTCTCATGGTTAAAAAAAAGTGAAATTGTCACTAGGTAGTGTCAAACAATGTTCTAGGTTTCTCAAGTTAAATTTTAGGACATTCAGGGTGTTGTAATACTAGCTAAACCAACTCACAACCATGACAATGTTGGGAATACACTAGCTAGTGTAGTCCTAGCCTATTTCAACATGGTATGATGTGAATTCTAGCTTTTGATGAGTTTCTGTGGTCAATAAACTAGGCCTTTGAATTCCCAAAGTTACTGGTATTACTAATTAGGGTTTTGGCTTAGGATGGTTGATTGTGGAGGTTGTTTAGGAATTGAAATGATCATTTCCCACTTGGACTACACTAGTCAACATATTTGAACCTAGCCTTAGCATATATGAGGGAAACCTAGCATTTCCAAGGTTGAAAAGAGGTGGAATTATAGTTGGATAAGGCCAAACAAGATTATGGGTTTCCAAGTTAGGTTTTGGGTTGTTGGGAATGTCATATCACTGGTCAAACCAACCTAGAATTATGACTATGCTAGGACTACACTAGCCAATGTACTCCAGGCCTACTCCAACATAGTCATAAGATGAATTTTAAACTTAGGTTAAATTTCATGATCAATCAACTAGGTTTTTGATTTCTTTGGTCACTAGTGTTCAAAACTAGGGTTTTGAGCTCAGCATGGTCAATTTTGATGACTGTTTTAGTTCCAAATCAATCCTAAACCCTTGGATTATGTTTCCTAGCATATTCTCAATGTAGTTGATGGATGTAGGATCAATTTTGGTGATTTTTACTTGATTCAGAAAGTGCAGTGATCTTTGAGGTCTCTAGTAGGGTTCTAGGGTTGAAATGATGTACTAGGGAGGTAATTTGACATGTCCATGACATATTTTAGTGTCTCAATAATGGGACTACATTGGCACTATGATAGTCCCAAGGTGAAAATGAAATTTGGTCTAATTTTATTTCATAATTTTCTAGTACAAGGTCATCAAAGGCTTCAAGGAAGTTTGAAGGCCAAGATATGTCAATTTGAAGGCTATTTATGGTTTTTAGTTATCCACCCTTACCCAACTACACTAGGACTAGACCAGCCACTGTAGTCCTAGCCATCCCTAGTGTAGTATGAAGTTGGAGTAGGAATTATTCCATTTTTGCTTGATTTTCTTGTATTTTAGATTTATTGGAGACTCTAAGGTTCAAAGTGTGTCATTTGGAAGCTATTTTTGAATTTTGGTCTTCATCTCTTGGTCAACTTTGTTGGGAATATGCTAGAAAATCTTGTTGAGGCCTTTCACAATGTAGTCTATGCAAGAGAAAAGATCTTTGATACTTTTTGATTTTTCTTATAAAGTTCTAGAGTTGTCAGAGGTTCTAAAAGGTTTTGGTGTATGGTATAATAATTTTGGACTCAATCGAGAGCTTTTTTGATGGTGGAAGACATTATCCCACTTTTAACTATGCTAGTGAGCATAGTCAAGTTATTGGCTAGTGTAGTTACTCAAAATAGTAAGTGTTGATGTTATTTCTAGCTTTTCTTGATGTTTGGTGGCTTCTACTATCAACTCCTAGCTTACTATTTTGGGCATAAGGTTTTGGATTTAAACATGGTATCAATGGATGCCTAGGAGGTGGGTTCAAGTAGTGGTTGGAGTTTGGAATCCATTTCAAGGCTCTTGGATGCTTAAACCCCAGCATAGTTTCCATTGGAAAGCCAAAATCAAAGGGCATTAAGATGTTTATTAGCTTGTTTAAGAGGCACCTAGTGGATCCTACCTTAAGTTTGAATTGTTAAAAGAATTATTTTTCCACCAACCTAATGTAGTTCTCTCTTTTAATTATGATCATGAATTTAAGTGGAACTTGTATGAGTGTTTTTGAAAACTAGACTTTTAGTGATCAATGCATAAGTTTGTGATTGGTTATGACATTAAACTTTACAAAAACCAAATTTCTCACATCACTTCCAACATACAGTGCCCAGTATCAAAGCTTTCATCCTATTCTTAATTTACACACACCTATTCTTAGTGCACTCCAACTATCCTAAACCAAGTAGCAAGTGTAGTTGTTGTAGGAGCTTTAGAAGTTTGAGGGTTTTGTTGGCTTGGTAGCACTCATTCAAGATGTCTAAGAGGAGAGCTTTGACAAGTAAAAATATAGCCTTGGAGAAGGATAATGTAGCTACCAAAGGGATTTCTAGCCTATCATGCCACTTATTGGTAGAAGGACCTTCCACCATCACTCCCAAGTACACAATTCCCAACCGTGTTTCAAGACATTTTGCTAGAAACTTGGGTGCTTTTGTTTGTGTAGGTTTATGTGCTAGTTAAAATTGAATTTCATAAAATTTATATGTTATATTTAGTTAATATTAAGATTTTTATTTTAGTGTTGGGATTTGAATATGCCTAGTTATCACTCTAGTTTTAGTCTTTTTCATACATTTTTAAGCTCTTCCCATCAAAAAGCAATGCCACTTTTGTAGTTTTCATGTAAAACTAGTTATAATTTATAGTTTTTTATGGACATTGGATTGTAGTCTCGTATTTAAAGGTTTAAATAGTGTTTGAACCACTATTTTCTAATTTACAATTATTTTTGTATGAATGTTTTCATAAGCCAGTACACAAGGGTTTTATGCAATTTTTGCTATTTTTCATGTCATTTTCTAATTTTTTCTGCAAAAATAGATAAGAATTTTTGCATTATTACATTTTAAATTTTTATTTCATTGTTTAAAATTTTAAAAGGTTCTAGAATCATTGAATTCTAATTTGTGGTTAATTTTTGGTGAGTTTTTCGTGAGCTAGCGTAATGTGAGATTTTTGGCTTTCATGGTTTTACCCCTTTGAAGATGAGTAATGTTGGCACTTTGAAAACATTTTTCCAACAATTTCCTAGGTTCCTAGGAATTCTTAGAGGTGTTAGGAAGGATTTGAAATTATTTTTAGTGAAATTAAAATTTTTTTGATATTTTTTATCAGTGATTCTTTATGGTCATTTTCTTTAGTTTCATGTTGTCGTGCAATTTTTTTATTGAATTTTGTTATTATTTTAGATTATTGTAAAATATTTTTATAGGTTTAGGATTGTAGCGTAGATGCCTATTTTTTTTTAATTTCATGCATACTTATTCCTTAGAGTTAGAAAAAAAATTTTGTTCTAATTTTTCATTTCCATTCTTGTGTAAACTACCTTGGATAGTTGTAGTTTTGATTGTTAAAACTACAAACCTCCCTAACTATATTGGCAATGTTGGTGTTGTTTTTGTATTTTTATGGTTGTGCCATAAGGTTCTTAAGGTTATTTATTTGATGTACTTTATTTTTTCCTAGTCACTTGATTTTTTTTGAAATTTTTGACTAACCCTTCTAGAGTTTTTACTACAACTAGCTTCATTGTTAACTCAGATATCTAGTAAAAATTTTATAAAACTCAAGTTGGGTTTTCACTACTGTTGTGGTAGATACAAGCTATTATGGTAAGTATAAGCTAGTTTTAATGACTTGATTTTTTTTACATAAAACCTTCTAGTATTTTATGCATATTCTACCATAGAACTGCTATCCATTGTTAGTAGGCTACCTAGTTTTCTCAAGTTGTTATATGTGTTCATAAATTTGCTTATTTCCTTTTTTTTCTAAGTGTTAAAAACTATCGATTTGATTATTTGTTTTGAACTACAGCATTGATATTGGAGCTATAGTTTTGGTTATTTAACATTTGTGCATATTTGACTATGGTTATTTATGGTTTTAACAATTATTATTGTTATGTTTAGGGCCTTTCCAAAACCTATCCTTGTTATCATTAAGTTGGTGGGTTTTCTTTGCTACATCCACACACCAGGGCCTAACACCCCACCTATTAGCATGATCTTAGAGTACGGCTCCTTATGGTTTCAACCTGGGGAAAAGGAATTCTTAGCCTACCTACTCCAAAACTTTAGTGTGATTGTATGTTCACACTTGGCTTTAGAGACTACATCAGTGATTATAGAAATCCTACTAGCCCATTTCACATACATGATCATCAAGTTTATTGCTGATGATCTTAAAACTTATGTTGAAGACAAGCAATGTAATACCAAGTACACTGTGGGAACTCATAAATTGTTCAAGATTTGGGACATGCCTAAATTCCTCCAATATAATGTTAATAATACATTTCTTATCAGCCAGTACATCAACATGTTGTTTTAGAATCCTCCTAGCATTGTCTACCATTTGGAGGGGTAAGTGTGAAATTAAGTTTTTTTTTTGTTTAATTTTGGTTTTCTTAGGTTATTTTGGTTCTTTAATTTTTTTTTAATTTTATTATGCTTGTAGGTACAGGTTTGATGATCATGGGTTGATCAAGAGTGACTAGCTCTTACCTCTAGCTCAAATAATGTTGGAAACATTTACCAAAGACCAAGTGGTAAGGCTCACTATGATGGAGCAACCCAAAAGTGAATTTGGTAGATATATTGCACTCCATGCCAAAGCCTACTATAGGTTCTTGGCAAATGGAATAACCCATAGTTGGTGGGGAATCCTTGATTTTGGTACAAATATGCATATTCTCCTCATTATCCCCACATTTCCTTCATCTAGTAAGAGAAGTAAGAATTTATTTTTTCTCTTTTGTTACATTTTATTTTGAAACTATGTCAATGTTTTCATGGTTACATGGTTAGAAGTTATCTAGGATTTAAGTGTTTAAATGGTTTTGTTGATATGTTTATAGATTTGATTTTTTTTTCCTACACTTGTTATGTTTTGATTTTATGTGACATTATTATGCCTCAGTCAATAGGCTTTATTTTGTATAGTAGAGGCTACCTCCTCTTCCACCATCACATTAGTCATTTTAGAACACTCTGAAGAGAGTCTCATCCATAAGTATCATGATGTGAATTTAGTGCAATAGTGGTTGGCCAATAGGCTATCTAAAAATGTCCAAGAAAACATTACTGGTGCAATTTTTCTTAATCTTTTCATTTCTCCTAGCCCAACTATCCCTACTCCTAAGATGGTGAACATCATTGACTCCTTTGACAAATGAGTGAATAAGTTCATCACCCAGGTTCATGGTGTGCTTGTTACCTTGGCAATCATGTGTCCACCTTTAGTGACCTCTTTGAAATTTCTCATGAGGGCCTAAATATTTTCACCAAAGTAGGTAAAGAGATGGATCACTAAGAGGAAGTGAAAGAGTGGTTAGACACTCATCATGACCATAAGGGATTCTCTCATAACTAGTTCAAGGTTGCAAAGGCTATAGAGGCATATCTATTATTCTGTTCCTAGTCATTTCCTAAGTTATTATCATAGGGAAATATCATTGGTGTTGGGTAGGCATGGACCATGAAGAAGGTCCTTTCAAAGGGTACTCACTTTAACTAGGTTTTCCATTTAGCTTTCGATCTACATGGGAAGATCCTTAAATTCTAGGACAACCTTACAATGAAATTCCATATGCATTATGCATTTTTTATGACATATCTAAGGAGGTTCATGAAGTCCCTAGTACTGAGGAAGGATGAACAATGGATAAGCCAAGAACCATCCCAACTCTCAAAGCCTTGAGTGAAATATATTTTTCACATCATGCAGGCTTAGTACCAACCAAAGGATGTTGGGGAGTCACTATCTATTACTACTAAGGGACTTGGTGCTAGGTGTTGTCCTTCCCCTAACAACATGAGAGTTAAGCCCTAGGTTGAGTGCAAGAACACTGAAAAGGACAAGACATTGCATGTTGAAGGTGAAGGTGCAACTAGAGCCAAATTGAAGAGGCCTATGATTGAGAAAGCAACCCTAGTGATTAAGGAATACTCCAAGAGAAGATTTGTTATTAGACTCAATCAGGCACATAACATGGTTACAAGTATGTTTTAGTTTGTTTTATTTTTTAAATTTTTTTATGTTTTTAGGTTATGTTATTATTTTTTTTTAGGAAAAATGTTCTAAGTTATTCTACATTATTTTTGTTGGTCCTATAGAAAAGCAACAAGAATTGGTGGCCTAAGCAACAGTAGCAAAAGTGAAGCAAAGATTCCTAGAAAAAGAGCTTCTCCAATTGCATGAGGATGAGGGATTATCCAATGTTGCATTGGATGATTTTGACACTATATTTTACCCCTCATAGCTAGGTGAACCCCCTTCTATCACTTAAAATTATGCTCTAGGTATATGTGCATTTTTTTTTTGTTCATACATTTGGGTTTTGGTTGTTTCATGTTTAAGGTTGGTCTTAATTGTTAGTTGATTGTTATGCTTGTTATAGCTACTAAGCCTCAATCCACTCCAACCTCCACATTCTATATGAAGTCATTGGTGGACACTCCTAATAAGAGGGAATTCATCTGTGGGATGGCTGAGGACATGATCAATCAATTCCAAAAAAATTCTCTTAATGTTGGTAAGAGCTTAGCCTATCTTATGATTTTTTTATTTTTTATGATTTTTATAGTTTCATTATTTTACTTATATTTTTTTTTATTATTTCTTGGCTATTTGATCATTTATTATTTTTACATATGTCTTGTTCTATTATTTTCAGTGCCTAAGATTAGATGGGATCCTAACCACCCCATTAAGATTAATGTCTTGACTAGCTTGCCATTAGATGTGCAGAATGTTTGATGAAAGTTGTATGAAAGTGACACTGAATGTGAATTTTCATGTGCTAAAACTTTGTAAGAAACCCAATGTTCCAATGAGTTCCTATGGGAACGAGTTGTAGTGTTGGAAAGAGAAAACAAGAAGCTTGTTGAGGCAAATAGAGATCTCAAAGATTGGAAGGAATTTATGGAGGCCCAGGTGAACAATAACAGTTCCTTGTGAACTAAAGAAATTGAATGGGCAAGGTACTAGAATGCCATCCATGGAAAGGTTGCCCTTTCTAGAGAGGTTGCTGAGGAGAAACTTCAGATGGACTTGTTGGTGCATAAAGCTAGGATGTAATAGGATTACTGTGCATGAGTGGAAGTATGCATAGAAAAACAACAAAAAGAAGTATAAGGCTAAACATGAAGCCTATCTTAAGTGGTTGAAAGAGAAGTCTACCAAACAACACAAGTTAGAGTTGTTCATGAAGGGGATTCAAGTAGAGAGTGCTTCCAAGTTATTTGAATGCTCTCTAATAATGGTTGATTCCCCATCTCACCAAGTCACTATTGCTCCTGAGGAGGTAAATCCCACTACATTTTAGTAGGAGTTTCATAGACTAAGATTAATGAAAGCAACATCTTAATAGGTATTAATCTTGGGGAGGTGGACTAGGTCCACATGAGTAAGGACCAAATCCTCCATCATTTGGAGGTTGTCGTTCGAAGCATCCCACTAGAAGATGTTGCACAAAAGCCATTCTACATTGGCTTTTTTTCTAATTTTTTATTTTTAGTTTATTTTAATTTTGTTTCATGTGTTGATTATTGATTAGGCTCATCTTGTTGTGGCATAGGTACCAAGCAACACCAATAGCCCCATGGCAATGACATTGGAGATGCTCCTTATCCTCCTCTAGTGATACCTTAGCATCATCAGTGGGCTATGTTTTTGGTTATTTTCATTTGTAGTTGATGTTCATGTTGTGATGATGTTGTGACTAGAGTTAGCCATGGATATTTGAGAGAGTTTATTATTTTATGTATTGTTCAAAGCTTTGTCATGCTATGTGACAAACATTTAGACTTATTATTTTTAAATTTTAATTACATTTATATGTTTTTATGCTTAATATTTTATTCATGTTATACATTTTATGTTTTCATTCATGTTATGAGGCTACATTTGTTAAATATGTAAAACAATTAGGCAACTAGGATGGCATCTCGGTTGTAAATAGGTTATAAGATATTTGTCAATTTTCAAGCCATCACAAGTCATATGCATTACCAATTTTAGGCCATGGTAGGCCATGCAATTTGCTAGTTTTTGGCCATGGTGGGCCATCTAATTCACTAGTTTTATGTCATGGAGGACCCCATGTTTTGATAGTTCTAGGGCATGGTGGGTCCTACATTTTGGAAGGAAAATTTTTGTTGTTTTTATGTTTTTAGAATTTTTATGACTTTTTAGGTTTTAAAGTTTTTATGATATTTTACACATTTTATGTTCTAAAATTAAAAGGCATAAAAGTTAAATTCTAAACAAAAATGAATCTTTAGGCTATGTGTGAAGTAAAGTTAAATAATATAAAATAAAATAAAACAAAACTATGCATGCAAATAATATTTAAACTATACTAAGAAGGCTATCAGAAAAGAAGGTTACATGATTATAGGTGCAAGGGTGAATGAATTGAAGGGGAAATACATCAATTGTACAAGTGTTTCCTAATATTTTAAATATTAGGAAATATATATGGTCAACTTTGCACAATCATGTATTCCCCATTTCCTTTGCTAACCATGTTGAAGGGGAGCTCTTCCCATGATGTATTCATGGATCCATTGTTAGTTTTGGCCTTTCTTTCTCTATCATGCATCTCAACTTTGTGATTAATAGTAGGAGCTTCTTCTTGAAACTCCACTTTGGACTCTTATTTGATGTTAATGTTTTTGACCACCAAAGGAACCACACTATCACCATGGATGATTATTCCACATTCCTCATAAGGTAGTTGAATTTCTTGGTGGATAAGTAAATAGCTCATAATTGAGCTAGCTAGGGCCTCCCTAGGATAAGATTGAATCCTAGTGTCTCTTTCACCACTAAGAAGTTGGATGTTGTGGGGAATTGTTCCCCAACTACAAAGTTTAAATAAATTAAGTGTTTTATGGCAACGTGGGATCCATTGAAGGATTTAAAAGTTAAAGTTAACATATATTGGATATGCTCTATTAGGCATAAGCATTGAACAATGGTATAGGGTATTACATTAGTTACTGCTCCACAATCAGCATGCACCCTATGCATCTTATACTATCCTATCCTTATGGTTATGAAAATGGAAGCCTTGGTTGTCCCACCATCCTGGGGGTTGATTTTGACTTCACTATTGTGGAACACTAGTGCTTTTAACTTTTTTCAACCCTTGGTGATGAAGGTACCATTACTGCATGGATGGATTCCTCACTAGTGGGGATATCCTTGTTAACAAGAATAGAAGTTAACATTTTTACTAGTGCTTCACGGTGAGTGATGAAGGTCATGACTAGGTCATACAGGCTAAGGGATGTGTTCTTTTGGTTTATAGACTATTTGACCTACTCCATGGCATTTAGGAATTCTTTTTCTTTGCTTGTTGACTTCTCATTTTTATTCTTCTTGACCTCCTCCATGTGGCCCAAGATGCAAACTTTATGCTTTAGTGATTGTAGTTTGGTCTCTTTCCATTTTCCTTGTGGCTTCGAATCTTCCTATGGTTGACTAGTTGATGTAGCCTAAGTATTAGAGCTCATTGGAATGGATGAGATGAGAGTGAATGTTGGTGGGCCCACCTTCTTCCATGTCTTGAACTTCTTGCTATCTTTCTTCTTAGGCTTTGGTGTGGGTTTCTCATGTTGTTTTCTTAGTGATCTCTTGTTGTTGTTGTTTGGTTAAGTCATTATGTTGACCACCATAGAAGGATATGGCTCTATTGTAATGGTAGGTTTCATTTCAATGGGAGGAGGTACTCTTATTACAAAAAGCTCCTTGGGAGTCATAGATGATGGTATCATTACAACAAAAGAGGACCTTGAGCTAGTTGAAGCTAAAGGACCCCTATCATTGTGAGGAGGTACATGAATTATGAATGCCTCCCACACAAGTCTAGAGTCATGGCTTAAATTAAATGTTGCTATAGTGTATGGGCTATTGTTGATATTCAATGGGTCCTTGTAGATATAAATGGATTGGTTCTAAGGCCTAACTAGACTAGGAGCATCAGGGACTAAATCCTCATTATCTATCATCTTCTATAGGTCATCCTTGAGGACCAAGAAAAAATCAGTGTTAGAACCTAGTAGTTGATGATAGTGACAAAATCAATCAAGCTTGTTATACTTAGGAATTAGTGGATCATCCTATGTTGTAAGAGTGGGGTTCTTGGTGATTTTGTATGGTCTCTCATGCCTCTAATTGGCATCCTCAATCATTTTTTTATATTATATTCTTCCACTCTTCCACAATTGATCAAGGAGTTTGGATGATTTTAGTGATAACCTAGTATACTTAGACCAATCTTTTTGTTCAAAGTTAGGTCTTGTATTGGTTGATGTAGAGGTTCCAAATGTTGATGATTGTTATTGATGGTAGGAACCTTGGGTTGGTTTATTTTAGGTCCTTGTTTTTTTTTGTTTTCTTTAACCATGCTAGCCATGGCTACATTATTTTGTCTCCCCCTCTTCTTATCCTTCCATACATGTTGATTCTTGTACACCACATAGGTAGGGTCATGACTAGTCTCAGTGGCATCATCTATGCTCTTGGTTTGAGAAAAGGTCTAGCTAAGTAACTATAGGTCTAATTTGAAAAGTTTGACCTTAATGAAATCATCAACTGCCCTCTAGAATTTGGTGAGAAGGTGATTCTCAACAATTGGTTCAGGAATCTCATTTAGAAGAGCATTCCATCATTGTATAAATTTTCGCACAAGCTCAATCGGTCCCTACTTGACCTTCATTAGTTGGTTAAGAGCTATATCACATTATCCTTGAAATAGTTGATGAATTGTGAAATTAAGCCTTCTAGCAAGCATATAGATCCTACTGGTAATGCATGGCACTAGTCCAAAGCCTTCCTCATTAGGGACATAGGGAATATTTTCATTATAATATGTTGCTAGGCTTATAATAACAAACACTTGAAGAAGAATATGATAAGGTACACATTAGGGTCACCCTCACTATTGTACCTAATGAATTAAGGTATGGGGATCCTCGATGGAAGAGTTATATATAGGATGATAGGACTAATTGAATCATCCTAATAGAAGTCCATGATTTTCACCATTTGGGTTATGGAGGCCTTAAGCTTCTATAATATCTTGGATCATTTCGAATGCTTGATCTAGGCCCTAGGACATCCTAGTGGGTTGTGATGTTTGTACAAACAATTATGGTGTGAGTTGAAAGGCCTATGGTCTTGAAATGGATTGTGGCACAAAAGAGAGAGGTTGGGTCATCATGGTCATAGGAGGGCCAAACAACAAGAAGGAGCTTGGAGTAGATACCTAGGGAACAAAGGGTATGAAAGATGTTTTGTGATCCTTGGATCACTTAAGATCCCACTGTGGGATCCACTATCATGGAGAGGGGATGAGTGATGATGAGGATCACTAGTGATGATCGAGCTAATCAAGGTTGCATGGAAAAAGACATGATAAGGAAAGGGGTATGGTTTGGAGCATTGACTACACCTAATGCACCACTATAATAGGTGTTGGCTCAGACATGGTTGGATAGATAGGTGATAAAGATTAAGGGACTTGCCCCATGCAGAAGATAGGAGAGATCAAGATGGGCACAGTGGCCTAGGGAGCCAATTGTTGGAATCGGCTCCCTAAGAAGTTTTTAGGTTCAAGCTCTTCCTCAAACTCATCTTATTCCTCATGATGATCCTTAGATCTTGACACTCCATCTTGCTTATCCATCTCAAGTAGATGAGATAGAATTTGTATGTGGGCATTTGACAATGGTATTTTGTCATACAAGGAAGGAATGTATTCCTTCCCATTATAGTAAATGTGTTCATATTCATATTTGGACTCTACCTCTACCCACAAAATGAGTAAGCCCACCTAGATCTTAGCGTAGATGAAATTATAATAATTTTCATTAATGATTACAAACTTTGGATTCTACCCTCTCAACCTAAGTGACTATCTATGTTCAACCACTATAGGGTCTTTAGAATCATAGACCCTCATAACATCTTGGTTAGATGTCATATTAGTTAGGTTGAGGGATAATAAATTTGAATAGATAAATGAAATTCTTAATGATTTTTAAATTATTTTAATTAATTTTTAAAATTAGAATTTCAGCAAATGGAATGATTCAAGGTGCCAAGGGGTTATGACTGGAAAATGTTGTAAGTTGCAACTATAGGTGTGATGTAGGTTGTGATGGCAGTGATGTGCATTGTACTTGGAAAAAATGTGAAAGTTGTAGATGTGTTGGAAGGACCAACTATGCTAGCTTCACTAGCAAGGTCTACACATAGAGCATGAAGAGGAAATGTTTGTCTTGTTTAGCTAGACTATGATGGTAAAACCTCCTCTTGGAAAAATGCATGGATTTTGGAAAAGTGAATGTGAAATGTTGGTTTTTCTTGTGCTACATTGGAATGTTGGAGATGACTACGCTGGCCTTCCAACCAAAATTTCATAGTATCAAGTTTTATTTGGTGTGTGTACTAAATTATTTTATTACCTAGCCAACTATGTTAGGATAGGTGATGAAAAATTATTTTTTCTTGGCAAAACCAAGTTGGAAATATTTTCTTCCAAAGGGAATGTATTGGTTTTGAAAAATTAACTGCAAAACATTTTGGGTTTCCCAATGAATACACTAGAGTCTTGGAAGTGACTACAAAGGATATTCTAAAAAAATTTCATAGTGGATGGATTTGGGTGTTTGGGTGGGGCTATGTTGGCTTTCAAGATATCCCAAATGTAGGTTTTGGTGGCAACACATTGCTATTTCAAGTGTTGACTATGATAGCCTTGGAAAATCTAGCAACTAATGTGAAAGTGATGTAGAAACCTAGCTAACCCACAATAACTACGTTGGGTGCTAGTTGTGGGGGATTAAATACCAATGTTGGTTTTCAAAGGTAGATGTTTATAGGTTTTGAAGTTTAAAATATGAAAAAAGCTGGCTTTTAGAAAAATGGTTGGAAAGGTTTAGGCTAAGAATTCAAGTGGAGGTCTTCCTTTTAGTGCCAAAAAAACTATTGCACCTAAAAAATTGGATTGCTAAAAAAACTAAAAATCACAGGTTTGGAATAATTTTTGACTTGAATCTCAAGGGCCTCCAAGAAACAGAATTCAAGGTACCTTGGATGATCTAGTCGATCACTTAGGGACTTAAGGAATGTAAATAGGAAGAACAAAATAAAATTGTAGATTCAGTTAAGAATAAACATAGAATTAAACTTGAAATGAAATATACACTACAAATGAACTAATAAACTTTATTAAAATAATAAAAATTCTTTAAAGTATAAAGTTCAAGAAGTGCATAAGAAGCTTGTTTAGAGAAAGCTTGAAGCCTGCTAGATCTAGTAGGTTATATTTAATAGTAGAACTCCATGATCCAAGTACTCCCAACCACAATCGTTAAGAGCTTCTTGCTAGTTCTTACTTAGATTTTTAGCTTTGGTAAAGATGTGGTGTAAATAGTGGTGTTCAAATCTTGTTGAAATGGTACTACACTGAGAGTCTCTAATGCTTAGGTAGATACCAATGTGCTTCAAAAGTCTTGCAAATGGAAAAATTGTTGATGTTGTAAAATTTTTTTGGTTGCTAGGTTGTAAAAATATTTTGAACCTAAATGAAGTATTCAAGTTTTTCTTTTACAGGCTTTGAAATTGATAAATTTAGGCTATAATTTTTTGTCATCATTGTTGACATATTGATGTTGTTTACAAGTGTTTCAGGCCATAATTCTTAATGTATTTAACCATTTGTGGCAAGTTTTAACACCCAAGGATCATCAAAACCACACCAAATACTACAAATAGTAAATGGACTTTTATGACTATGTTGGCTTCACCTCAACTATGCTGGCCTTGGAGAGCTACGATGGCATTGTTGAAATCTACTAGGAAATATGGTGACTATGCTAACCTTGTAAAGATTGCCTAGAATGCATGATGACTACACTAGCCATGCTACAACTATTATAAATTGTGGTAACTATGTTAAGAGTTACTAGGAAATTGAAAATTTGATACCACCAACACTGGGTGTGTGCAAATCTAGTGTAGTCAAGGCCACAACCACCATAAAACCCATGAAAATGCTAAATTTGGAAGTCCCTAAGGAATTGTTAGTCTTTCCAAGCCCAAATGTAGACATAATACCACTTTTTCCACTTAGGAATTGAGGCAATAGCACCTTATGAGGCATTTTTCAACTCCAAAAAGTTAGAGAATGCAAGATTGTAGCTCATGGGCTACAAACCTTACATTTACAATGAAATATTGCCTTAATTTGGATGGTGAAGGTTACAAATTACAACATGCATTTTCTAGGTGATGTTTTAGTTTAGGATCAAAGAGTTCTTATCATACCTGCTTGAGAACTTTAGTGTGATTATGTGATCATAATTGGATGCTAAAACTACAGTTTTTATAGTAGAGACACTTCTATTAGAATTTGCTAATCATATTACCAAGTTCATAGAGGATGACCCTAGCACTCATGTAAAAGATGATTGGCTCAATGATTTATACATAGTGGGGACATGCAAGTTATCCCAGATTTGGGACATGTTTGAGTTCATTTAGTATAATATCAACAACACCCTAATGGTAGGCCACCAGATCAATAGTCTATTTTAGAATCCTCCTAGCATCCTCTACCTTTTGCAAGCATAATCTCTATCCTATTTTTTATTTTATTTTTATTATTATTTTTGTTATGCTATTTGGATCTAATAGTGTTTTTCATTCATATGTTGTAAGTATAGGGTACATGATGGAGGATTGATCAAGAGTGATCAAGTCCTACCTTTGGTACACACAACATTGGGGGCTTTTGCACAAGGCCTAGCTATGAGAATTGTGGTGTAGTAGTAGCTAAAGGATAACTTTGGTAGATATACCTTATGATTTTCTCAAGTCTAGCACAAGTGTTTGGCCACTAGAATTACTCATACTTGGTGGGGTCTTCAAAACTTGAGGATATATGCACCTATTATTTCTAGGGCCCTTGCGTTGCCTAAGACAAGTAAGTAACATTATTATTATTTATTTATTGATTTTTTGTTCATTTAATGTCAATGTTTCCTAGTTGTGTTGTTTTTTGGTTATTTTGGCTTTAATTGGTTAATTGGTTTCAACTGTGTGGATATACATTTAAATTTTAATTTATTGTGTTTGTTGTTTTTGGCTTTATCTAATCTACCTACCTATGGCAAAGGCTAATGGGTTATTTAGATTGGGTTGTAGGTCCTTCGCCTAAGCCTACCATTGTCATTATCACCTTAGGATGTGAGGAGGATAAGCTCATTCTCAAATCAAATGAAGTAGATTTAACACAAGAGTGGTTGATGAGCAAAGCACCTAGAGAGAGAGAGATAGAAAAAGATTGATGACACATGTTTTCTTAATTTGTTTGTGATTGATAGTCCATCAATGCCTACTATAGAGATGGTGAATGTAATTGATTCCTTTGACAAAGGAGTCAAGAATTTTGTCTCTCATGTTCACAATATGCGTGTTACCTTAAGAATCATTGAATCTACATTTAGCGATCTCTTTGGTATACCTCGTGACGACATGAAGGTTTTCACAAGAGAAAGGAAAGAGGTGAGCCATAGAGAGGAGCTTGAGAAGTGACTTAATTCTCATGCTAGTAGAGGCTTGACCTTATATTGGTGCATTTTAATAGAGGCCAACAAGATGTATCCTCTATTCCAATCTAGATCATCTCCCTTGTTACTAACACAAAAGAAGATCCTTAGCATTCAATAGGCTTGGACCATGAAGAAGATCCTCACTGAGGGCACTAAGTTCAATTGGGTTGCATACTTGATCTCTGAGCTACAAGAAGAAATTCAAAAATTCCACAATAACCTTGATATGATATGCCACATGTACTTTGCATTTTTGATTGCATATCTAAGAACCTTGTGTGGAATTCCTAATGATCAAAAAAGATGGAAAGTGACTGAGTTATGATCCCTTCCAATATTCCATGCCTTGGGTCAAACATATTGTTCCACTTATGTAGGTTTAAGATCCACCAATTGAAGATGTTAAAGACTCACTATCAATTATCACTAAGAAATTTAGTGGTGTACATTATTCTTCCTCTAACAACATGGAGAATGAACCCTACATTATCCATGGGAGTGCTAAGAAGACCAAAGAGGTGCATGTAGAACCGAATAGTGCAGTCAAAGCCAAGATGAAAAGGCCACTAGTAGAGAAAATAGTTCTTGTTGTTGAACAACCATCAAGGAAAAAGATATTCCTTATGTTTGGAAACACACATCATACTATTTTAGGTAAGTTCTATATGCATTTTTAGGTTTAATTTTTCTATTATATCATCTTGAATATTTTTTATTTTGTGTTGTTATATATTTATGTTATTATATTTTTTCCACAAAATTTGCTAACTTGTCCTACATGTTGCCTTTTTAATTCTTGCAAGGAAGCAATAAGAATTGGTAGCCAAAAGAGTATTAGAGGTAGAGCAAAGATGCTAAGAAGAGGAAGCAATAAAATAGTAAGAAGATGATAAAAGCATATATAATGAAGCATTGGATGCCCTAGATGCTATATTTGAAGATTCAACATTTAATGATGAATCTCTTGTTGACATGCCACATGGTCCTCAAGGTACTTCATTTTAGTTTATGCATTTTGTTTTGTATCTTCATGTAAACATTTGTTTTAATTTTTTAATTATGTTGATGTTCATATTTTTTGTAGTGCCTGAAACTCTTCCAAAGGAATCCACCTCTATGTTTCTTTTGAAGCCTTCAATTAAGGTTCCAGATAAGGCTAAGTTCATGCAAAGCATTGTAGAAGATATTACCAATCAGTTGCAACAGATAGTTCCCAATGTTGGTAAGAATAGTTAGCATATTTTGCCTTAATTCTTTTATTTCTTATATATTTTTTAGATTTTTGTTTATATTTTATGACTTTTTATGTTTTATTCCTACATGGTTTTAGTAGTTTAAAGTGTTCTTGGGTACTTTTCTTTCTTCTTCTTGTTATGTATATATTTTTATTATGGTTATTAAAATGTCTAAGATTAGATGGAATCCTAAGCATGAAGTTGAACTTGATGAGTTGTCTACACTACCACTTGATGTGAAAAATGTTCCATGAAGGTTGTATGAAGGAGCCACTAAATATGCTCTTTCATGTGCTTGAAACATCACCAAGAAAACTCATGTTGTAACATTTTGTTTGCATTTTAACCCTCATCCCATGAAACCTAAGGCTAGAAATTCATTGTAAAATGTGAAGATTGTAATACAAGAGATGAAATTTCACATACTTTAGCTTTTCAAGTTGAAAAATTCCTCATAAGTAGTCAACGCTTCAACCCCCAAGTGAAAAAAGTTATACAATGCCTATATTTGGGCTTTGGAAGGGTTAAAAATGCCTTTTTGTCTACCAAAATTGGCATTTTGATGGGTTTTGTAGGGGGTATGATTTTTTTTGTGCTAGAAATACTTGTGGGGGGCATAACCTCACCTATGCCCAGCATTGGAGGATATGACTCTTACACCCCCTAGCATTTCACCTTCCCCCCAGTGTTGTTCCAGCATGGTCCAACACCTCACCATTGCACCAACTCCAATGTTGATCTTGCACCTTAGCATTGCTATTGGAAGACCTAGCATAGGTGGAAGAAGCTGGTGTGAGTAAAATTTCAATTTACTATTTTTGGTAAACATAATGATTTTAGTATCATGGGGGTATCAAAACTTATTATACATAGTAACCTTGCTAGATTTGAACCTACAACACCTGTATGTAGTAGTAATCTATTAGCAAATAGGTAGAAATCGGTAGCAAAATTAATGGTCATAAAACCTATAACAGCCAAGCTCCAATACCATATAAAGATTCCAACTTTTTGGCAACACAATCATATTTGATGTTCCACTCTTTTAGCATTCAAGAGCTTTGAGAATTCATTGCAAACATCAAGATTTTGAGAGAAAATTTTAGCATGGAGCCCATAGCCATTGTAACCCCTTTTACTCCCATGAGATTATGTATGGTTCTGTACCAATGTTGAGCAACTTGGACACTAAAACTCTTAGCATGGCTCTTCTTGGAAGCCCAAAATCCCAGCACATCTTACCCCCTACACCACCAACATTGTCGATTTGGTGAGAAGTACAGTAATGTTTCATAATTTCAAGAGTTGTGGAACATCTAGATTGTAAAGCTGATTGTGGTGTATAAAAATAATAATTTCAACAAATTCCAATCCCCCATTTAAGTCAACCCCTTGCTTCCTTGGGAACATCTTGTATACATTTTCTGGACTCTCTTTATTTTTGATAATAAAATTTATGGTTCCATTTTTTATGTAAGTTATATTAATTTTTTCATTTTATGCATTTATTTTCTTCGATGTGCATTGCATTTTTTTTATTTTATTACTCTTGTTGGCACTATATAAGTCCTTGGGTGATTTTCAAGACCAGCTAGGATACCTCAAATCTTTTTTTTCACAGAGACCCTTAGGATCTAGGATTAAAATTGTTTCATTGGAATCTTTGGTTTTCCAACAACCAAATTTTTTGGTCACAACAGTTTTCTAGTGCTAGAAGGAGAACCTTTATCCAAGTTATACATCCAATCCTATTAGCCACTGTAGCAATGTTGCCTATAAGAACTATAAAAAACCTTTGAAATTGCATAAAATACCTTTCAAATTTTGTAAATATTTTTCTACCACAAAACCCAACATTCCCACCCATCCCCCCTACCACCAAAACCTACTGTGAAGGTTGCAAGTGATTTGGGTTTTGGGGAAAATTTTCAAAGTACTTGCTAAAAATTTTACAGCTAGTATTGGTGATTCTATCACCCAAAACCTTACACCCCTCTACTACAAAATTTTTTTAGCAAGGCCAGCATTGGGGATTCTATCCTCCAAAACCTCATAACCCACTACTATGAAAATTTCACAACAAAGCTAGTGTGGGTGTAATATCCCCTAGCATGGATGTAGCATAGTAGTTGTACGTGGTTTTGTTTTGGTAGAAAATTCACAACTATTGTTAGATGTTTTCAAAGCNCCTCCGCCCCCCCCCCCCCCCAGCATGGGTGTCATAACCCTGGACCATCCAAATTCCCCATGTTGTGAAATTTTTTAGTAAAGCCAACATTGTTCTTGCTCTAAATACCAACATAATCATTGAAAAAAAAAATTCACATCCACTTTTTTTAAAAATAAAAAAAAAAATTTGTTTTCGCCAAGAGGAAGGAACCCCAACATAGTGCAAGTGGGTAAGATAACTATTGGCATCTTACCCCCTTATGGAAAGGGTAGCATTTAACATAAAATTGCTACATTTTTCTCAAGTTCAAGGTATACTCCCTATGACCACAACTTACAGTGCACTTGTAGTTGTATTTTACCACACTTTCCAGCCATACCCCTCTTGAACCTTAGGCAACTCCAATTGCTAGATTTTTTATTTAATTAGTTAATTATAAAATTTATTAGATTGAATTTATGCTAGTGAGAATGTCTTTCATCCGAATAGTCATCCTACCCCTTAACCTAACAAATATGTCATCCAACCAAGATGAAGTTCATTTCTATAACCTAAAAGACCCTACGATCATAGAATGAAGACAATCACCTAAGCAAAGAGGCAAAAATCCAGATTTCACAATTATTAATGAAAATTTATAAAAATTCTTTGTGCTAAGATACAAGTCAATCTCTTAATATCATGCTGCAAATATAACGCTAAGCACCAATGAAAAATCATACATTGGGATGGGAAAGAATACATCCCATCTTCTTATGACCAAATCTCCCTCACTAACTTGTATGCACAAATGATCATACAACTCATAAACATTGATAATTTTAGTGATGGAATTAACTTAGAGGATTGTCAAGAAGATTAAGATGACTATGAGGCTAAATAGGAGTAAGACACCTCCATTGGAAGTCTTTTCTAATCTTCAACTCTCCAAACAACTACACCCAACTCCATGTCTCCTACCTAATCTATGGGACAAGTCCCTCAGCCCAACTCTCATCCTATCCATTCTACCATGTTTAAGTCTACACCCATTATTTCCAAACACAAGGCATAATATATACCCCAATCCACCTCCTTATTCTTATAAATTCCCTTTGTCACACAACCTCACTCCCATTCACCTAGCCATGGTGATGTCTACCTCACCATCTCCCTTCATCATACTAGAGGGACCTTCATTGGGACCCTAAGCAACACAAGCCTCTCATACTTTTTTCATCCCCTTAATACCATAATTTCCAACTCAAATATCTTTTTCCTTGTTTGACCCACCTATGACAATGGCCACACAACCTCTTCCATCTATGTCAACATCAATTGTACAACCTCAAGCTCCGCAACTCCTTCCTCAACCATTAATACAAGCACCACAACCCATAGGAATGCCCCAACACCTAGATCAAGCCTTCCAAATGATTCAAGACATTATCGAAGAGCTATGAAAACTTAAGGCTAGTACAACTTAGATAGTCAAGGTTCTAGAATTTTACTAGGATGATCCTATAAGCCCTATTGTGCCTCAAATGACCTTACCCACTAGCATTACAAGGACCTTACCAAATTTTACCAAATACAATGGTAAACGAGATCCCAATGCACACCTAGTTACCTTTTGGTCTAAATTCCTCTTTTTTCAAGCTTGTCCTCATACAATATTATAAATTTTTTCCATGTCTCTCAAGGGTAAGGCCCTAGCTTGGTACCAAACCTTTCCTAGAGGTTCCATCTCTTTCCTTGAAGACTTGATAAACCAATTTGTCAACTACTTCAGATACAACTTGAAGTCAGATGCCACATTGGATCAATTGATGAAGGTGAAGTAGGAACCACTTAAACCAATCAAAAGATTCATTTAAATATGGAATTCAATGCTCAACAAGATTTTGAAGGCTAACTCTAAACTCCACCTCTTGGCCATCTACAATGGATCAGTAAATTACTTTATCAAGTCAAAGATTTACTATCTAGAGCCCCAGTCACTAAGCCAAGAATTCTCCTAAACTAAGAACATCAAGGAGGTAAATAAGGCAAGAAATGATCCAACCAATGTGGCCTATAAAAATCAATGTATGAGGAGGGATAGCAATAAAACCAAGCAAGAACATACAACTATGGCCATAGTAGCAAAAGACACAAAACAAGAAGAGATGTCGGGATCACCATCACACAACACATCTTTCAACTCACCCCAACCATCGACTTCCTATGCTTCAAATGAACCAAGACCAAAATTTTGGCAAAAGGATAAATCTAAGTATACTAGGTTTCCTATGAAGCCCTTTGATCTTCTAGAATGGTTTCTTAAAGACAACCATATACAACATAAGAAATGGTCTAAAGAGGCTTGTAAGAGGCATGATCATCTTTGTGATATAGCTAGAGACCCAATGATAGCTACCAAAGATTATCCAAAACCACCAAAGTACTTCAAATTGGATAGGTACTATCATTATCATTAAATGGTTGGTCATGAAATTGATTTTTTGTAGCATTAAAGGATGATCTCAAAAATATGATAAACCTTAGAGAGTTGGTGTTAAATGAGCCCAACTCTCCAAGAAACAACAAATCTTACATGTAGCCTCATTCACAGAAACCAAATGGTCTAACCCTCCTAGGAGACCATTTATCATTACAGTACCAACACAATCCCAAGACACAAAGCCTAGAGAACCATTCATCATATGGGTACCACCTTCTCTGGCCCCTAAGAAGCCTTTCATCATACATGTTCCACGTTTAGTGGCATCAACCTCATAAACAAGACCACAAGTTGCTAATCCTCCAAAGCCTAGGAAACCATTTGTTATCTGGGTCCCTTCACCTTCAACTAGTAAGCCTATAATAACCCATGAACAAAGCCTACCTATAGTGGCCCACAACTCAAATGTTGGCAAGAAACCATCATTACAATAGCAATGAAACCAACCTATTGTTAAACCAACAAATAAGCCCACTGAAGGTAACCCTCCTAAACCCACACCAAGATCAACTACACCCATGAATAAGGGGCCCAAGGCACATACATCAAAACCTAAGCCACAAACTCTAGGAAGGATGAAGGAGGTTAGAATCACTAAGGCTGAAGTATTACATGCCAAGGGAAAAGGTTTCCTTTCAATAATGGAGTACGCTAAATGGTCATTAAAGTAGAAGAACACCTCACTGAACTTGTACAAGTTGGTCATGACCTCTTCTTCACATAGGGATGTACTACCTCAAGTGTTAACCTCTATCTTAGCAAGTAGAGACATGCCCATCAATAAAGAGTCAATTTTTTCTATCATTAAGCAAGCTTTGCTTAGGGAAAATAAGCATCAAACCACATTCAACTTCCATGACAATGAAGTGAAGATTAACTCTCAAAATGAAAAGGTTCTATCTACCCCTCACCTTATTACCATACATGTTGGCAAATGCAAAGTTTACTATGTTCATGTGAATGATGGGGTAAAAAGTAATGTGGTACCATTTTCTATTGTAGATAAACCAAGCTTAAATGAGAACATCCATGAAACCATAACCTTAGCACTCAAATCATTTAATGAGTAAAAGTAGCAGTGTGAGGTTTTATCTCCTTGAATTATGTAGTCAATGAGAAATTCCCTACATTGGCTAACTTCCTAATAGTCAAAGAGAGACCCAGCTTCAACTTGATCCTAGGAAGGCCATTATTAGCAAAGCTTTGGATAGTTTCATCACCTACACATCAAGAGATGCATTTACCATATGAGGGAGGGAAAATTATCATTTGTGGAGACAACGTGTCATTACCCTTAGTTAACTATGTTAACATTGATCGAGGTTTAGAGGTGGATTTTCAATGAGAGACACCCAAAACTCAAGCTAGGGCTAGTACCAAGAGCAAAACCAACAACAAGAACAAATATAATGCTAGTAACACCAACTCTAAGATGCTAAATGATCAACAAGAGTACCTACTAATTCCTATTTCAAATAAGGAAAATGGTGAAATAAGGATCACACAAGGAAAGCCCATCAATTTATCAAAGATCAAGCAACAAGTTCATAGTAAATGTCTTGTTCCTTCTTTTGTTAATAGTCATTTGTTTACTTTTTCAACATTATATCATGTTGCATTGTTGGCTTTATCCTTATATGTTCTTTTATGAACATGCCATACTTACTAGGAAAGTGTGGATTATGGCCCATCGAGACCTAAAATTGGTAAAAATATGATCTGATAAGGCCTAAAAGTGGTAATAAAATGGCCTACCATGGCCTACAACTAGTAAATTTCTAGCCTCCTTTTCTTTTATGTTTGCATTGTGACCCATTGCGATTTACTTTATACTTTTTCACTTTGTAGGCAAACTTTGTTCCATAGCTAGAGTGTGTTAATTTGTATCCTTTTGTGCAAGCAAAATATAGAATATAAAACAAATCTGAAAAATTTAACTTTTAACCAAGAATGTCAATGCTAGTAGCCATAATCAAATGATGTGATGGAATAACAACAACAAATTTACAATAGTAGCCATAGTTGACACAAGATAACAAAAATCATATATAGTCCCTAAGGCTATGATAGCAAAAATACAATAACAATGATGAAATTAAAGCAATGAAATGTAACAACTCTAGCAGGAGTGAAAATTAGGCCATGGGAAAAGGGAGTAGCATGAGGAATGCTAGCTTAGGATTAGCAACAATGGTGGTGGCAATGATGTTTATGGCACTAAACATGATGATGCATGGATAGCCATTGTCATTTTTGACATCATCATCATTTGTAAATTAGAAGACATTGTTGTAGTATGTAGAAATTGATGCACACTATTTGACTCTGATCGTAACTAGGAGGCTACCTAGCAAAGAGAAGAAATTGGAGGTGTGTCATGAGCATATGCCTCAGACCTGGCTTAGCATAAAGATGTCCTTGTTGTAGGTCCCCACAGGAGCCCCATTGACATCCATATACACTAATGTGTATGATAGCCTTAGATTCAAAACATCCAACATCATAACATTGGTGATCAACATCATCGATAGGTTGCAAAAAAACCTCACCAACACTACTCTCCAACTCAAAAAATTGATTGACAACCCCTCGTTGCCATTGAAATCCTAATCAATTAATCAATCAATCAAGCATTTCTTTCACTTTCCTATTGCATTTCAATCCCAAATTCTCTCCTCTCATAATATTTCATTGATATCTCAAATCATATTTTACTTGAAATTACATCTTAATACTTCTTCTTCTAAAAAACACATGTGGCCTTTTGGCCATGTAGGCCCTAGAGGGGGCTATGTAGGCTTGGCAAATGGACACATAGGTCCCACAAGGATTATGCCACACTACCACTTCCACCACATGCCACCAAGTAGTACTAACACTTATCACTACCTCGTTGGCATCTACCATCCCTTATCACCCCACATTATTTGTACACCTACTGTTTCTATCATCCTCAAAACCTACGTTATTTCATTAGCTACCTATGCCTGCCCACCTATAGCTCTCCACTTGCTATCATGTAAGCATAAACCATGTGCAATGATGAGCGATGAAGATACCCCTATATCCAACCATACGAATCACAAAGCATTCATGCACAATCTGGCCAAATTCCATGGACTCTCTAGTTTTTGGTGCACTGGTCTTCTAGGAAGTGAATCTTAACCAAGGGTTGTTTGCTGTATTTCCAATTACACTTGTAAAGTACAAAGATATGCTTAAGTGTATTCAAGGCATATGATTTTTATCATTTTATGTTTTATGATTTTGATGCTTAAAGAGAGAGATAAAGTAATTTAATAACTAATTTAATTTAACTAACTAACTAGTCTCTAGCTAGTCCTAACATAAGCATCTAGTCCAAATTTTTGTACACATCCTAAACCCACGTATCCACTACCGGGTTACCAAGCACTATGCTACTAAGCACATTAAGCAATAACACTACTATGATTACCAAGCAAATCTGTGTTTATGCTCAAAGTGGTCATACTTATGTACTTAACCTATTTAGCTTAATTGATTGAATATTTAATAAAAGAAATGAATGCATAAATAAAACATTTAAGCTATCCAAAATGCTACATGGTTTATCAAGAATCTTGTCTTTATTACTGTACACACTAGTGTGGTTCAAGTACAACAATGCACAAATAAAGATCTATACACTCAATGACTTCTGCTATGGGAACTTGGAAAAAATATTCTAACTTTCAAATAAACAAACTATAAGAGCTCTACTACTATTATGACTTTAATGCCCATAAACACTGCTAGGATCTCATATTTATAGTTTTTGTTATACTACTACAATGATGGGACCCCATAAACATAGCAAACGCTCCATTGATGCAACCCTGTCAAAGGGACAAGGCTACATAAACAAGGCCTTGTTGATGAGGCCATGTCAACAGGGGCCGTTGACATGACACATTGATGTGCATCATATCCCCATGACTGAATAAAAGCTTATCCTCAAGTTCCTTTACAAAATTGAGAAGGTATGGGATTAGTGAGTGACTCTTTAACAAAATAAACTAGCTTGACAAAATTGAGTACTTGAGTGTATAGATCACACAAATTACAAAACATTATGGTGTTCATGACACAAAATTGAATACCATGAAATGACTCTACAAAAATTTGGATAGCACATCCTCTAATTACATGAAGATGATGGAGAAGATAAAATTTTCCTAGGTGGTGATGGCTCCTAAGGCTCTAAAGGACCTTCATCAACTCTAGGTATGTGTAGTAGCTGATGCGACTATGGCTATCCTACTACAGCTACAACCTTCAATGGAAGGAAAAAGGCATCTAACAATGCCTTCATCTTCTTCTCCTTCCTTCGAGGACCATTCATTTTCCATGTGGCATCACCAATATATGCTAGAATGGGGACATCCCATAGACAAGGCATGATTGGAAACATTTCCTTCATGTTGACAAACTAGGTAGCGATCTATTTGTGTTTGATGTCAAACACTCTAACTACATTTTACAGCTCTTGGTATTCATTCATCCTTCTGGCTAGGTTCTTGGTAGCTAATCATTGTTCAATGAATTGTACCTTGAGAATTTTAAGTTCAACATTATCCATCACAAGCTTGTCCTTGGTGTTCTTGTCATGCTTGAACTCAACCTCGTATAGCAAGTATGAGCTAGACAACTATTTTTAAAGCTCTAACCATGATCATCTAATAGTAAACATGGCCAAATTTGCATAATGGAGATTAGCAATCTCCATATACTCCATCATATCTTCTATCTGCAACACCTTTGTGTAGATTTCTACCTTTTTGTAAGCATCTATCCCATCAACAATAAGTTCCCAAACTTCTCTACCTTCTTGGAGTTGCTGGAGGGCTTCATTTTCTTTCATCTTCACCAACTAGATGTATTTTTCATTTACCTCCTTATGTAAACCAACCTATTCTCTGTAATGATCTTTGAGTTTCTCAAATTTGAGAGCTTCAAATTTCTAGGTAGCTACCTCAATTGCAATTTTCTGGCAAAGGGCATGCACCTCCTCCATGGAGAGATTCCTATTTTCTGCTACTAATCTTCTCAATTCTATGTTTTCTTTAACCAATTACTCCTAATGTTAATGGATGACATCTATTAACTATTGCTTGTGCACATCAACATTCTACAAGCAATGATTTTCTATGGTCAATTGGACATTCTCCTAGCAAGTTTGATCCAAGGCCTTCTAAATCTTATGCTATGTGGCCTCTACCAAGGATTGATAAAAAACCACCATCTCCATTACACCCTCAACCCCTTTTAGTTTGATCTGAATTTGTTGCATAGCTTCATCTCTTGTCAATACTGGATTGAGAAATGCAATATCGGCAATCTAGGCTCTTAGTTTGGCAACTTCTATAGCCAAGCATTCATTCCACTTCTTGGTTATTTTAAGTTGCCCCTCCAATATGATGTTTTTGGTCCTTACCTTCAACAACTCTAACTAGGTTGTAGTGATGTTGTCTAGAAGGTCAAAGACATCCAAAAGTAATTGCTCAATTCCTACTAGTTGATCTAATAGTTCCTAATGATACACTGCGTTTATTATGCTACTTGTGGTTCCTATAGATGTTTGTACATATTTGAGTGTAGTGACATCCAGTGTAAATGTTGTAGGTGCATTCAGAATCTCAATAATAAAATTAGTGATCACTTCTACTATGATCTCCTACCCTTGGTTCTACATCACCAATACAGGTACTCCTTCACCCTTCTCTAAGAGCACCAAGAAGGTCATAGTGTTCCTAAAAATTTCTAGGAGTGACTATTATTTTATGAGAGATACTATGACCTCTTTGGTGCTCATATTTAACCTCACAGACAACTACATTCTTTGGGTTAAAAAAATGGATCCACCCTCACCCATTAAAATAATTTTTCTAGCCACCTCATTGAGATGACTGATTGTTGATCTATAGATGAATCAGTCCCCACCACTCATGCCTACGCATTGCTCTTGTTCACTCAAGATCCATTCTTTGTATTCTCACAACCATTGGGTGGTGGTAGTAGTGTCTGGCATTGTTGTCTAAGTGGCAAGTGGAGGTGGTGGTCACTACTTCTCTTCTTGAATTCTGATCACAGGTGTCTTATCCTTCATCATTTTTTCCTAGTTGGTAGCTCGAACAATTCTAATAGTATTGTTGATGTAATAGACTATGCCTCCCCTTTGATAAAGTTTCCTAATGAGGCATGGAAAAGGGAGTGCCTTCCTTCTCCATTCATTTTATTTAAATGGATTCTCCATCTCTAGATAGATCAGCTGCAGAAGGTTGACTGAGAATCTCCCACTTAGAGTAGTGCATGCTTGGGCAGAGAAGGTAGTGATTTTTCTTGGTCTCACCATGGGATTGAGGTGGAAGGCCATAATATTGTAGTAAATCCTCTCTACTAGTGTGAGTGTGCCAAACTCTTTGTGGTTGACACCATAGCATCATTGCATCCATTTTTTCTTAATACTAGGATCTACCTACATTGGGATCTTAGTAAGGTTCATCCCCATTTTGGGCAACCCAAGCACTATAGCAATAGCCTACACTAAGTAAGACACCAAGATTCCTTGATTTTCACTATTCATCTAGGCCACCTATTATTCCAAATTAAAAATGTCTCCCATGTACCACTCCCCTTTGGAAGTGATGACTGGCCACATGGGGGAGGCTTTTAGTTGGTCCTGCATTTCTTTTGGTGCATGCTCCAGGAGAGGGCCAAAGTTTAACTCTTGGAGCATCAATTTTTGGACCTCCCTCGATTTAATTTGATTTAGGTAGGCCTCTATTAAGGTCACCTCAAGGTTTGTTGGTTTTGCTTGCACATCATTCCAATGGGAGTGTTCCATTGCTATTGCTAATGGTTCCAAAATCTCTATGATAGATTCCACTTATGCCTCTTCCCTGAGAGGACTTATGGTGTGGGTTGCTAATGGTTCTTCTTGGGGCTATTCTTGGCCCCTTCCCATTCTAGGATATGTCTCCCTTCATTGGAATAGTCCTGCTTCCTACATGTTCTTTCCTTTGGGTGGCATCTATGGTCACAACACATCCATGGATTAGTAGATGTAATGTGTAACTTTAAAGTTTTGAATACCTTTTCTTGTTATTTAGTTAGTTACACTTTGTGTAAGGTTGGACCATGACAATTTAATATTTTATTAATTATTTATTATAATTTTCACTAGAGCTTTTTTAAAATTTCTAACTCTTGTAATTTAATATTTAATAATTGATTTTTTAGTTAAACCTTTGTGAGAGTTAGAAAAAATTACAAAAATTTTTCTATCAAAAGTGGTACATTTGTGATCCCCATGACAGAGAGCTTACCTCCAGTAGCTGCAAGGTTGAATAATGGAGTGATTTGGATAAATAGTTCATGAGTTATAGGCTCTAGAAGGTTTTGGGCTCTAAAAATTGAAAAACTCCTTTGGCATTTATAAGAAAATTTAAAATTTTCCAAGTGGGGTCACACCTATTTATACTATTTTTCCCTTATGTTGATAGGGCCCATATATGGATCTACTCCACCAACAGGGCCTCGTATATGGGGCCCATCAACAAAAATTTTGAAATTTGAATATCTCAAGAAATATAAGGATTTCTCAATAAAATTAGGGTCCATGGAATTCCAAAAAAGCCAAGAATATGATAAAATCATTGAAGAGGATCTTTGAAAGCTCAAAAATTAAAAAATTAATGGAGAATATATGTAATGAACAAAATATGTAAAGGAGCACATGGGTTGATGTGGAAGATGGGTGTACAAAAGATTCTAGTTGCAAGAATGACTAAAAATAAGGTGCTTAATGAACCTAACCAAGGGATATGCAAGTGAGTCCTCCCCATAGTAGGCACATGCCCTGTTAACCCTTATATAACCTCAATGTAAGGAGTCTGTGGGCCCCATAGGTGACTAATGATCAATGGAAGTTCAAAACCAAAACATAGAAGATTCTGCCTAAGAATTCAAGTATTTCATACCAAGACATGGAACCAAGAACATGGACACTAACAATGAGGTGAGTTACGATCAGTAGAGATGAATGATGGAGATGGTGGAATGGAATTCTAAATTGAGATCATGAGAAGTTCCTTGTAGAGTTTATGTTTTAAATGACCTAAGAAGATCCATCCTTAGTCTAGACCAAAGCCAACCTCTTTTAGTAACTTTGTATTGCCACTCTAAGACCAATCCACCCCCTTAGGACACAAGAGTGCTTCCACAAAACAACCACCATTCCATAAAGAGAAGAAAAAAGAAGTGGGAAGTGAGAGAGGGCCTTAGTTAGAGGGGACCTTCATGCATGTGTAATTTATCTTTCTAGTTTCATAACTAGTGCTTGTAGCCCGTTTATGTGTCTAAGGGGTGTGCTTTGAATTCTCATCATGTTTTCTTTTATTTTATTTTATTTTTGTTTATTTTTTCCCTCCTCAGATGGAAGCCACACCATGAAAATACTTTATTTTACTTCCTGTAGTTGGTGACATGGAATGGTAAGTAGCTCATGAAATCACACTTTTAAAATAAGGAAAACCATAGAGCTGGTGGATGGGTGAATGTTGTGGACTTACTACCTACTCCAAGAAAAAGATACCATGACTGAGTCATCAATACAAAAATTTAAAAATAGAAACCAAACATTAGCAAACAAAAATAAAGCACAAACCACCATTGGTAGCAACTATAGCATCATTGTGTCCTATTGGAAATAAAGCACTTTTATTGGCAAAAATTTGAAAATCAAACTCAAACAACACAAAGTAAAATATATAAGAAAGTGTAAAATATCCAATAAAAACTCAAACATACTAATGATGATGTAAAACGAAAAATAGAAAAAAATTTGAAAATCAAAAAATTGTAAAATAAATAAATTACAAAATCAAAGATGTGAAAAAAATAGAAAAACTAAGCCATATGTTTGATTAGCATAGATGTCCATCTCCCCAAAAACTAAGTGGGAAGAAGGAGATCCAAAAACTTGAATGTGGTTGTCCATCTGTTAAGGTATTCGTTGCACTAGCTTTCTTGGACTCATGGTAAAGCTTTACTTGTTGGATGTTGACCAAATGCTTTTTATTTAGGCTCTCTAGTTTGTATATGGTCATGGACCTAGAAGGAAAGGTTTTGTTAATTATATAAGGTCCTTCCAACAATGTTTGGAATTTGGTTTTCTGATGTACATGTATGGGATTCCAATAGAAAAACTTATCTCTTGGTTGAAATTTTACTTTTTGTATTCTTAGTTCATGTCATTATTTGTTGAATGCCTTATGCCTCATGCACTTCGTTCAAAGATAGGGCTACTAGTTTATTTTCATTTAGCATGTTGATATTAATTATTCTTTCTTTTTGTGCTAGGCTTAGGTCAAGATTCAATTCATAGGCTCTTGAGAGTGTACAGAGCTTAAATTGAATCAAGAGCCTTAGAAGTTCCCCATACACTAGCTCATAGGGAAAGTAGCCAATAGGGAGTTTCCATGTTAAGTAGTAGGCCCAAAAGACATCATTGAGTTTTGTGCTCCAATCTCTCCTATATCTGTTTATGGTCCTTGTTAGGATCTTTGTGATTTCTCAGTTACCCTTGCTTAACTATTGGCTTAGGGGTGATAGGGTGTTGTTAATTTATGTTCAACCCCCATGCGTTGCATCAATTTTCTAAAAGTGGCACTTGTAAAATGAGTTCTATTGTTAGAAATCAATGCACATGGCACCCCAAACCTATTTATAAGATTTTATAAGCATATAGTGTCTAAACTTGTCTAGAGCATACACCACTACCATCAGTTCTTTCTCAATTATGGTGTAATTCAATTGTTCATCCACAATGCTTTGGCTTATGCAAGGGATGTAATATGAATGTTTCTTATTGTCCAACTATGTAAGCATAGCTTCCATGGAATAATTAGATGCATCTGTCATTATATGAAATGGTTTGGATTAGTTAGGTGCCTATAGAATTGCAATTCCTTTGAGTTTCTCCTTTAGTAGTTGGAATGCATATTTGCACTCCTTGATCAAAACAAATGAAGCATCTTTCTTTGTAAGCTCAACCAATAGCTTTACAATCTTAGAGAAACTTTTTATGAATCATCAGTAGTAGCCAGTATGTCCAAGAAATGAGGAGACATCTTTAACTATCTTTGGTTGGTATGTGATTCCTTGGATGATTCTTATTTTTCTAATTCTACGTCAATCCCTACCTAAGTAATTCTATGCCCCAATACTATGCCTTCTTAGACTATTAAATGGCTTTTTTGCCAATTGAGCTTGAGGTTTGTTTCAACACATCTTTTCAGTACTTGCTCAAGGTGATCCAAGGCTTGCTCAAATGTAGCCCCATAGGTAGAGAAGTCATCCATAAAGACTCCTACCTCACTACCAATCTACTATTCAAAAATACTGAGGACCAAGTGTTGAAATGTTGTATTGGAATTACACAAATCAAATGGCATTTTATAATATGCAAACATTTTCTAGGGACTCATGAATTTTGTCTTGGCCTAATCTTTTGGTGCAATTTGGATCTAGTTACAACCACAATAACCATCTAAGAAGCTATAATAGCAATGTCTAAAGATAGTGTCCAACACTTGGTTCACAAATAGCAATGGAAAATGATCTTTAAATGTTTCCATGTTCAACAACCTACATTCGATGCAAACCAACCACTTTCCATCTTTCTTTGGCATAATTATAAGTGGGCTAATGCACTCACTATCTGTGATAGGATAGATGAACCCCACTTTGAGCAGTTATTCCATTTCCTCCTTGATGATCTACTTCAATTTGAAACTCAACTACCTTTGTGTCTACCTTCTTGGCTTCATGGCTAGGTTGATGTAGATGCAATGTTAGCATATCCTTGGATCAATTCCTATAAGTTTGGGATATGACCAAGAAAAGGTTGTTGGCAACTTATTGATGACCTAAAACAACTTATCTTTTTTTTTGAGAATTAAGATTTTCATTGATTATGATTGGCTTACCATTGTTTAAAAATACATATTCCATGTCGACTAGTAGATTTTTTAACTCTAGGGGTTCATGCTTGAAATTATCAGGGATTTCCAGCCCACCCCAACATGTATCATCATCTTCATCATCGAAGAGTTGGTGATGAACTCGCTCAAGTTCATCCATGCTTTCAACATAAATGCATGTTAGGTGCTTAGAAGGTTCCATGCATAATGTGCTACTATCAAAGTCAACTCTCAGCCATTGGGTGCCCTCCTATTTTGTGGCTACTACATATAGAAACCTTTGGATATCTATTTCTTATGCACATTGATTGCATGTTATAATGAATGTACTCTTGGTGGACCAAATATTTTTGCATGCAATTGAACTCATTGTCACTATACACAATGCATGAAACATGCTTCTTCTTTAGCCTTCCAAATTCATTTTCCTTGGAGATTTAAAAGGAGAAGCCTCTTATACCCATATGTAAATCTATTGTGCTTAATCATGTCCTTTTCCATAATGGTGGGGAAGTCACCTTTGCAATTGTCAACCTTGATCACTAAAAAATCAGTAGGGTAGAACCACCCACAAATTATGGTTACAATGTCCTATATGAATCCTAAAGGAATAGTGATTGATTAGTCTACCAACTCTAAATAAATGTTGATTTTCTTGAGAGGTGGCAGGTTCTAGGCTTTGTACATGTTATGGAAGATGAGATTGACATTGGAACTAGAACCAAGAAAAGCCTTTCATGGCTTATGTCTAGCTATCTATAAGTAAATGAGTGCACTTCCCAAGATAAATCTTTTCATGGAAATATTTCCAACCTTAATCCAATTGAAAATAGTGTGAGTTAACATTATAGTGTCAATCTAAGGTGGCGTTTGTTTTGAAGGGCACATAAATGTGCTTGATGTAGAGGATGAGGGTCTTGAAGATACATGGCAACTAGTTACATTAGGTTATGAGGATTTGGAAGGAATTTTGGGTCAAGAAAATGGACGTTTCCTATATCAATTGTCCAAACCACTTGTTTGGAAAGTTGATTGTGAAGGTACATCCCTTGTAGCATTTCATTGTTGTAGCTATGATGGAATTTCACCCTACATGGATGGAGCAAGCAGTAAATGGGTTGAAGGCAAAGAGATGTATGCAAATGGATGCAAAGGGTGGTATGGATAAGGGTTTTCCCCTTGAGTAGATGGTGAATAAGTTCAATGATTCTCTAGAGGGTAATAGTGATTTTCAAATGAGGTGTCACTAGTAGAACTTCTTGGAGAGATGGGTTGCTAAACATAGTACCCATATGGATCTGGTTGCCTACAAGGATACTATTGTCTTGGTAGTGGCATTCATCATGATTGTGGTTGGTGCCACCATTGATATTATTCATATGGTTGTGGTAGAGCTCCACTTTTATAGTAAGCCTATTGTTGCTGGTGGAACTGCCTTGGATTGTCTTGAGGATAAGGCAATTGTCTAGGTTCTTACCTCCATGCTAGTTGATGATTCAGAAAATATAGCCTAGACTCTTATAACTATGACATTAGAAGGAAAGATCCCTTAGGATGTTCATATTGACAGATGTCACAACCAATGTCATCATCAAAGTTTATCTCCACAACTTCTTCTACCATAGTAGCTTTGCCCTTACCTCTCTAGTAGGCATGTTCAACTTCTTTTTGCTACCTCTGGTTATGATTCTTATTTTACTCTTGGGATTCTTTAGCAATCTTCATAGTAGTTTAAAATTTTTCATCCAAAGAGTTCCATAATTTTTCAACCTTTGCCAAAATATCATAAATATATTTTTGTATGAGCAAGGTTTTCCTGTTCACCACTTCATCAAGTGGTAACTCCTCCTCATCACAAAATTGAACCTCTTATTTTGTAATGGAAGGATACCTATTATATTCTTTTGAACTTTCCCTTTTTCACAACTCACCTTATTCTTTTGCTACCTTCTCTACTAGCCTTTGGATCTAATGATCTCTTAGTTCAGATAATCTCCCTTAGGCATAAATGCAGAGTCCTTCTGGTTTCTACTTTGAGCACATTTATGATGTGGCAGAGTTGTTCCCTCTAAGACTAACCATGTCCAAGGCATAGATGTAAGAGAGAATTGTATCTACCCATGGTGACATCCGAGGGTTCATGTATCCACTATTTCTAGCCTTGGATTTCCCTTCTTAGTTGGACACTCTAACATACATATGATATTGATCATTAAATAGCTCTAACATGGTACTCCATCTATGAATGAATTTTAGTTCCAAGGATTAGTACTAGCTTTTAGCTTTCTTAATAAGTGTCCTAGGGAAGAGTTTGATTTTTTGCCAATCATTTTCAATGTTTTGTAAGGCATTAGCATCATGGAAAGCTTCTCAATGTGTCCCCACTCTCTCAAATCTTGGGATATTATTCATGTCTAAGAGCTTGATCCAACTATCCTTCATATGCCTAGTTGGGATCTTAACTACCTCTACACTGTTAAGCATGCTTCAAGTTGCTAATAAAGGCTCATCATCATCAGTATTTAGTTCTTGCCGATAATGTCCTTTATTACCCCTTTGATTATTGTGGGCATGGTGATTAGTATTATTGCCTCAATACTTACCTCCATCATAGTTGTTTCTTCTATAGCATCTCTTAGAATCAAAAGAAGAAGAGAGAGAGAGATTCAGATGAGGAGGACAAAGAGGGGGAAGGATTTCCACCACCATGGTGTCTACCAAATTCTTGTCAGTTATCATAGCCACCTCCATTAATTTTCATATCATCTTGATGTTTGTTTGACCCCTTGCCTTGACTACCATCTTTTTCTAAACCTAAATTGTGAATTTTAGACTACAAATTCAAGGTCACACCCTCATCATTAGTAACAAATGGTAGAGAATCTTCATGCTCAAAGCCCTCAAACGCAAGGCTCTCATTGTCATCTTGGTTTAGTAGGAACAAAGGATTAGTAAACTATTTCCCCTTAACATCCTCATGATGCCTTTCTTGATTTCAATCTCACCTGCATTGTTTGTGAGTGGGATGGTAGTCCTAGGTTTCATAACCATTTATAGCATATTCCTCTTGAAGATCTAAGATACCTAACTTCTTCAAAGTTTGAAGTAGCATTCTAGGCATAGATCAATTGGGGATCAATACAATGTTGCCTTCCATACCATGCCATCATAGTTGCTTATCTTGATGTAGGATGAAGGTGAAATTAGGCACATACTCATCTAGATGAGTATATATCACTTTGCAATCTTGTGGGACCAATGGTTTTGTATCATTTCACCTATGAGAAGAAGACATTTTTCTAGATAATAAAATATTAGTGTGCTCTTGTAGTTATGTTATTTGGGAATTATGTTGACCTTGGGGTTCATCCAACGATATTAATAATATCCACTAAACCTAAATAGTGCATGTTTAACAAAAAAATTCCCTAGCAATGATGCCAATGATGAGTGATGAAGGTACCCACTACGTCCAACCATATGAATCACAAAGCATTCAAACGCAATCTGGTCAAATTCCATGGACTCTCTAGTTTTCAATGCACTAGTCTTCTAGGAAGTGAATCTTGCCTAAGGATCATTCATTATCTTCCTAATTACAATTTTGAAGCACAAAGGTATGGCTAACTATAATCGAGACATATGATTTTTATCATTTTATGTTTTATGGTTTTGATGCTTAAAGAGAGAGATGAAGTAATTTAATGACTAATTTAATTTAACTAACTAAATGGTCTCTACCTAGTCCTGAGATAAGCATCTAGTTTCACTTTTCATACACATCATGAACCCACATATCCACTATTAGGTTACCAAGAGCTAAGCTACTAGAAGCACCAAATAATAATGCTACTAGGATTACCAAGTGAATACATGTTTACACATGAAGTGATCGTACTTATGTACTTAACCTATTTATCTTAATTGATTAAAATATAATTTATCTTAATTTATGTTAATTAATTGAATATTTAATAAAAACAATGAATGAAGAAACAAAACATTTAAGCTATATAGAATGTTGCAAGGTTTATCAAGAATCTCATCTTTATTGTTGTACACACTAGTATGGTTTAGGTACAATAGTGCTTGAGTAAAGATTCATACACTCAATGACTCCTGCTATAGGCACTTAAGGAAAATATTCTAACTTTCAAATAGATAAACTACAAGAGCTATGCTACTACTATGACTTCAATTCCCATAAACATAGTTGGGAGCTCATATATATAGCTTTTACTATAGTACTACATCAATGGAGCCCCATAGATGTAGCAAATGCTACATCGATGCAACCCCATCGACAAGGAAACACCACATAAATGGGGCCCCATCAACAGGGGCCCATTGACAAGGACATGTAAATAGAAGCCCATCGATGTGAGACATTGACACTCATCATGCAACATCTTAGCCCTACTCCTACACCATTTTTCCATGTTTTAGGCTATTCCAACTAGCTACCTTTCTATCAACAACCCTCAAGCATGTTCCACTCTTGAAACATTACTAGCACCGTGCTACTCTATCAATCGTGCTACCATCATTGTTTAAGCTATTATTTTGATATGTTCTCTTAGTAGCACCACACACCCTTAGTAATGCCATGTGCCTTGAGCGGCACTGTGCAACATTATAAAAATCCTTCTTGCAATCCACCTTGAAAAAAAATAAACCCTTGCTAGCCAACATGGTTGCTAAAATTGAAAAACCCTCACTAGCCCATCTTAGCCAGCATGGTTTCCATAGATGAAAAACCCACACTCACCTACGTTAGCTAGTGTGGTTACTAGAATTGGCAAACCCACACTAGCCTATGTTGGCCAGCACGATTGGCAGAATTAGCAAACCCACACTGGCTAATGTGGTTACTACAATTATTAAATACTCACTAGCTAGAATGGTTTGCATCAAGGCCAATATAGTCCCTCATCTGTAATCATAAAAATATTTTGATTTTTGTCTAGAAGTGGATTTCTTTATAGTTTTTAGCTAAATTGTTTGATTATAACCTACTTAAACTAGTAGTTTAACCATTGCTAATTTCCAACTAGTGTCATGTGGATAAAAGAAAAATCAAAATAGCATAACATAGAAAAACCTTTTAAAAATTCAAGCTCTATGATAGGCAGATGTTAAATGGCCTTCATTTCTTACCCAGATAAACAAACAATGTCATGACCCCTCTATAAACCATAACATAATTTACTCCTAAAAATGAAAAATCAACCAAATAATAATAATAATAAAGAAAAAATCCTAAGCAAATATGCTTCCAAAACCATTCATTTCCATCGATCCATCCATGGCATCATGATCATCCTTCTTCTTCTTCTCTGACCACCTCACTAGAAAGACCTTAAAGAGTCATTATTCCCATCAATAATAGCATCATAGCATAGGACAAACCAAAGCTCATCATCATCATCATACCAATAAATTCAAGGAGGATAAATCAAAATTCAAATCCAATCAAGCATTGTAGCATCCACATGCTAGGCTAGACCAGCTTCCTTTACTCTTCCTTTTCTAGTCTTACCATGGCCACAAGATTAGCACTAGGCTCCAAAATCCTGTAGGTCAGCCAATAGCATGCACCAATAATAAAGTGACCAAATCCATCACATCATGTATTCTCCATTTTTACTAATAATGCTTGGCCTGAAAATTTGACTATGCATTTGCTAGAATTGACAAGGGATGAGGCTACTGTAGGTGGTAGATGAAAAAGTGTGGGTAATGGTGGGTGCCACAATAGAAGCCAAACTAATAATAATGCATTTTCCTTTTGGATGTGCCATTGCCAAAACCATTCTTAACAATGATTCTTACTAGGTAATAATAATAATAATCCTTTATTGCATTCTTTCCCCCTCCACCCACATTGGAGCCATGCTAGCCAATGTGGCCTAGGGTTGGATTTCTATAAAAATATCAAAAAGGCTCCAAAATTACTCACTTAAATCATAAAACCCATTATACTTCCTCACCCACATTAGATCATTGCTGCCTAGCATGGCTAAGAGTGGTATAACCATATCAAAGCCCAAGTGAACCATAAAAACCAATTAATAACATAAAATGACCTTAAAACCAATCCCTATAATCTTAAAATCCTACCAAAGCCTCTAGAGCCATCAAAAATCATAAAACAAGACAAAAATAATATAAATCTTCATCCTCCCCTCCATCCATGCTAGAGTCACACTGGCCATTTTGGCTCAAAGGATATGACTACAAAAAATATCAAAAGGTCTTCAAAATTATTAATTTTGATGCCAAATCTTAGTCATCAACATCTACAACCCTGGGAGCTTGAATGCCTAGTTGATTTGATGCTAGACCTAATATTCCAAGGGAGCTACACTGGGGAAGACCAAAGCCACACTGGCTAGCATGCATATGGTTCTTTACCACTTTTGATAACACTTTGAAACACTCAAAAGCCAAAAAAACTAGCCTAGTAGAGCCTAGAACTTCAAAACCTTCAACCACTGATCCTTTGACTTTTTTTTAACCATTAAAACTCATTATACTTCCCTCACCTACATTGGAGGAATGTTGCCCATCATGGCCCAAGGGGTATAACTATTCCACACCTCAAACAACCATTAGACATAGCCAATTTTAAGTCTAAAACTCAAACATCACTACTAGAAACCCCATAAGCCTAACAACTTGGTTAGGTTTTCACTAAAAAAACACTAGGATCAAAAAAGTAAATGCATCCATGCTGAGGGGTACTAGAGCCATGTTGGCCAGCATGGCCCCAGCATGAATGGAGTTTCCAACATAATTCTACTAGCAAAACTTCCTCCAAAGAGCCTCAAAATTTGACTATAGAAGTATACAACTATAAAACATTGGATTTCACTACAAATTAACCATGTTTAACCCTATAAAAACTCAAATCTAGACTATTCACACTAACACCCCTCCCATCCATGCTAGCCAATGGGTCTCTAGGGGGTATGATCATAAAACCTACTTTTTTGCACGTTTTGACCTACAAAGTGACCAATCTTGACTATTATGACTCTACACTACCTTGGGAAGATCATGGAACCTCAATTTTGATCCTTTGGATACCATGAAATCCATTTTTCTTGGTAGCCACATTCGGGCCACAATGGCCAATGTTGCTCTAGTGTGGGTGCTAGTTCCAAGCTCCAATGGAAGCTCTGAGAGGTTAAAATCAATGTCAAAATTGACCTATTTCCTTCTAAAATCTTCTATGCTAATCATGTAGGCTACAAGGAGTCAGAAACTACTCAAAATCAACCTAGGAAACCACATGAGCATCCTATCCTTGTTAGACACCACCCCACCCATGCTGGCCAGCATGGCTCTAATGTGGATGGCTATAGAACCTTAATTTTTTACCAAAAACAACCTCAACATAACTTCCACAAATTCCCAAACTCACCTATCAACCTTGTAGCCTCATACCATGGCCTAGTAAGGCCTAAAACAAGCAAAATCTAACCCTATTTGATCAATATTAACCATCTTTTACAACATGTAATCCAGTTTGATCTTTTTAACCTTGTTTTATGGTGTTTCAACTTGTTTTGACCTTGTTATGCATTGTTGAAATTTATTTCCATCAATTGATTTCATTCGGCCTCTACATCACTTAAGTTTTCCCATACCTACCTTGTTTTCTCTAGTATGACCTTTGTTGACCTTTATTTGATCTTTGCTTGGTGTTAGATGATGGAGTTTGATCATTCTTGACCATCATTTGATACCATGTATCCATGGCTTTCCAAGGCCTTAAATGGCAACATGGCCCACTTAGGCCTAAAACTAGTAAAAATGTAACCTTAGTTGACCATTTTTAACCTTATCTTTCATACTTTCATGGTACTCCAACTTGTGTTAACCTTACTTAACCTTTATTTCACCTTATGTGGCCTTTGTTCCAACTTATTTATCTCTACCTCTTATAGCCTTGGTTGACCTTGTTTACATTTTTTTTAACATTGAAATAGCATGTATTTGCATAGTTATGAAGATATTTTATATTATTTTATCATTATTTACTCATTTTTACCAAAGTGCCACATAATGTGCTTATGGTTGATATGCAAGATCATAGAATAATGGACATGGATGGGAATGAGTTGGCCAATTTAGTTAATCATTCCTATTCAAAGCCTTATTGTTTCTAAAACATCATTTCTACAAACATCAACAGTTGGCATCAATGACCTTTGCAACCAATAGCAATTGAGCTTGTATGACCTCTTTTGCACAATAGTTGAGCTGTAAAACTTTGTAACATATGTGACCTTAGGTAGTCTAGTTTGCTTATCATTCTATATGGCCTTATGCATTATCATGTAACAACATGTTTTCTTTATCTTTTTTCTTCTCTTGAAGTTGTGCTTGTAGGATGAAGCCTAGAGTCATTGCAAATGTGTAACTTATCATAGTAATAAGCTACCACATGACCTCAATGCACAAGATTCGATGAGTTTATCCTTCTACATCAAGAGTACTTATGACATTTCCATCCTTTTACCATTTCCTTGAACCCAACCTTGTAGCCTAAATATAACCCTCCTTACCCTAAGCAACAATGTTAACCAATATTTGAGATTCATGCATTATGGTTGTAAGACATTCCTTTTTCATGCTCCACCTACAAGTCCATCAAATGTAACACATCTCATTCAATAGAAAAACCATTAAATCTATAGCAACCAAAAACATCGGTGGCTAGAACACTGAGGGCTTCATGAGCACATAACTTAACCCCATACTTGCATGAGGGCCTACTAGAGGCAAAGACGTGATGCCTTGAATAGTCTTGTCAATCAAACAAGGACTTATAAAATGCAAATGTAGAACAATGCTAAGTGTTAAGCAATGTTCACAGTGTTAACAGTGTCAATGGGAAGGAGCTTAGTCAAATTTTTCACTGAAAAACGAAGGTGTCAATGTGTAGCTATGCATGAAAATAGCCAACAATGCAAATGAAATGTCAAAAATGCAAGTAAAATGCTGAAAATGCACAAGAAGAAAGCGAGAGTGAACAAAACACCACCCTAACTAGGGTTTAGCATAGTTCACTTAAGAAATCATGAGAAAGTACATGATGTACAACAAGCATAGTGGACAGCATAGTCATAGTCTTGAGGGTGTCTAGCTACAAAGACTAACATTCTATCATGTTGTCTGTGCCTGTCGGGTTGGTCGCCATGGTGTGTAGTGGACTATAGTGGTCTATGGTGTCCTATAGTGTGCTACAATGGTAAGCAACTCTACCTTCCTCCAATTGGCTAGTATGCCTTTGAACTTTTATCAATTTTGAACTTGCTAACTTGCCCAATTCTTGAATTTTCCAACCCCAAAAACGTAGACAACTAGGGTACTTATAGGACTAGGGTTAGCACAAAATGCGAATCAATTGCCACATGGCAGTGGGATGGTTAGGACTACATTGCACCCAACTACACTCTTCACTGAGGCCAGTAATGTCATGCTCTACTCTACTCTGATGGACTCTACAAGATTGTGAGACTATTACTACAATACCAATTGTATGTTCATGTGCCGAAAAGACCAAAATGTACCTTAAAAAATGCAACTTCGAAGACTACACTCCAAGACTACACTACCCACTATCTTAAGTGGGATCAAGCATAGTTACAATTTGGGGACAAAAACGGAGTGCAACAAAGATGCATTTTGCTAACTATTCTTTCTGGAGGTAGGTTGGAGCTGAACCAAATGCTAGTGTTGTGTTGTAGAGGCCTTTGGAGTCTATTCTAGTTGTCTATGCTTGCCTACGCTCTAGACTAGGGGAAAGCATAGTCCAACACTTAGAAAAATTCTACAAAATGTAACAATGTGCTGACTACACTCTCCATGGGAGGCTGACTATGCTCCCAACTGGGATTGAGTGTAGTCCCAACACTTAGAGAAAACTTGTAGAAACTCGCAAAAACTAGCTACCAGTTGACTACACTTGACTATGCTCTAGGGCAATGGAGAGCATAGTCTCAACACCTAGAAAGAACTTGTGAAAAATTATCTTCATGTTGACTACACTTAACTATGCTCCAAGATAGTGGAGAGTGTAATCCCAACACTTAGAAAAATTTACAAAATGTTGCCTCATGCTAACACTTGGACAAATTTGTAGTCAGATTGCTGTAATCCAAATTTGGTGGTGTTTCATTGGCCCCTATTTGTTGACATTTGGAGGAGTGGCTCAAAAGACATCGACAAAGAACTAAAAAATACCATAGTAGGCTTGGCACCAACATCGCTTGTCAATACTTAATCGAATGCTATTGCACCATGCTCAAGAGTGTTGGGCATGGCAGTATGCTAGGAGTAAATGGTAGAGGTAACTTACTAGGGGTAAAAAGAGAGGTGAAGTGTATGTAAGGTGGCATGATGTAGGATGAAGAGTCAACATGGCTAACGATGACCATCACACCAAAGTATCTTGCCCATGAAAATTTTGACCTCTCATTGGAGTGCTCATGAGAGAGTTAGTATGGATTTAGGGCCTGAATGGTTGCAAAATTGTAGTGCTATTGATTTGCTTGGGAACATGTTTTTTCCACTTTACTCTTCTTTGTTTTTTGCTTTTTGCCTTTTTCTTTTTCTTTTCCTTTTTTACTTTTTGTGCTTTTTATTTTGCTTTTTTCTTTTTACTATGGGGTGAACTTGCTTTGGTTTCTACATATTGCTAAATTCTAGATATGGGGTGCTTTCCATCAAGTGGACTACATGCCACCAAATGGACTTTACTTTAATTCTTACAAAACCACATTACATCTATAGGATAGGTGTTTTCTCCTTGAGATGACTTGTGTTACATCTACCTAGGCTTTTACTAGCCAATAGAGACTCCCCACGGGATGACTTATGTTATGTCTACCTTGGGTTCTAAGGTCTGGCTTCCAGAGGATGGCATGTAGTTGCAATGCATATGTGTCAAAGGGGTTTCCAATCTTGACTATACAGGGGAATGTAAGAGTATTAGGGCATAGGGATGGATGTAGGTAGGCTATAGTAGGGTAATAGGGATGTGCACTCTTGAGAGGCATAGCTAGTCTAATCTTGCACATCAAAGCAATGTAGTGACTTGTTACTGTAATAAGATGTGTCCTTGCGTGACGACTTGGGGCTTCATCCTACAAACACAACTCTGAGAAGATAAGAAAATCACAAAACATGAAATGCAAATAAAATTCTAGGGTTTGTGATGCTATGAGTGCTCCAAAGGTTGCACCAGTTGCAAGGGTTCAAAAAGCTAGTAAAATGTTGGGGGCGATGATGCTACAAATTCTCCAAAGGCTGAATGGATGGCAAGAGCTCAAAAAATCAACAAAATGGAAAGAGGCCATAATGCTGCGACTACTCCAAAGGCTTAACCAATGGCAAGAGCTCAAAAAATCAACAAAATGAAAGGGGACCATGATGCTACAAGTTCTCCAAAGGCTAAACTGATGGCAAGAGCCCAAAAAATCAGCAAAATGGTTGGGGGCCATAATGTTAGAAGTGCTCAAAATGTTGAGCTAATGGTAAGATCCCAAAAAATCAACAAAACGGTTGGGGGACATAATGCTGCAAGTGCTCCAAAGGCTGAGCTAATGGCAAGAGCCCAAAAAATCAACAAAATGGTTGGAGGTCATAATGCTGCAAGTGCTCTAATGGTCAAACTGATGGCAAGAGCTCAATTTTGGGACTACGGTATCCCCACCCACATGGTATGGAAAAGAGCAAGGAAGGATGGGAGGTAGTTAAAAGTATTCTCACTCACTTGCTCACAGAATTATGCATGACTAACCACAAACCAAGTTTAAGGTCTTGGTAAACCATAGCTTTACTAGTTTAAGATCTTAGTAGACCATGGTGTGCTGGTTTATAGTCCTAGTGGATAGTTGTGTGCCAATTTAGCATCATAGTGGATGAATGCTATGCTAGTTTAACATCGTGGCAAACGAGTGCGATGCTAGTTTAACATCATAGTAGATGAGTGCTTATTGTGTTGAATTGACGTGTGGCGTTGCATGCTACACATAGTAAAACTTCTAGCAAAATGAACTAGAAAATGTCAAGAAGCACCTATTTTAACAAGGTGAATATGCACAAATGAAGAGAAAGAAATGCGATGAAATTTACCTAAATATCCATGTGAGCTATTAAGGAAGGTAAGCATGTTTCTACTAGTTTTAGGCCTCAATAGGCCATGTGCATGCCAATTTTAGGTCTCAGCAGACCATGGACACATCAGTCATGTCATTTTGGGGAGGGTTGGCCATGTTCAAAGAGTAGAATTGGCTCTAAGATTGAATTTTTTGGCTAATTATGGATGATTATGCTCTCACCCAACTATGCTCTCCACTAGGCATTGAGAGCATAGTCAAGTAAATGTTTGTACAAATGCCTACGTTGCAAGTGTTTGGAAAAATGTCTATTTTTTTGGAACTATGCTCTCCATATTTTCGAGCATAGTCAAGGTGGCCCCAAAGTTAGAAAATTTTTTCCCTCTTCAGACTATGCCCTCCACTGAAGTAGCCCAGAGTTAGAAAAATTTTGCTAAAATTTCGTAAGCTATGCATGATGCTAAACCTACAAAATGTAACACTAAGCCTATGAAAACATGCTATACATTAATGAGTACTAGGCACCTCAAATGGATTGGTTGACATCCCATACCTATGAGGCTCTAGAGTATATTGCCAAAATTAAGAATTTGTTTTTTTAATGCATGTTGTATAGTTTTAATTTGCAAACCTACTTTAATAATTTATTTCCAAAATTTGCATCTACATATGTATACTAATGCTTTTTTTGTTGCCAAAATTTTCTTACTAATTGCGTGTTTTGGCTATGATTATGGCAGTAGGTACCTGGCAATGTTGTAGGCCCTAGCAATGTAGTGGAGAAAGAAGAACTCGCATGCCTACCTAGCACCACCTAGCACCACTAGTTGAGCATGACTAGATGTACCTCTACTGTTTGGAATTTTTGATATTTCTGCTATGTTTTAGTTACATGATGCTACTCATAATATGTAGTGATGTTCATATGACATCTTATGCATGTATTTTCCATGTATAATGTGTAATGTGTAAACTTCTCTTTTTATGGTTATTTTCCATGTACTTGTTATGCTTATAATGCCATGAATTAATATGCTATGTTAGGACTATGTGATGCTAGTGTGACTAGGCCATTGTGAGCCCCATGCTAGTTTAAGGCCATAGTAGGAGGGTCAATGCTAGTTTAAGGCCATTTTGGGCCACCGCAATGAGATTAAAGATGATAGTTCAAGGCCATTTTGAGCTACATGTGTTGCTAGTTTAAGGTCATTTTAGGCTATGATGATAGTTTTAGGCCATTCCGAGCCATGATAATTATTAGTTTAAGGCCATTTTGGGCCACTATAAGGGGATTCAAAAATGGTAGTTTTAGGCCATTCCAGGCCACGAGTTTCCTATTTTAGAGCATGGAAAGTCACACATTGCTAGTTTAAGGCCATGGTAGGCTACACATCACTAGTTTAGGGTCATGGTAGGCCGTGCATTGCTAGTTTATAGCCATGGGGGCCATGTGTTGCCAATTTAGGGCCATGGTAGGTTGCATATACTAATACCTCTTATTTTTTTTGTAATTTTAGTTTTTATGATTTTTATGCATTTTTATGTTTTTTATGCATGAAAGTGAATGTGTTAAAGCAACAATGGCAAAAATGTAAACTAAGCTATTAAATGCATAGGCAATGAAAATGGTAAGCTAGGGGATTAAACTAAATGCAAATAATATGTTATAGTGCTAATGCAATGTAAATGGGGAGTGATGTAAATGGGAAGCAAGATATAGGATGCAAGGATAGCAAGTTGGTTCCTAGCGCACTTTTGGACTAAGGGGATACCTTAGTCATTCAATTGCTTCCTAACCTAGTGTGGATTAGGGGATGCATAGGGCCTATAGGGCACTATTTGATAGTCTCCCTATCCTTCACTTGCTACATTGAAGGGCAATTCTACCCATAGGATGTCCTCTAGTAAGCCACCTACTGCTTTTGTTCTTTTAGGTGGGTTTGCCTCACACACTTCATCCTCATCCTTTACTATAAATGCATCATTAGGAAATTCTACCTTTGACCCTTGCTCCATTTCTATGTTGTTAATGGTCAAATGGGCTACATTATCTCTATGGATGATAACTTCACCAGCTTCATACAAAAGGTGGATTTCCTAGTGAATCGGAAAGGAGATGGCCTATAATTTTTCCAAGCAAGGCCTACCTAATATCAGTTTGAATCCTGGCATCTTCTCTATAATGATGAATTTATTGATGGTGGGGAATCACTCCCCTACCACAAAGGCTATGGTTACCATGCCCCTGATAGTGATGCGTGACCTGATAAAGGATTTTAGGCACATGGTCTTTGTTGGCCTAATTTCATTTTCAAGGCCTAGTTTATCAACAATTGTGTATGGGATAACATTCATTACTACTTTTCATCGACATGCACCCTCCAAATTTTACATTTCTTAACACATATGATGATAAACATTGGGGCTATTATGACTATGTCCTTCTCAAGGTCGACCTTTATTGCCTCATCATGAAATGCTAGGAGTGTTGAGCTTGATTCCTACAGCGCAGGAGGTAGCATCATAGCATGGATAGAATGTTCATCTACTGGGATGTCCTCCATGACAAGAATGGAGGTCAACATCCATACTAGTGCTTTACAGTGGGTAGACGAGATCATAATCAGGTCATAAAGGCTCAACATGATGTTCTTCTACTTTAGCACTTGCTTGACCTAGGCTAATGCATCTATGAAGTCTTTGTCATTATTTTCATCCTTAGTGGCTTTGACTTCCTCCATACATCCTAAAAGATGAATTTCCCATGAAGGAGACTTAGGCTTGGTTTGCTTAGCCTATGCAGGGGTCCTAGTTCTGGGTCACAAGTTGCTGGTTATGGCCTCCTCAATTGTTTCAGCCATGGGAACTATAAATAGGGGTACTAGCTTTGGTGGGCCAAGAGCTCTTTGCTCCTGATGTTATCTCATCATCTTATCTTTGAGATGCTTGGTGGGCCTCCTAGGTTGCAACATAGAGGGTATGTTAGTGTTGCTAGTAAGATTGGCCCTTGGATGTGAGGGGATTGATGTGTTACCCACCACTGGACTCCCAACATGTTGTGGCACTCTAACCATGAAGGGTGGTTGTGTGGTTGTTGTTCATGAAACATGGGGTGGGACCCTAACCATAAAGGATGTTGTAGGTGCTTGGGATGGCACTCTAACAATGAGAGGGGGTCTTAAATCTTCAAGGGACAAAGGAACCCTTGCACTATCAAAGGGCACCCAAACGATGAATGGCTATCTTGTTGGTTTCGGGTTGTCATCAATGATAATAGCATTTAATGACATAGCCTACATCATCTACATTTAGAAGGTCCTTGTACATCCTCATAAATTGATTTTGTGAGCTAACTGGGTTGGTAGCATCAAGTACCAACTTGCCTCTATCAATCATTCATTGGAGGTCATCCTACAGGGCCATGTAAAAGTTAGTGTTGTGCCCGGGCAACTGGTGGTAGTGACAGAACCTATCTAGCCTAAAATGTTTTAGCACCAAGGACTCACTTGGGGCTACCAAGGTAAGGTTCCTCAAGGGCTCGCAATATCTGTCATATCTTTTGTGAGTGTCCTTGGACATCTACTTGTATTAGATATGTCTAGCCTTTAGTAGTTGGTCCAGTAGTTTTAAAGGTTTAAGGGGCAACGAGATATACTTTAAGCAATCCCTGCACTCAAAGTTGGGCCTTGGAGCCACTTGGGTTGTGGTCACTGATGATGTAGGCTGGTTGATTATTGTCCTAGGGCTAGTAATTGTGTTGTTGGATAGGGCCTTGGGTGGTCTGATTGTTGGCCTTAGGTTAGTTGTTTTGGCCCCTTTTACCATAGTTTCCATAGTTGTATCTTGCTTTCCATTGTCCTTGTCCTTTTTGACATGCAGGTTTTCATAGGCCACATAGGCTAGGTCCTTTCTAGCTTGCACTGCATCCTAGATGCTCTTTATCTAGGAAAAGTCTTGGCTTAAGGACTCTAGGGCCAAGTAGTACAGTTTTGACTTGATGAAGTTGTTAACTACACTCTTGAAGATGGCCAAAAGTTATGTCTCTACCATGGGATCTTGAATTTCATTTAGTAAGGTGCTCTAGCATTAGATAAATTTTTCCACAAGCTCTAAGTGGGCCTACTTAATCTACATTAGCTAGTCAAGTGTGGTTTCAAGCTTCAAGTTATACTTAAAGCACATGACACACTGGCTCAGAAGATCCTCCAAAGAGGAAATAGAGCTATAGGGTAACACACAGTACCAGTTCAGTGCTTTGCCAATGAGTGACATGTGAAAACACATATGATTACATGTGGCCATACCTGCAGTTAGAGACTCAGACTTGAATATAACAAGGTGGGTGTTGGGGTCACCTTCACTGTTGTACTTGATGAAGTGGGGCAACGAGATGCCAGTTGGCAAAGTCAATGGTGGCAAAGTCAATGGTAGAAGTCCACTACATGAACTATTTCAGAAGAGGTAGCCTTGAGCTACTTGACCTCTTCCATTAAGGTTTGGATTACTTGGAATGTTTGATCCAAGCCTTGGAATATAGTAGTGGGCTACACCAGTTGTACTACCCACTGTGTTGATTACATGGTCCATGACCTAGTTGGAGGTAGTAGGACCACTCGAGGTGCTTGCTATGCCAGTTGTGCTATGAGTAGAGTGATAGAAGCAAGCCATGTGTGCATCGGTTGAAATGTTACCAAAGGTGATGAAAAAATAAGTAGGACATAAGGTGCTTGAGTTGTTTGGGGCTAGCCAACATGCATAGTGTGGACATAAAGTTGAGTAGGCATGATTGGCACTGGTAGAGATGGCTGGGTAAGCTATGACACTATACAAAGGGTAGGTTAATAGTAGACACTATATCATAATGTGCATGCTACGTTTGGTGTGTTGTCACCATAGGCATTGACTTGGAAGATGACACTAGGGCTATGAATGTCTCAAAAAAGACAGGTGGATGGGATTGTGGAAGGACTAGACCAAGGGTTGTTTGATAGTAAATAGTGTGGAATGAGTCTTCATGCTTGGAATAAGCTTCAAACTCATCATGATCTTCTTATAGGGGTTCTTTGTAATCAGTCCCTACTTTGCACTTGTTTGTTTGGATGAGCTAGGTAAGTATCCAGTGGTAAGGTTCCATGAACAAGATGAAGTTGATGAGTGAGGGGATATACTCCCATCCATTCTAGTGGTTGAGTTCGTAGCTCCACTTGGCTTCCATGTCCATGCGGTCTATGAATAGGCCCACTTGGAGCTTCACATAGATGAAGTTATATTTTTCATCATTTAGCACAGTATACTCGAGGTCTTGGTTATGTAGCCTTAGGGATCACCTTGGGTCTACCATGGCAAGATTGGTAGGGTCGTCAATCCTAGTTTCTTGTTGATTGGGAAGGATGGCAAGTGTGCTCAGGATTAATGTTGAAGGTTGTTCAGAACTCATGTGTGCGGGATAAAATTTATAGAAAAATGGCTAAGTCTAGAAAATAAAAAAAATGATTAAGTCTAGAAATTGTAGAAAAAATAACTAACTCTAGAAACTGCAAGAAAATGGCTAACTCTGGGAACTACAATCTCTACACTGAGAGCCAACTACACTCTCTATTAAGAATTCCTAGAATTTAGCTAACTGTAGGAATGGATGCTTTGTGTTTTCTATGCAATGTTCCAGTGGAAAATATGATGGGGTCTAGTCTACACAAATCAATTGGTAGACAATGTGTGTGCTAGCCTAAGATCCAACTATTGCTACACGTGGCAAGTCCATAGGGATGTTGTGTCTATGTTAGCTCAAAGCTAGCAACAATGGTGTAGAGAGCACATGAGACAACTACCAATGGAGTCTAAGAGAAGAAAAGGGCTCAGCCCTCCTTTTAGCACCAGAAAACTATAGTGATAAAAAACATCACAAGCTGGAACATCAAGGGGTTCATGGGCACACAACTTAACCCTACACCCACATGAGGACCTACTGGAGGTAGAGATGGAAATCCCTGAACAATCTTGTTGATCGAACAAGGACTTATGAAATGCAAACATAGAACAATTCTTAGTGTTGAGCAGTGTTTGCAATGTTAATAGTCTCAACAAGGGTGAGCATAGTTAAATTTTTCACCAAAAAATGCAGGTGTCAATGTGTGTCCATGCATGAAAACAGCAAAAAATGCAAATAAAATGCCAAAAATATAAGTAAAAATTCTGAAAATGCATAATAAGAGAGCGAGAAATAACAGAACACCACCCTAACTAGGGTTAAGCATCGTTAACTTTAGAAGGGATGAGAAGGTACGCAGTGTACAACAGGCATAGTGGATAGCATAGTCATAGTCTAAATGGTGTCTAGTCAATAAGACTAACATTCTTTCATGGTTTCTATGCCTTCCAAGTTGTTTGTTGTGGTGTGCAATGGACTATGATGGTTTTTTTGTTTCCTACGGTGTGCTACAGTGGTAAGCAACTCTGCCTTCCTCTAGTTCACTAGTATGCCTTTGATCTTTTGCCAACTATGAACTTACTTACTTGTCCAATTCTCAAATTTTCAAACCCCAACAACATAGAGGACTAGGGTATTTATAGGATTAGGATTAGCATAAAATGTGGATCAGTTGCCACGTGGTAGTGGGGCAGTTAGGACTATGCTGCACCCAACTACGCTCTCCACTAAGGCTAGTGGTGTAATGCTTTACTCTGATCTGATGGACTCTGTAAGATTGTGAGACTGTGACTACACTACCAACTACATGTTCATGTGCTAAAAGGATCATAATGTACCTTTAAAAAATGCAACTTTGGAGACTATGCTCTAGGACTATATTGTCTACTATCTTGAGTGGGGTCAAGCATAATTACAATTTAGGGATGAAAAGGGAGTACAAAAAAGATGCATTTTATTAACTACGCTTGCTTGAGGTGGGTTGGAGTTGAGTTGGATGCTGGTGTTACATTGTGGAGGCCTTTGGAGGCTATTCTAGCTATCTACACTTAACTACACTCTAGACTAAGGGAGACCATAGTCTAACACTTCGAAAAATTTTGCAAAATGTGACAATTTGTTGACTATGCTCTCCATGAGAGGTTGACTATTCTCCCAACTAGGTTTGAGCATAGTCCTAGCACCTAGAGAAAACTTGTAGAAACTAGAAAATACTGGCTACCAGTTGACTACACTTGACTATGCTCCATGGCAGTGGAGAGTCTAGTCTCAACACTTAGAAATAATTTGCAAAAAATTATCTTCATGTTAACTACACTTAACTACATTCTATGGTAATGGGGAGCATAGTCCTAATGCTTAAAAAATTTGGCAAAATGTTATCTTGTGCTGACACTTAGACAAATTTGTAGTCAAATTGTTGTAGTTCAAATTTGGTGGTGTTTCAAAGTCCATCGAGTGTAACACATCTCATTCGATGGGAAAACCAATATCAACCCAGCCTTGGCAAAGAAATCCAATGAAGGTTTCATCCCATAAAAAATGTTAAAAAATAAAAAAAATGGAGAAGCAAATTTCCAAGAAAATGAAAATGCCAACAAAGACCAAGAGGCAAATCAACAACTCCAAAAATGTAAAGGAAGGAGCCTAATGGCTAAAGAAACATTGGAGCAAGGTGTTGGTTTCTTGAACACATTGTTGAAGAACCAACACTTTAAAACATGAAGTGAAAAAAGGAAATCCACTAACTAACTAACATGTTAGTGTCATATTGTAGCCATGATATCAACTATGGAACACATTGTTAAAACCTTCATAACCATTCCCTTGTAACCTTAAGCTCTATTACCTCATCATAGCCTTATCCCATCATCACAAGTACTCTTTCGCATGGTTCAACACTACAAAATCAAGCATGAAGAGAGAACATTGGTGATGAACCTACAGTAGTGTTTTGTATTCTTTGTTAGTGACTCTTGGGTAATCCTCAAGATACCAACAAAGAGGGGCCAATGAAACACCACCAAGAAAACTCATGTTGTAACTTTTTTTCACATTGTAACCCTCACCCCATGAAACCTAAGACTAAAACTTCATTGTAAAATGTAAAGTTTATAATCCAAGTGATGCAATTTCACATACTTTAGCTTTTGGGGCTGAAAAATTCCTCATAAGTGATCAAATCCTTAACCCCTAACTAAAAAAAGTCATATCATGCCTATATTTGATATTTAGGGATTTAAAAATGCCTTTTAGGCTACCAAAATTAGCATTTTGGTGGGTTTTGTGGGATGGGGGGTATAATTTTTTCTATGTAGGAAACACCAATGGGGGGTATAACCTCACCTATGCCCAATGTTGGAGGGTACAACTCTTGCAACCCCCAACATTGTACCTTCCCCCACCCCACCCCACCACCCCCCACNCACCAACTCCAGCATTGATCCTGCACCTCAACATTATTGTTGGAAGGCCCAATGTGTATGGAGGAAGCCAACATGGGCAAATTTATCATTTACTATTTATGGTAAAAAAAATGGTTTTAGTACCATGGGGGTATCAAAACTTACCATAGATAGTAACCTTACTGGATTTGAACACCTAAAACACTTGTACATAGCAAGTAATCTGTTAGCAAATAGGAAGAAATTAGTAGAAAAATTCATGACCATAAAACCTATAAAAGCCAAGCTCCAACACCGTAGAAAGATTCCAACATTTTGATAACATAATCATATTTGAGGTTCCAATCCTTCAAAATTCAAGAGCTTTGAGAATTCACTGAAAGTACAAAGCTTTAAAGAGTAAATTTCAGCATGAAGCCCATAGCCATTGTAACCCCTTTTACATCCCCACTCCCAATGTGGCTCTTCATGGTAACCCAAAACCTCCACACAACTCATCCCCTTGTACCACCAACATTATAGATCTAGTAAGGTGTACAACAAGGTTTCATAATTTTAGGAGTTATGAAACATCTTGACCATGAAATTGACTATGGTGTATAAAGCTATCGATTTCAACATATTTCAAACCCCCATTCAAGGTAACCCCCTACTTCCTTAGGCACATCTTGCAAATATTTTCTAGACTTTCTTTATTTTTCATAATAAAGTTTATAGTTCCATTGGTTTTGCAGGTTAGAATTATTTTTTCATTCTATTTTTTCAAATCTGAATTACTTTTTTTTTTTTATTAATATTACCATCATTGAGACTCTATAAGTTTGCATTTTGTTTTTATTTTGTTATTTCTGGTTAATTTCTGGATATATTGGCTAATAATTAATTTTTTTTATGATATGTTTTATGTTTTTATTGTGCTATAGGCAACATGTGATGGCAATGAACCTAGTAGTCATGATGGTGATGATGTTCCTAGTTTTGCCTTAGGCATACCAATCTTATCACATTTTGGTTATTTTAGTTATAGTGTTGATGTTATTTTTTTATTGGCTATTCATACTCATTGGGAACTATGAGACATCTTATTATTGTTCATTTTATTGTTGCACAATGCAATTATGATTGTTAAACTTTCATTTATTTTTGTTATCATGGTTAGTTTTTCATCACACTGTGTGACTATGGTTGTTGGACATGGACACTTTGGCTATAATATTCTAACATTGCATATTGATATATCTTTTAAAGTATTTTTATTTTAATTTCTTTTAATGTATTCTATGTTTCATTTATATAATAAAGGCCACATGTTTAGACTATAAGGCTATAAAGCAAAAAATTTGTAGTACTATGTAAACGTAAAGTAATCAAGTAAAATAAAATGTAAAATCTGGTATAATGGGCTATAATGTGGTAAGAGTAAGAAAAAGGCTACAATGCATTACCAGTTTAAGGCCTTGGTAGGCCATGGCTAATTTTTATGAATTTTTATGTCTTAAGAATTTTTATAGATTTTTTATGTTTTAAAATATTTATGATATTTTCATGTTTTTTTAAAGGAAAGCATAAAAGATAAATCATGAAAGAGCATAAATTAAAAAATTTTATGCAAACATGTACAAGTGAGGCTAAGTAGTTATAATAAGGCTACAACAAGATAAAGCATGGTGAAACAAAATGACACATGTGAATAAAAGATCAAAACTAGGCTATGAAACAAAAACAAAAAGAAAAGGCCAATAAGTATTAACATAAGGTTCAGCAAGTAGAAGATGTACTCAATTGTGAAACTATTTTCTAATCTTTAAAAGATTAGAAAAAGAATACAACCTCTATTGAAAAATCATGTACTTCCCCTTTCCCTCACTAACAACATTAAATGGGAGCTCTTCCCATGCTATGTTCATGATTTAGTTGTTTTTGGTTTTGGCTTGATCTATTCCATTGGGCCTCTTGACTTTGCTCTTGATAGTGGGAGTTTCTTCTTGAAAAACTACTTTAGACCCTTATTCCACATTGAAACTCTACTTAAAACCCTTATTCAACATTATTAACTGATAAGGAGACTACATTATCATCATGTATGATTATTTCATCTTCCTTATAAAGTAGGTGAATTTCTTAGTGGATGGGAAAGGAAACTAATTATAATTGAGCTAACTAGGACCTTGCCAAGATTATATTGAATCCTACTATCTCTTCCACCACTAAGAAGTTGGCAGATTTGTAGAATTGTTCCTTGGACTACAAAATGTAAGGAAATAGAACCCTTCACTGCTACCCATGATTCGTTGAAGGATTTGAGAGCAAAGGTGAAGTACTTTGCATGTGCTCTACCAGGCTTAACCATTCAACAATGTGTATCCTATGCATTTTATATTACTATGAAGTATCACATTGGTTGATGCCCCATCATTAATGTGTATCCTATGTATTTTATATTACTTGACCCTTATGATTACAAAGAGAGGTATCCTCATTATCTCACCATCCTAGGAGTTGGTCTTTACCTCACTATTACAACACACTAGGTTAGTTGACTTAATTTCTTCCCTAGCTAACGGTGGTACTATTAGCATGTGGATGGCTTCTTCGTTAGTAGGAATATCCTCACTAAGGCTTCATGGTGAGCAAAGGAGGTCATTAGTAAGTCATACAAGCTCAAGGAGGTGTTTTCCTAGTTTAAGGAGAGTTTCACCTATTTCATGGCATTGAAGAAGTCCTTGTCATTAGTTGTTATTTTTTTGTTCTTATTGCTTTTGAATTTCTCCATTCTACCTAGGACTCAAACTTCATGTTTTAATGTTTGTGGTTTGATCAACTTTCCCTAATCTTTTGGTTTATAATTCTCCCTAAGCTACCTAGTTGAAGCGGTTTGAGCATTGGAGCTCATGGGGATGAGACTTTTGTAACTAGATTTACAAAGTCCTTGTAATGAGACTCACAACATACAAATTATACAAATTATATACAATGAAGGATAATCATAATTTCTCTTTTAGCATCCTTGAAAATCATTTCTTTCTTTTAGCATGAATAAATGAAAGAAGTTGTGCTATCAATTTATTTCATGTGTTTAATTTTGTTGTCATGAACACCAAATTTTGTAATGATTGTAAATCAATACACTTGGACACTTAGCATTTTTTTTGTGTCAGTTAGTTAGTTAATAATCCCATACTTCCCAAGATTTTGTAATGAAAATTATTCCTCCTTTTGTTCACTTGAGGACGAGTTTTCATTTAGTCATGATGGTGGCCAATGTAACAACCTCCTCATTACTCGATAATAAGAAGTTACCAACTAAAAAATGTAAGAAACATGCTCCCAAGCCCAAGGTCAAAGATGATAAGCAAAAAAATGCATGGAAGGAAGTGTGTCCACTAAAGCCTTCATGGAGGGATGTTGGTCAACATGGGTTGTAGGCTTAGTGGTAGTAGGAGGAGGCACTCTGATGATGAATAGTTTTTTGGAAGGTGTTCATGATGGTATCCTTATGGCAAAAGGAGTCCTTGAACTTCACACAATTGAAGGGCCCTTTTCATCACAAGGAGGTACTTGAATCAAAAACAACTCCCTGGAAGGACTTGGGCAATTGCTAATGTTGAATGCTACTATTGTATAAAGGCTATTATATTTGAAACACCCCAATGAAATCCATATTATAACCCATGATTAAGTCTTTGTAATTTGATTGAGAAAATAAAGGAATATACAATTGCCTTATTTCCCAAAGATGCTATTGTATTGACTTTATGGAATTGATGCTATGCCAATGTCATGACTTTATGGTACCAACGTGATGCTAGCATCATGAATTTATGGTACCAACATGAATGTTGGTGTCATGACTTTATGGTATCAATGCTATGCCAACATCATGAATTTCAGGTACCAATGCTAATTCTACATGCAAAGGTGTCCTAAGTACACCAAAAGGTGTCATAAATCTATCAACAAATCATGATAGAATTAACTAATGAATAGACAGAGAACCCAAGGCCTATTTAAATGATGACACATTTCATCATAGGAACTTTTGGCATTTTTGCATATGCATCAATCCTAAGACCTTTGAGCAGTGCAAACACCAAAGAGTCCATGATGACCATCATAATTGGTTCATAATGCAAAGCACTAGATATGCCAAGAATGAATTTACAACCAGATTAAGTAGTGCTAGATCTATGAGAGGAGACTATAGCCCACATTCTGCCTCCTACATCAGAGTTCAGATATGTTGTTTTAATCACAAGTTGTAAAAGCCCCAATCTGTATCTCTAAAGCCTATTGGTTACATTATTTTAAAACATGTAATTACAAAATTTTGGTAGTGTTGTGCTATATTTTAACTCTACATTTTCTACAATTGCATTTTCATTTTGATTTTATTTAACAAATATTTTCTTGCTCATTGTAGTAGGTTCACTCCACAATTAAATCACCTTCAATGCACTAAATCTAAATATCATACAAAGATAAATTTATTTTCTAGAAAACAAGAAAAACTAGATATCTTCAAATAAATTATTCAAAGATTACAACAAGGTTCACACAACCCACAAGCATCTAAAAACCTAACACACTCAAATAATATTATAGAGCATGAGGCTCTACAATCACACAATGGTTGTTCTCAATGCAAGACATAACCAAGAGAAATCTCTCACATAACCTAGGACTAAGATCTTAACTCACAAGGAAGATATAAGAGAATAGAACACATAAAACAACATATCACAAGCTAATCTTGGAAATACAATCACCTATTGCACTCACCCAATCTCTCTTGCCTACTTCTCCTTGCTTACAAACTCTTCTCCTCTCTGATGGATGAAGGCATACATCATTATATAGATCCAAAACCCTAGGAAGCCTTCTATTTTCCTCCTTAGATGTTTTCCACATGGATCTAGAGTCCTTTGGATGTTTCCAATTGAAATGCCACATCAAAGCTTTTCTTCTTTGTTAGCATAAACATCTTTTGTTTCATGTAGATGTCTCTTGCAAGAGCTCTATTCTCAAGAGAGATGTCTACTATTTTTTGGAGACATCTTCTATGGGTTGGAGACATCTTCGCTTTAGGAAAGATGTCTTTTTATTTGCAAAGACATATATCCTAAAGATGCAAAAAATAAAAATGCTTATTTTGATGCTAGAAGTTCCAACAAGTTCCCATAGACCTTGGAACCTCCTAAACTCATTAAAATAATCCAAAAACACCTCCAAACATGCCAAAACATCCAAGAATATTGACCATAAAAATTCAACATAAAAACACACATAAAAATTGCACACACACATCCAGGTGTTCTCCAAGTGTGAAACCTGCAAAAACAACTTGTAGGACAACCAAAAAAAAATTGGAAGAGGTGTTCCTACATCAACTCTTCCACCCTTGAACTCATGTGAATAAGGGAGTAAGAGTAGAAGTGATCCCCCACTCAACAAGTTTAGTCTCAGGGACCCATACAGCATCATTAGCAAATTAATCCTCCCAATGGATCAAATATTCATGCCTCTTAACTCCTTGAGTACTAGAAGCTTCCCTCCACTTGAGTACAATTACCTTCTTCTTCATTGAAGGCTTGGACTAATCAATAGCCCCCTTCAACCCATCGATGCTTCCCTATATGATCTCTTCATTAGTTGGTTTATGATAGTGCACAAGATCTAAAACATTAAACACAAAATACATACCAACATCATTTGGTAAATCAATCTCAAAAGCATTGTTATTACTTTAACATTGATTTTGAAAGGCCCTATCTTCTTCAATTTGGAGAAGTTAATATCTCTCAACTGCTTCTTCTTCAAGTGCACCCAAACCAAGTCACCAATAGAAAAATTAGGCTTTTTCTTGCCATCATTCCTCTTGAGGACTCTCTTTTTAGCTTCTTCTCAAGATTTGATTTTACTTATGCATGGAGATCCCTCATCTCTTGCACAAAATCAACACTAAGTTGAGCTTCACCATCAAAGCTCTTTAAAGTGTTCACTATCTTTCGACAAAATCCATAATTCACCTCAAATGGGCTTTTGCCAATTACAACATGAAAAGCATTATTATATGAAAATTTAGCATGACACAATAATTTTTCCCACCTATTTGGCTATCCATCACATAAACATCTTAATATGTTTAGTAAGGATTTATTCACCACCTCGATTTGGCCATTAGATTATCGATGATATGCACTAGAAAAATTCAACTTTGTTCCTAAAATCTTTCAAAGGGACCTCCAAAAAGGACTTGTGAATTTGGAGTCTTTGTCACTAACAATATTCAAAGGAATACCATGCAACTTCACAACATGCTGGAAAAATAAATTTGCAACATGAGAGGAATCACTCATATTCTTGCATGGAATAAAATGTGACATCTTGGAGAACCTATCCACCATAACAAAAATTGCATCATTCCCACTCTTGGTTCTTGGAATGCCACTCACAAAGTCCATTGACACACTTTCCCATGGACCTTTGAAAATCGACAAGGGCAAATAGTGTCCATCCATACCTTTACCTCCTTTGAACCTCTAACATGTTAAGCACTCCTTCACAAATTTTAAGACTTCTATTGTCATACTAGGCCAAAAATAGTGCCTACCCACAAGTTCCAATGTTTTATCCCTACCCATGTGACCTACCATGCCACTACAATTCTTTTCAAATAATATATTTTTCCTAAAATCATAATTAGGAACACATACCTTTCCATTCTTAAATAATAGTTCATCTTGAATATGATAGTCCCTTCATTGATCTATCCTATCATCAATGGCTCTTTGAGACTCCTCAAAACCTGCCCAAAATCAACATCATGCTCATATAAAGAAGCAAAATCATGCATACCTTCCACAAGAGGTACATTAAAATTTACCACATGCACCCTAGATAATGCATCAGCTACCACATTGGCTTTTCCACTTTTGTGCTTCAACACAAAATTGAACTCTTGTAATTGTGCAATCCACTTCATGTACTTTGCACTCAACTTCTTTTGTAAGTTTAGAAATTGAAGTGCTTTGTGGTCCATCATCAAAGTGAATTCTTTGGGCAACAAGTAATGCCTCCAATTCTTGATTACTTGAAGAATATCATACAAATCCTTCTCATATATGCTATATTTTTGAATTAACTCATTTAAGTTTTCAAAAATGAAAGCAATAGGCATACCTTCTTGTGAAAGTACCTCACCACTAGCAAGTCCACTTGCATCTACCTCCACATGAAAAAGCTTCTAAAAATCTAGAATTGCGAGTACTAGGTCATTGGCAATCTTTACTTTTAACAAGTCAAATCTCCCTTGGATTTCATTATCCCATCTAAATTCTTTATTTTTCTTCAAAAAAGCAAACATAGGCCATGAAATACCACTGAAATTTTTTATGAACCATCTATACAAACTTGCTAAACCAAGAAATGATCTTAACTCCCAAATATTCTTAGGAGTTGGCCAATCCCTTATAGCCTTCACCTTGGTAGCTTTCATTTGAATCTAATTTTTAGAAACCACATGCCTCAAATATGTGATTTCCCTCTTGAAGAAATGACTTTTCTTCATGTTGATCACCAACTATGCCTCCTCTAACTTAAGCCATACAATCCTCAAGTGATTCACGTGCTCTTCCTCTTTAGAGCTATACACCAAAATATCATCAAAAAAGACAATATAGCACTTACCAATCAAGTCCTTTAATACATCATGCATTAATCTCATGAATGTAGTAGGTTCATTCATGAGCCAAAATGGCATCACCAACAATTCAAAAAATCCATCCAATGTTTTGAAAGCTATCTTCTACTCATCACCAGGCCTAATTCTGATTTGAGTGTAGCCACTCTTCAAATCAATTTTTCTAAAAATTTCAACATTGGTAAGGACATCAAGGATATCATCCATCCTTGGAATAGTAAACCTATACCTCATTGTTATCCTATTCATTACCTTGGAATCAATGCACATCCTCCATTCATCACTATCCTTCTTTAGCACTTGCACCACTGCAACTACGCAAGGGGAAATGGATTCCCTCATGAAGAAATTTGCAAGTAACCCCTCTACTTACCTTTGCAATTTAGTCCTCTGATTTGGTGACATCCAATAAGATCTCTCGTTTGGAATGGTAGCACCAAGAATGAATTCAATCTGATGTTGTACATTCCTCATCAGTGGTAGTTCATCCAATTGCCCCTTGAACACCTTGGGAAATTTCTCCTTCAAGCCTAGCACACCTGTAGGAAGTTCAACCTGCACATCATCATGCTTAGTAGCAACTATTTTCATAACAACAAAACCAAAACTAGTTTCATCATGTTCCTTAATATATTCTCTCTCTCCTAGAAGGATTAAGGAAGCACTAAGTGAGCTTTGCTGCCTCACTTGTTCAGCTATCATAGGAGTCAAATCATGGACTCCATCAAGTCTAACATTCCACATATTTCTTCCTTCATAAAACTAAACACCATTGTCAAATCTCCAAGGTATACTAAGAATTACATCAACACAATATGTTAGAATCACCTCACACCTCACAACATCATGAAAACTTATAATTTTAAATTTCAAAGTACATTGTTCCCTTACCTCTTAGGAAAAACCTTTAGATAACCAATGCAACTTATAGGGTATTGGATGAGGATGAGTTTCCAAACCCAATTTAGTAACTATCTTATAAGAAATAACATTTTCTTGGGCTCCCCCATAAATCAAAATATGAATCCATTCCACACTAAGCAAACAACTAGCCCTAATCCGAAACAACAATTTCCTATCAAGATGATCTCCTCTATTCACATTCCCCATGAATGCACAAGAATTTAATTTAGAAACATCCTCAATTTTGGAGCATTAGTATTATCTCTTTGAAGAGCTTAGGTTGATGTCTCTTCCACCTCCATGGCTTGTACATCTTTGCCCTTGGCTACCTTGTGAAGCATACATTCCCATTGCTTTTGTCCCCATTCTCCATACTTGAAGCACTAAAATTTTGATGAGTTGCTACCTTGTGAAGCATACATTCTTATTTCTTTTGTCCCCATTATCCACACTTGAATCACTAAAAATTTGATGAGTTGCTACCTTGACCCTTACCTCCCTTGCTTGGGTCCCTCCTAGTTTAACCCTTCTCATCACCTCCTTCAATCTTCTTATCTTGGTTGCCCTCCTTGTGTTTAGATTGGAATTATATCCCTTATCAGATCTAGATCCCTTCTCCTTACCCTTAGAAGTTTGTTTGCTCCTATTTTCAAATCCACCTAATTTCTTTTCAAGGTTTTGTGGCTCATTAAAAGATAACTCTTGCCAGTACATCATTTTGAGATCTCCCAAAAAGATTAAAGCTTGCTCATACTCCTTCCAATTTACCTTAGATTAATGGAATAGATTACAAAATTTGATGTAGAATTTTTTGACATCCTTGTTACCTTGCCTTAGGAATTTCAACTTCATAATGGTTTTTTGTCTCTAACAAGATAGTTCAAATTTCATTTTCAACTTGTATTTCATTAGATCCCAATCTCTGATAGGTTGACTGTTTCATCTTTCATAATCCTAGGACTCCTTTTCCCACCATGTAGAATCCATACCTTCTAATTTGGATTTAGTAATAGGTACCATCAAGTTATTTGGTACCTCTTTAAGTAGAAAATGCTTCTTAAGTATCTTCAACCAACTTGCAAAAGCATTGGTGCCATCTACACCATTGAACATCTTCAACTCTACATATGGAATTCTTGAAGAATTTCTAAATGCTCTAGTGAGCCTTGCCTCATCTTCATCATCAATCTTTATTGAAGAAGTATTGAGTACCATTTGAGCCCTTGGAGTTATTATTTGAGGAATAGCATTTCCTTCCATTGGAATCCTTGGCTGATGGTCTCCTATACTCCCATAGTTGGATTGACCTTCCTCTTCATCTACTTCATCTCCACGTGGCTATAAAACCTCTTCATCTAAACATACATGATCTTCACCTCCATAATTCAAAATATGGTTAGGACAAGCTTCTCTATCCACCTTTGTGCTAATTTCATCCAATCGAATAACCATCATCTAAAAGGCTAACTTCATGCTCTCCATGTCACAATTCAAAGCTTACACCTATTTCTTCTTGGATGCCATCTAAAATTGAAAAAATCCTCAACCAAAATCCAAGAAATAATAAAAATAGGATCTGATACCAATAATGCTGGAGTAGGTTCACTCCACAATTAAATCACCTTCAAGATACTAAACTATTTTGACAAGGATCTTTGGCCCTCTAGAACCAAATTTTTCCATCGCTATAGTCTCTGCCACTAGAAGGAGGGCCTCTACCTAATTTCTTCATCTAAACCTATTCAAGTGTTTTCCTATTTTTTGTTTTCAAAAATTTAATCAAAAATGTATTTTTAGTTCTATCTATTACAATTTGTACATTGCAACTATTTTTTAACCAAAACATACCTTTTTCTATCATTGGTTATAGTGCAGCTTCCAGCATAGCGTCATTACCTTTTTCTCTCTACAACTAGCAACTTTGAGAAAATTATATTTTATTATTATTTTTGTAGTGTTTAGTGTCATTACCCACAAAAATTTTTATTTTCAAAATAATAAAGTAGTTTTAAAATTTTTACAGTTTTGATTGTAGTGCAAATGCAAAAACCTCTTCCTAATTTTCTAGCATCAACAAGACTTGGAAAATTTCAAGTATCATTGATGCTCAATGTCATTGACACAACAATGTTGTTGATGCTTAAATGTCTTTGATTCTACACAAGTTTCATTGATGCTCAACATCATTGATGCTACAACATTGTTGACGCTCAAGTGTCATTGATGCTATATAAGTATAATTAACACTCAACACCATTGACACTACACAAGTGTCATTGATGCTACAATGTTGTTGATTCTCAAGTGTCATTGATGCTAGAAAATTTTCATTAACACTGTAAGTGTCATTAATACTACACAACTATCATTGATGCTACAAGTGTCATTGATGCTATACAACTATTATTGATACTACACAACTCACATTGATACTATAACCTTCATACCCTAAGCATCATTAAAAATTTATTGATGTCTTTTCATCAATTAACTATATTACCTCTCAACCTTACCTACATAGCACTAAACCAAGATGGATTCCTTGTGTATGACCCAAAAGACCTAGCTATCATTAAGTGTAGGCAATTACCCAAGCAAAGGAGAAAGAACCTAGACTTTACTGTGATTAATTAGGAGTTTTATAACTTTCTCTGTGTCAAAGTATAGGTCGAGCTTCTGATACCACATTCCAAATCTAACACTAAGAATTAGTTCAAAATCATACACTGAGATGGGAAAGAATGCATCCCATCCCCTTATGAAAACATTTCCCTTACTAACTTCTATGCACACATCCTTATACAATTCATAAAAGTTGATAAGTGGAGTGAGGATCTTAGCTTGAATGAACACCATGAAAAATAAGATGAATTTTTGATAGAACCAAAGTTAGATACCTTCATCAAGAGCCTTTTCCAATAATTGGCTCCTCAAAAAAATGCACCTAATTTTGCATCCCCTGCTTCATTTATGGAATCCATTCCACAACCTTTTTCTCCTCATATCTATCCCACCATGTTTAGATCAACATCTATTATAGCCATGCATCAAGCTTAGCCTAAGCCTCAATTGGCCTCCTTGTTTTCATTCATGCCCTTTGCAACATAAACTCACTCTATATGACCATCACCAGTGGTACCCACCACATCCTATCCTTTCTTCATCCTAGTGGACCTCTCTGTGGGATCCCAAGCTATGCAAGCCTCTCACACCCCTATCATCCCCTTTGTACCTCATGTCCCAATGCAAACATCATTTTCATTATTTCACTCTCCTACCATAGTGATCATCCAACCTTTTCCATCAATACCAATGTCCATTGCACAATCCCAAGCCTCCCAACTGCTTCCATAGTTATCTACAAAAATGTCACAACTCATGGGAATGCCCCAAGGTTTAGATCAAGCCTTCTAGATGATCTAGGACCTCACCGAATAGCTACGAAAGCTCAAAGCCTCAACTACTCAGATGGTAAGGATCACAGACTTCTACCAAGATGATCCTATCAACCTTGCGGTACCCCAAGTAACCTTACCTACAGGCATGCCCATTCTAAACTTTACCAAATATAATGATGAAGGTTATCCAAATGCACACCTTATCACCTTTTGATTTGAGTGCCTCTTGTTTCAAGCATGGCCACATACAATACTTCAAGTTTTCCTTATGTACTTGATAGGAAAGACTTTAGACTAGTATCACAGCTTACCTAGGGGTTTTATTTCCTTCCTTGAAGACCTCATAAACTAATTTTTCAACCACTTTAGATACAACTTGAAGCTTGATACAACATTAGACCAACTTATGAAGGTAAAGTAGGGGCCACTCAAACTAGTACAAAGGTTCATTAGAGATGGAATGCAATGCTCAATGAGATCACCAAGCTCATCTCTAAAATCCACCTTTTGGCCATCTTCAAGGGAGCAATCAACAACTTTATCAAGTCAAAACTATATTACGTAGAACCTTGTTCATTGGACCAAACCTTCTCACAAACCAAGAACATAGAAGAAGCTTTTGAAGCTAGCGAAAATCCAGCCTACATGGCCTATAAAAACCAACACACAAGAAGGCATAGGGAGAGAACTAAGCAAGAACAAACAACTATGGATGTTGTATCCAAGTATACAAAGCAAGAAGAAAGGGGAAAATCTCCACCATGCAACACATCTCCTAACTCATCACAACCATCCATGTCATACCAACCAAGACCTAACTTCAAATGGAAAGATAGGTTTAAGTACACAAATTTGCCTATGAAGCCTCTGAGCTTCCAGAAAATTTGCTTAAAAATAACTGAATCCAACATAAGTAATTGTCTAAGGAGGCCTATAAGAGGCATGATCATATTTGTGAGATAGCTAAAGATCCAACAATAGTAGCCAAAGATGATCCAAAGCTACCAAAATACTTTAGCCTAAATAGTCTTTGTCATTACCATCAAATGGCTCGTCATGACACCAATTTTTTCCTAGCATTGAAAGATGACATCTAAAAGATCATTGACTGTGGGAAATTGGTTTTGAATGAGCCCAAATCTCAAAGCTCAAACACTAATAACTCCTATACCATAACCTTGTTCACAAAAACCAAATGGTCTAATCATTATAGGAAACTATTTATTATCAAGGTACCACCCCAACATCAAAACATAAAGCCTAAAGCCCCCTTTGTCATTAGGGTACCACCACCTCTAGCCCCTAAGAAGTCCTTGATTATGCATGTTCCACCTTTGGTGGCATCAGCTTCGCAACCCAAACCACATGTTATCAACCAACCTAAAGAATCATTTGTTATTAGGGTTCCTCCATCCTTAGCAAGCAAACCCATGACTATCAGTGACCAAAGCTCACATATATTGGCCAACAACTCAGTGGTTAGTAAGAAATCATCACCACAATGATGACAAAAACAACATGGTGCCAAATCAATAACAAAGATCATGAAGGTAATCGACAAAAGGATTTAAGACAAGTTGACCCACCAAAGCCTACACCAAGATTGACTACACCCATGGACAAGGCACCCAATTTGTATACATCAAAAGATGAGCCAAGAATCCTAGGAAGGTTAGAGGAAATTAAAACCACCAAGGCTGAAAGATTACATGCCAAGGGAAAGAATTTCCTTGAAATAATGAAGCAAGCCAAATGGTCTTTCAAACAAAAGAACACATCGTTAAGCCTATACGATCTAGTCATGACTTTTCCTACTCACAAAGATGTACTAGCTCAAGTGTTGAATTTTATTCCTATGAGTGGAGACATGCTTGCCAACAAAGATCAACTGCATCATTGAGCAAGCTTCACTTAGGGAAAATGGGTGCCAACACATGCTTAATTTTCATGAAAATGAAGTATAGATTGACTCATGAAATAGAGAGGTGCTATCTGCTCCTCTTCTCATTACAATACGTGTTGGCAAGTACAAGGTCTATCATGTTCATGTAGATGACAAGGAAGCAACCAATGTAATACCATACACCATTGTGAAGAAACTAGACCTAACCAAAAACATCCAAGAAACCACCACCTCAACACTCAAGTCATTTAATAGGTCATGAGTAGCAATGTGAGGTTTTATTTCCTTGGATTTTGTAGCAAGAGAATAGTTTCCCACATCCACTAACTTCTTAGTAGTTGATGAAACACCTAGTTTCAACTTGATTCTAGGAAGGCCATGATTAGCAAAGCTTTAGGTAGTCTCATCTCCTATACACTAGGAGAGCCATTTACCATATGAGGGAGGGGAAATTGTGATCTGTGGGAACAATATGTCACTACTTTCAGTTAACTATGTCAACATTGATCAAGGTTTAGAGGTGGAGTTTCAATGGAAAACTTCTAATACTCAGATTGGGGCCAACAATAAGAAAAAAAATGATGTTAATAACACCAACTCTAGCCAACTAAAATGCATGCAGCTTACCATGTTCATCAAGGGAGATGATCATCATAAGATCATGTAAGAGGGATTTGTTCATTTATCAAAGATCAAACAACAAGTTCACAATAAACACCTTATCCCTTCTTTGGTTAACGGTCGTTTATTTACCTTTGCAACATTATATCATGTTTCATTATTGGTTTTATCCTTATATGCTCTTTCAAGAGCATCTCATACTTACTAGGCAAGTATAGACTGCAACTCGCTACGTCCTAAAACTAGCAAGACATGGCTCACTAAGGCCTAAAACTGGCAACACACATCTCGCTTGGTCCTAAAACTAGCAATATCATAGCCTGCTAAAGCCTAAAACTAGTAAGACAATGGGTAGCTAAGGCCTAAAATTAGCAATACATGGCCTATTAAAGTCTAAAACTGGCAAGACACAACCCACTAAAGCCTAAAACTGGCAATATCATGGCTCACGAAGGCCTAAAACTTGCAAGATAATGGGCTACTAAGGCCTAAAGCTAGTAAATTTGTGGCCTCACTTTCACTTTCATCTCTATAGTATACAATTGAACTAGTTTGCTTCTTGGTTTTACATTTGGGCTTCTACTTTAAAAGTTACACTTTCACAATTTTCATGTTATCACCACTTTACTTTGCAGCCCTATTGTTTTAACTCATAGCCTTCTTTGCAAGGAGAATATAAAGTGAAACATATATATATATATATATAACCTTAAAAACAAAAACAAAAAAACAATTTAACCTATGACCAAGAATATCCATACTAATGGCCATGATCACACAATGTGATGAAACAATAAGATATAACACCATTACAATACCATAAGATAACGAAAAATAATAATTAGTACAGTGCCCAAGGCCATGATAGCCAAATAATAAACAACAAAATATGAAGAGTTTGTCGGTGGACAAAATTGAGCCATGGGAGAAGTAGAACCACTATCAACATCATTACCAAAGTCATCAACATCCTAACTTGGAGCCTATGGACAATAAAAATGTGCAACCATAAGTGACGGGAATAGCCATAAATATAACCATTAAAGCATGAAATGACCTTGAAACCGATAAAGTATAAAAAATTAACAATTTTGACAAGGCAACCAAATTATAAGTTAGCCAAAATTCTTGCTAGTTTTTTTAGCACTCATTAATTTAGAACAAGCAAAGTAAGCTTAACAATGACACTAATTCTGTCCATTTGGTTTGACTTCCTTGGTTTCATGGGCATTTACAATGTAGTTAACAAGAAGCATATAAGCAAATGGAACAATAAGGGTACCCACAACCAATACAACCGTCACCTAACTGGCCATATCAAGGAAATATTGAATTGAGGGAACTGTAGGCTCGCCACACTAAAATTCGATATTATAACCAATTACACGCTAATGTAGACAGAAAATTAAGAGTTTATTTTCCTTAATAAAAACCCTTGTCCTGAATTCAAAAACATAAACTTAATAATATTTCTTAATACAAAATAATGCCCACAAAACTCTGTGGCAGGATCCTTGATACAAGGGGCTCTAGCAGTCTTGCATTCCAAAAATAATGGACATAAAAAATTCGTTCCAGAGCATGGAAAACATAGGACTCGAATTTTCTAAGCATCTTAACTTTGGGCTTGAACAACGGATACTGTATGCTAGCGCCTAATTGTTCATGAAAGTGCACGTTGTCAATGCACAAGAGGCCTGAGCAGTTGCCGTAGCAGAAGATGCGGAAGAAGCAAATGCAGCCTGCCGACCTGCGTGCCTGCCATTGTTCTTGTTGAAAAAGAATGAATAAATTGCAAACATTGGTACTTGTTGAAAAAGAATGAATGAATTGCAAACATTGGTACATGGTTACCTATGCGCCGCAGATTCGCGATTACGGATAAATTTTGACGAACTGTTCACGTCGGATTCGGGAGCCCGTACAGAAACGCATTAAATTCACAATGGGTACGTATTTCATAATTTACAACGAAATTTTGTATACATGGAAATGGTCGCCTTGCCTTGCCTCATATTATTCTTGCATTTTTAGTTCTTGGAATATCTGCATTTTGCATTAAAATCTTACGTATCTTCTCCTGTTCTGAATCATACCAAAAATTTCATTTCCTGTTCTGAATCATACCAAAAATTTCATTTCATTGTTAAATAGCAAGCAAGCTATCAAGATTCATGGCATCGGGATGAGACGGACCACAGAAAACAAGGGAGTACGAATGAATAAACAAACACACGGAATCACGAAAAGGCTACTATGGTAACCGAAAGCCGAAGGGGCAAGTGTGGGTCATACGGAAATCAAGTTTTGGACGGGGCGTGCGAGGAAAAATTTGCATTGGCATGGATTCGCCTGCCTTTGGGAGCGTCAAAGGTTCCACCATGACTCACATTCACGCGTGTTTATTGTTCATTGCTGGTTTTTGCTCTTTTTCTCAAAGAAAAAACAAAACAGGGTCATCGTCATGGGTCATGAGTCATGAACATGATGACGGATGGATGCTTGTTCAACATTTTTAAAGATTTGTTTGCTTATAAAGCAACGAATCCCACCAGCACATGGCCAATGGCCATATGCAACCTCATGGTGCTCTGTTTTTACTTTCTCCTTCATCATGACTAGTGCCCATTTGCTAGAAAGGTTTTGGATCATTGTAGGTGAGGTGAGTTACTGGGCTGTGCCTAGTTTAGTTAAGTTGTGTCTTCTTATAATGCAGTCATCTTCAACGTGGCTGTATGGCACTACTCATAGGTAGTCCCTAGGGTGGTACTCACAAGTAGTGGTTAACCAAAAGTATTAGTAGACCTGATTTGTTATAAATTTGGTTGAGGCTTTGAGGCTTAATTTCATTTTTAGAAATATTGGATTGAGTAACAAAAGGGTTTCATTTTATTGCTGTCATTTTGGTTGTTGCAGAAATTATATGTTTTAGGAAATGGATTCAATGCCCTCCATACCTTTGCAAATTTTCTTGCTTTAATTTAATGGTGATATTGCAATCTTCTGTGCAATTTTTAAGCATTAACAATATTTTGGATTTACATTGTACTTGTTCTATATTTTACAATGTATTTTTATGATATATGAGATTTTATTTTTTTAAAAAACTAATATATTTAAATTTTCTCTATCACGTCCCCAGCTACGAACCTGTCCCCACTTTTTCTTGAGGCACACGTACCCAAACACGTTTAGAGTCACGAATCCTCGATTCCTCGCTTCACGAATCGGATTCTTTTGATGCATAGATGGTTAGTAACCTCCAGAGCAAAAAGCAGTATAGATGCAAAAGAAAATGTGAATATATTAAAAACACAAAATGGAGTCCAGCATGTCAGTGTCACTTGGAATTGACCTTTTTACCAAAACTTTGACTAGATTGAAGTAATGCAAACCCGGTCCAATGCTCCATTCCAGAAGTTAAATAAAAATCAGTTCCACTGATTCCTCTTAAATAGTTCAACCATAGTTTAGTAACAAGATGAAATTATCTCCTCCTCCTGACTGGTGATCTTGATCTTGACCTTGACCGCTTGTTCCTAGCAAAAGGAAAACTCTAAATTAAAAACCCAACACATTTGAACAAGACTCACCCTTATACTGCAACGGATTTTCCATCATTTCTAGTAGTCTTACATATCTTTTTACATAAAACAGGTGGCATCGTACCTGCTGCCAGAAGAATGATAAGAAGAATGCCTGCGGTGAGTATGCCTAAGGTGTGATGTACGAGAGGAAGAACGAGATCGAGATCTTGAAACACATCTAAAATAACAAATAATTATGCTCATTCAGTAAGTTAAAACAAGTCAAACAAGAATTTCAATTTGGGAATATATTTGCCAGTATATGTCGTTCACCCATTATATTAATATATTACAATAGATAACATTACAAACTCTAGCTGTACTTCATATTTGCCTGCCACTTTAGTATTAAAAACTCTATCTGGGCTCGGCCAACACCCTGAAATTTATGTTGTTCAAATACCAGAACCTAAAATGTTATGAAAGAGAGCCTAGAATTACAGCACACCTTCTGCATGTCAATACATGCCTAAACGCCTAAACAAAAGGTAAACCTCTTGAAAGCAAACTGATAGATTCATGCATGTTAAAAAAATAATGTATTGAAATGCAATAGTAGAAGCCTTCTTGTAAGCAATATAGAGAAATGTATGATATGATTGCAAGAATATATGTTTTTCAACATGAACATCAAACATATTAACCAAGAATTGACAATACCTAAGAGATGTCAATGTCTGGAAGCCAAGAACATCATTATCAACAAAGTTTCAAAAACAATACAATGATTTCACATCCATTTAAAATACCTCTTTTTTAACCTTGTTGGTGATGAGTATAAACTGCGTCTACTTGCTCGAGCCCTTCTAAAATGCAAAATTTACAATAAAAATTTTAAATTTACAAATAGTTTGATTTAAACTATCTATAACTTTTTGCGTTTTCAACTGCTGTACTTGAACTACTTCTACTAGTATCAAGAGAATCAACTTTCCTTCACCCCATGCCACTAATGGGTGAAAAGCATTTTTTGTTGACCTTTTGGTATGTCAAAACTTCAAGGAAAATGGAGAACATAGAATGTTTGTGGAATGAGATAATTTTGCAGGGCATGAATGAGAACTTAAGAAATAAGATCTACAAAAGAGATGACAAAGTAGAGACTTCGTAGTACAAGCTAAATGAAGATGCTCTAGGAATTGAGAGGAAGCTAAATCAACAAGAGAAAGCTTCAAGAACCAGAGCTCAAAAGTTGAGAAGACATGTCTAAGGAACAAATGACGTCTTGGTCGAGAGGAGTGCATTCACATGAAGATGCCTCTCAAAAATAGGAGACATCTCCTTTGGAAAGAAGATGCATCCCCATAGACATCCCATTCTGAAAGGAGATGTCTTCCTAGAGTTGAAGCTGATTTTAGAAAGATGTTTCAATTTCGAAGAAGACGTCTACACTAGTTGTTAATTAGCCATTACACGAATTCCAAGGTGTTTTTAGAAACTTTGATGTTATAAGAAGACTTCAAATCCTTGAGTATTGTGCAATCATTATTAACATCAAAGCTATCATTGTCTATTCTATGTTGTTGTACTTGTGTACATCATTTGCCACATCATTTGCTTGATTGTTTGTAAAACTATGCTTCAAAGTACAAGGACCTGTAATTTAAGTTACACTCTTTCCTTGTGTTTTTCTTTCTCTCTTTCTTATAGTCCTACGAGATTGTCATTGAGCTTGTTGAGATCCTACGGGATTGAGTGTTTTTGCAACATCAAAATACTTTGAATTAGAGCTCAATTTTGTAAAGGTTGTGAGATCCTTGAAACCAGATTTTAAGCTTGTCAGGACCTTGTGAGGTTGAGTGGTTTCGCTATGACAAAACACTCTAGTGTGGAGCTTAAATCTTGTATAGGGTGTAATAACTTTGAAACCACATTTTTAAGAAACAAAGTCTAGAGGTGTGCAAGGATTCTACCCTTTGAGTGTGAATGTATCCAAGTTGAGGAATCACGTAAAATTTGGGTGTGGTTTTAGTGGTTGATCAATTTTCATTTTGGACAACTTATTCAACCCCTCTTCTAAGTTCTCAATCCTAAAGTGGTATTAGAGCTCATTACTCTTTCATTCAACATCAACTTTCAAGAGGGAACTATGGAGGGAACATCCTACAAAAAGCCACCAATGTTCGATGGGTTTGATTTTGCTTATTGGAAGGTAAGGATGTAAGGCTTCTTCGAGTCAATGGAGTTTGAGGTATGAGAGTCCATCCTTGAAGGCTACACATTGCTTATCGATAGTGCAACAAAGGCCATCAAGCCTTGGAACAAGTGGACACAAGAAGAAATAGATAAGTTTATGCATGATTCCAAAGCAAAAAATTGTTTATATTATGCATTAAATAAATCTAAATTTAATAGAGTAGATAGATGTAAAACTGCTAAAAAAAATTGAGAAACTTTAGAAGCTACCTATAAGGGAACATTGATAGTTAAGTAATCTAAACATTTAGTTTTGCAAAGTGAGTATGATAAACTTAGAATGAAATCAGGTAAAAAGATAAAAGATTATTTCTCTAGGGCAAACAATCTAGTTGTGGTAATTAAGGACACAGGCAAGGACTTGTCTGAAAGTGATCTAATAATAAAAATGATTAAGACACTACAACCATAATTTAGACCTAAGGTCACAACTATGGAAGAGATTATAGATTTTTCAATTTTAAAATTTGAAAAGCTCCAAAGTACTCTTATAGCTTATGAAATGAATCTCATAAGAGAAGGGGCAATAAAAGAAAAGCCTGTTGCCTTGAAATTAGCGTCCAATGAAAAGGAACCAAGTGAACAAGGAGTAAACACTAAAGAAGAAATAACACTTCTATCAACAAGGCTACAAAGGCTTATGGGAAAAAGGAGTAAGAGCTCTTATCAACAAGGACCTAATCAATCCAAAGGTAAGAAAAGAGGTAAAAAAAATTCAAATTCTAAATTTGATTCTTCTTCAATAGAATGTTGGGTGTGTAGTGGAAGAGGCCATGTGGCCTCCAAATGTCCTAGTAATGGTAGGTTGCAATGAAGGGATAGAAGTCATATGGATACTGATGAGTGGTGAGGTACCCCTACACTCAACCATACAAAATGAGCGTTGCATGTGCAATCTGGTTGAACTCCGTAGACTAAATGCCTACATGCCCCATGGAACACTTGGGGTTAATCATTCATTGTCTTTCTAGACTTACTTGTGTTTGTCACGGTGTATGGTTAAGTAAGTCCGAGGTATATGATTTTTATATCTTTTATGTTTTTCTCCTATGCTATTGAGGTGAAGGATTGAGGAACTAACTAACTCTAACTAATGACTAAGTCTAAATTAACTAGCGTCAGCATTCGTTCCCACTTACCGTACACACCCTGAACTATGCAACCGTGGCTACCAAACGCTAATCGTTACTAGGATCACCACGCGTAATGCACGTGCTCAAAGTGGTCGTACTGAGGCACTTAACTAGCCTAAGTGTAATGAGCATGCATCCCTTGACTAGCCATACACATCCTTAGATGCTCGTAATCAAGTCGTACTCATTCTACATTCTAGGAGTTGAGGGTGAGAGAATCTAATCGCGATGAGTAGCCGATTCCTTGATTAGCTGTACACATCCATAAATGCTCGTAATCAAGTCATACTCATGCCACGCTACTGCAGGGTAATAAATAATAGGTAATAAATAACAAGTAATAAATCATATTCCATGCACTGCAAGGTTTATTCACAAAGCTTGTCTTTATTGTCGTACACAACTTGCGTTCAGGTACAATGTTGCTCGAATAAAGATCCGTTCACTTGGGACTCCTACTGCGGGCACATGGAAAATATTCTATCTCTGGAGTGATCAATTTGCCAGAGTTTCCCTACTTCTAGCGTAGGATGGAAAATAAGGGGAGTGTCGCCTCTTATTTATAGATTTGGCAGCGGTCCGCAATATCACATACGCAACATCGCAGGGGACGACGCGATATCGCAGCGACAGCGATATCACGTACGCAATATCGCGGCTCATGCAAATCGCGTCTCATCATACCCCCATGACTGAATGAAAAATTTTCCTCGAGTTCTTTACAATAATATCAGGAAGGTATGGAATTATTGAGGGGAATGGAACTAATGGGATGACATGTGAACGGATCATCATTACAAGACTTGACAAAACTTATGTTCATGAGAATAAGGGTGAACACCTTATTACAATGACATCAGGCCTTAGTTGGTAGCTGAGAAAGAAAGAGAGAGAGAGAAAGAAGTGTTGCTACTGCCAACGCCAAGATTACGCCTTCCGTTGTCTGTCGGTAAGCGCATCATCGATCTTGCTCCTTGCATAGCTTCTATAGCACTGCTCCATTCCATGTGTTTTCTCTAGATCCAATTTGTTGTTGTATGATCACCATATGCACACACAACACAATCATATATTAGCAAGGGTACATGAATCATTATGTAATTAATACCTTGCTTCATTGTAGGTTCATTGGCTAGGTTGTGGTATGGCTAATACAGATCTAGGAATATATTAATAAGGACTGCCGAAGGTGTAGGGGTTAGGAAGGAAATCAAAAATTTTGGGCTAGGAGAAAATCGAAAAAATCGGGTCCCATACCCCCATGACTAATCGCGAACCTCTGGTAGCGTTAGAATGGAGAAAGAAAAGGAGTAAGAAAGATAGATAAATAGGGACAACTATGGCATCGATGAAATGGATGTCAAGATGAAAATGAACAAAATAAAATTAACTGCAAAATGTTAAGGGAATGAATTTAACTAATGCTCCAAATAGGAATGTCAGTGGGTCCTCCCCAAAGCAGCCTCATGCCCTTAATGCCCTAACAAACCCACATTCAAAGAGTCCATAGGCTCAAGGAATATCATTTGGAACAAGAGTTAAAGTCTTAACCGTAAGAATTTACCAAAAAGAAAACAATGCATCAACCAAAATATACACTAATGACACAACCAGCAATGAGGTGAACAATGGAGAGAAGGGTGGAGAGAAGAGGATGGAATGGAATCCCAAGAACAAGGTGGTGTACAGCCCCTTGTGTGCTTCATGATTAATGTGACTTGGCAAATCTCATTCCAACTCCGGCCTCAAACCAACCACATCCAGTGACTTCGCATCAATGCATTCTGCCAAACTATCCACTTGGATAACAAGAATTCCTTTCCCAAGAGTCACCACCATTCCAACGAAACAAACGAGAGAATGGGAAGCAAGAAGGGCCTTAGTTAGAGGGAACACTTTTGGTTCCATAACCAATGTGTGTAGCCCAAGTTTATTTCGTCTAAGGGGTGTTCTTTGAATTCTCACTTTGTGTGTTTTTTTTTTGTGTTTTTTGTTTTGTGTTTTTATGTGTGAGAACCACACCATGCAAAGACTTCTTATTTTTATTGTCTCAGCTTCCAA
>MNCI01013089.1:1647578-1668015 GCA_015680685.1 Gnetum montanum
CACACACACACACACACAAAATGGAAAAAGTATAACGATGTTGTAAAACAAAAACTAGAAAAGTTAATGAAATTTGTAAAACAAAAATGTGTATGACAAAAATGTTGTAAAAAAAAATTGAAAAAGAACTGAGGGCCCCATATGATCAGCATAGGTGGCCATCTCCCCCATGACTGAGTGGAAAGGGAGAGATCCAAAATAATGAGCACCTGTTTGAATTTCTAAGAAGTGTCCAACTTCTCCCAATTGATGATCTTAGATTAAGGGGTGGAAGTTGGCGATGCTCATATTCCAATGTATATATGCTTTCGTTATGGGCATGGATTTCTTCAATTCATTCCATGCATATTTGGTTGCTCCTTCGAGTAGCTGTCAACCATGGGGTGTCTACTACTTCTTATGTGGTTGCTACATAAAGGCATATTTTTTTCAAAGTTTTAAGAGCACACATGTTACATGGAGGCATCTCCTCCACGTCATCACCTGATGAATCACTGTATGTGATGCATGGAAATGTCCTCTTCTTGATCTTTCCACAAATGTTTATCTTAGATATTTCCAAGGAAAGATCGCGGATCCTAAGGCATGTGTCTACCGTACTTAGCCATGCCCTTGCCATTATAATTGGGAAGTCCCCTTCATTGTTGTTGACTTCAATCACCAAAAAATCAGCTAGGTAAGACCAACCACACATAGTGGTAATGATGTTCTCCACCAATCCCAAAGGAATGTTGATGGACTGGTCTGCCAACTTTAGTTGAATGTTGCTCTTCTTAAGTTGGGGCAGGTTCTAGGTGTGATACATCTCTCATGAAATTAAGTTAACTCTGGAACTTGAGTCAAGAAGAGCCCTATGTGGTTTATTTTTGGAAATTTGTAAATAGATTAAGGGACTCCTAGGGTCAGTTAATTTCCTGGGAAGGTGGCCTACCTTGATCCAGTCAGTTACAGTATGCGTTAACATAACCGTATGCATTAAGTTCTATTGGACCGAAGGGTGCTCCGAAGTGTTGGATGGTGGAGGAGTGTATATGGACTCAACCGCTTATTGTTGCAAGATTTTTCCTGGGCTTTTAGTTCTAAAGAAGGGTCTTCTCTTTTTACAGTTGTCAGAACCAGTAGCGGGTTGAATATTTATAGCTCTTGCAGTGTGATGTTGTTGTGGTTGAGGAGGGAGTTTCCCTTGCATTGTTGGAGCAGGAGGTGTTATGGGAACTACTTGTGGAAGAGGTGCGGGTGGATTTGGAGGATGGTGTGGGTATGGAGTGTCTCCTGGAGGAGAAGGAGTCCTTCTGAAGTACTCCCAAACTTGGTATTGACGGTTGGGGGTTGTGTGAATCATAAAGTCACTTGGAGAAATCAGCTGCTGCACATAATATCCATAAGGGTCAATCTTCCAGTAAGGGTACTGATGTTTCGGTGATGGCTTCCCCCATGACTATGGGTATTGCCACTGCTGATGTTGTCTGATGGGTTGTGGTGGAGTTTCACTTGGATAATATGTTAAGGGTTGGTGGAACTGCCTTGGGTTATCCTGTGGATAAGGTAACCTTCGGGGTGTTTGCCGTTGGTTGAGTCTTGGATTAAGTGCATACACCCCAGACTCCTGTAAATGTGAGATNTCTAAGGAACTCCATACGTCATCTACCTTAGTTACTATTTCTATTATAAGCTTTTGAAGTGGCAAGGTCTTTCTGTTCAACAACTCTTCGATTGGTGACTCATCCTCTTCATTACAAAATTTCACTCCCTTTTTCTGAAGAGAGGGGTCACAGTTGTACTCTTCCGCACTTTCTCTTTTTCATAGCTCACCTTCTTCTTTTGCTACTTGCTCCAACAAGCAATGCACTTCATAGGCTCTAAGTTGTTAGAGTCTCCCTTGGGCATAAGTCCCAAGGGTTCTTCTCGTTTCATGCCTTAGCCCATCCACGATGTGGTGAAGTTGATCCCGCTAATAATACCCATGGCCCGAGGAAAGATGTAACAATGTGTAGTAGCGGGCCATGGCAGCATCCAAGGGTGCATGAGTACCTTGCTTCTAGCCTTGGATCTGCTTATGCAAATTGGACATTCTGGAGTACGTTTGATACTTCTCGTTGAATAGTTCTAGCATTGTACTCTACCTCCTAATGGTTTTCGGTTCTAAGGATCGGTACTAGCTCTCTACTTCCTTGGTGAGTGTCTTTGGGAACAACTTAAGTTTTTTCCACTCATTTTCTATATTCTACAAGGCACAGGCATCGTGGAATGCTTGTAAATGATTTTTCGAATCAGCATTATATCCCCCTTCAAATCATGGGATATTGTTCATGTCTAATCGTTTGATCCAACTATCTTTTAAATGCCTTGTGGGAATCCTAACTGCCTCTATTATGTTAAGCATACTTCAGGTTGTGAGTAGGGGCTCATCATGATCATCTCTTTCATGACACCTGTGATGTCTGTGTTGTTCCCTACTCTCCCTACGTCCTTGCCCTTGTCCTCTCTCTCAACTTTCTCATTGAGGTCTCTCATTTGTTCTACCTTTATCCTCTCCATTGTGTTCATGATGGTTGCACCCAGATGTGGAAGGAGAGGGTGAGTGATGTGAAGAAGGGAAAGAAGAATGGGAACCATCACCATGATGATGTTTCTTGCCTTCTCTTCGGCTGCTACGGCCCCGATCGTGGTGACGATCTAAGTGCCTATCCTTAGCATGAGTGGTTGTTCCCTCTGTGAATAGTTGGTGTTCACGAGCATCAGAGCCATGGTTATGTATCGTTGATCGTAGGTTCTAATACCCAACCTCCTCATCATTGTTAGGAGGGGAAATATCGTTTGCTAAAGAACCCATTATAAGGGGTTCCTCATCTCCTATTTCACTAAGGACGTGCGGACCTTTGCCCTTCAATAGTGTATGTTGGCTCTCCTACCTTGAGCCCCTCATATGTTGGGCATCTGTGGGATAATAATCCCTCATGTTAAAATCATCCGCAACATATTCAGCATATAATTTAGTCATGCCAATCTGTGCCAAAGCACGAAGAAGCATGTTTGGGACTGATCGATCTAGAGGTAACACAATGTCACCTTGCAAATCTCTCCAGCACATCTATTCATCTTGATGGAGAATAAAAGTAAAGTTGGGGATATACTCATCGAGATGAGTATATGTCATCTTATATTGTTGAGGCATTGGCTGATTTTGGTTATGTGTTTTATGTTGCTGACTGTCTCTAGTATGGTCCTTAGGTGGTGAGTTGCTCTTATGAGAAGAAGGCATTTTTATCGGTGTGCTAATTTACCGTTATATAAATTTTCTCTTTTGATTAACCTGAAGGTTCACTTAGGCTCCCAACGATGTGAGTGATATCCTTTATGTTCTATTCGGCATACAAACACTTAGTCCCCTACAATGGCACCAATGATGAGTGGCAAGGTACCCCTACACTCAACCATACGAAACGAGCGTAGCACGAGCGATTTGGTCGAACTCCGCAGACTAAATGCCTACACGTCCCATGGAACACTTGGGGTTAATCATTCATTTTCTTCCCAAACTTACTTGTGTTTGTCATGGTGTATGGTTAAGTAAGTCCGAGGTATATGATTTTTATATCTTTTATGTTTTTCTCCTATGCTATCGAGGTGAAGGGCTGAGGAACTAACTAACTCTAACTAATGACTAAGTCTAAATTAACTAGCATCAGCATCCATTCCCACTTACCGTACACACCCTGAACTATGCAACCGTAGCTACCAAACGCTAATCGTTATTGGAATCACCACGCGTAATGCATGTGCTCGAAGTGGTCATACAGAGGCACTTAACTAGCCTAAGTGTAATGAGCATCCATTCTTGACTAGTTGTACACATCCTTAGATGCTCGTAATCAAGTCATACTCATTCTGCATTCTAGCAGTTGAGGGTGAGAGAATCTAATCACGATGAGCAGCTGATTCCTTGATTAGCCATACACATCCATAAATGCTTGTAATCAAGTCGTACTCATGTTGCGCTACTACAGGGTAATAAATAATAGGTAAGAAATAACATGTAATAAATAACAAGTAATAAATCCTATTCCATGCACTGCAACGTTTATCCACAAAGCTCATCTTTATTGTTGTACACAACTTACGTTCAGGTACAATGTTGCTCGAATAAAGATCCGTTCACTTGGGGACTCCTACTGCGGGCACATGGAAAATATTCTATCTCTGGAGTGATCAATCTGCCAGAGTTTTCCTACTTCTAGCCTAGGATGGGAAATAAGGGGAGTGTCACCTCTTATTTATAGATTTGGTGGCGGGCCACGATATCGCAGCTCATGCGAATCGCGTCTCATCAGATATGAAAAAGACCAACTTCTATTCATGTTGGGATGATGGAAAACAAAGTGAAGAAGAGGTGGATGTGGCCACAAAAGATTCACATGTCATTTGCATGGCTTTCACAAATGATGATATTAGCCTCTTAGATGATGATCAATTTGAAAATGATGAAGAAAGGTATGAAATTTTGTGTAATGAACTTTTATCTTTTCAAAATCTTTGCATAAAGTTGAATAAACAACTAAAAATCAAGGATCAAGATATTTCTTCATTAAATATAAAGATTTTAGATCTTACAAAACAAATCTCAGACCTAAGGACTGAGACAGAAAAACTAACGCTATCTTAAGACCAGACTAAGGAATAACTTACAGATACTAAACTTATAAATGAAAGGCTAGTCAAAGGAAAAGAGTTCCTTTGAATGGTTCTTGGGCAAGGAAAAATTCCACATGATAAAAGTGGACTAGGGTGTTGCTCACAAGAACAAGCATCTACACAAACTTCATTTGAATAAAAAACTTCCTCAAAGATTGAAGTTTCAACAAATATCACATCCCAACCACGAACAACTCCAAGGTTTGATTACTTTAATCATAATAGAAAGGTTAGATGTTATTGCTATAATAATTTTTTGCATAAGCAATGGAATTGCAATATGACATATTATCATATGAACACATAGTTATATCATAAGACTCATTGGTCTTATCCAAATGTGTTTAGAAAGGAAACTATGTAGGACCACAAGAAAAAATGGATAACTCAAAAGGAAAAGGAAGTTAAGAAAGTATGGAGAATCAAAAAGAAAGAACATAAAAATGAGAAGACTCTCTCCAACAACTTTGTGATAGGAAGATAATCCTTGAAAATAGAGGAAGTTGTTGCAAGAAGAGATACCTCAATAGAGGAATCTCTTTCTTAATCTTCTTAGGCACTCTCATCTTTTCATCAATGAGGGTAAGTAGACGTAAATTTTTAATTCATTGTAAGTATCTTTTAAGACTATAAGCCTTGGTAGCCATCCTTATGCCTTATCTTGCTAAACCCCATCTTGCTAAGACGTCTACTAGAAGACATCTCTAATGGGATGTCTACATTGAAAATGAGATGTCTCCCAAGAGACATCTACTCTACAAATGAGACATCTATTTGAGTTTTTGTTAGTCATGGCAAAGATGTATAGTTTTCAAAATAGATGTCTACCAGTAGTTTTAAGCATGGATCAAATGTCTATCTTTCAAAAGAGAGATCTAATTTTTCATTAAAACCCTCATTTGGTGCAATTATATAAATTCGAACCCTTTTTTTTTAACTCATTTTCAATGAGATGACCAAGGAGAGATGACTAAGACCCTATCAACTATAGTGATTTGTGCATCCATGGCCCACAAGAAGGTTGGAACATCAAGGCCACTACCTAGGAAGAGCAAGAAATCAAAGGAAGCTGCCACCAACACTACAAATACCTACAATCGTCAATTTAGATCAGTTAGCACCCAACACTAGTTTGAGGTAACTCAAACTGTTTCTATCAATTTTGTGTGTTCTATTTATTTTCCATAGCATAGATAGAAAGAGTTAATGAGTTTCTTCCAAGTATTAAATTGGGCTACCTTTATTTCTATGAATTTTTGTGTGCCTAAAATTCTCATTAAAGAATTTTACTATAACATTGTTATTACAAATGCTTCTATTGGAGCCTTCACTACCATGGTTGGGGGTTTAGTAATTGATGTGTCTTTTTAAGTTGTTAATGCATTAATTGGGATTTCTAGTACTGATGTGTTTAGAGTTACCATTCATTCCATGAGTGACATTTTTACAAATGGTGTGATTCTAGTTTCCCAAGATGAATTTTTTGATGCATTGTTTGGGAAGTCAATGTATTTTTGTAGTGTGAAAATTTATAAGATTTAGATTGCACTAGATGCTTTCATCCTATCACTCATTTTTTATAACATCATTATAAAAGAAGAAAGCTATAATTATTTGTTAACTACCCAATCATTTGTTTTGTACTTCCTTCTTAGAGAACAACCATTGGACTTGGGTCATACTCTCTGTCATGCCATGTTGGGTTTGTTTACCAAGGAGAGAATCTTTGGGCACCCTTACCTCATCAGCTTGTTGATTTAATAGAGGGGTATGCCCATTCTTATCATGCCTTTACTTAAAGGCAAGAGAATCCTTAGTAAGTATGCAAAGAAGAGGAGCTCCACCAATGTTGAGAAATAAAAAACCAACACCATGCCTTCAAAGTTCCCAAAAGAAGAAATCTACATTACCATCTTAGGTCTCTCCTTGGTTGAGAAGATCCAAATCAACTAGGGGTCTAGTGAGATCTTCACTAAAGAAGCTACTTTGGCCATTTACTTGTACCTTGGGGATGATTGGCAAGAATCTCTCTTACCTCCATAAGAGAATGGACATAATCAACATACCTCTTCCTCTTGATGGGTAGTAGTTTGAGAAGATCACCACTCCTCCCATTTTAAATAGTGAGGAGGACCTTCTTGCCCCATCCAAACATTTAGTAGTAACTAGACCTTCCTAAGCATATGACTCACGAAATGCCTTTGATTCAGATGAGCTTGATGCAACATCGACATGTATCTAAGGGGAGCTTCTTAATATCATGCAACAAAGACCTAGCTCCTATCCTTAGGATGATGCTTCAATGACTTTTGAACAGCAAGCTATGAAGAGCATCTTTGGGACTTCTTCCTAGAGGAGAGCTACTAACTCTCTCACCTATCAGAGGAAGGGTCCTTCCTCATCCTTTCAGCCAGTCCCATGTCAGTAGGATCCACAGCTTCATCTTAATTTTGAGTGACGCTTTGTCCATAGAGAGCTCATATTCAAGTACCATCTTCAGATGATGATGTTGAGTAGTATGTCTCCAACACTAGTACTAGTAGTGATGATGATGAGAAGAAGACTTATAAACCTTCTCATGTTTAGCTGCTTCAAATGAGGACTCCAAAGATGCTTTAGAGGATAGTGATTAGAGTCCTTGGGTCATCTTACCTTTTTGTTGATGTCCAAAAATGAGAAGAGAGTTTTTGATTTTCTAGTTTATGAACTTATGTAGTTATGTACCTGATTATGAACATATCAGCAATAGTGGTTGTATGTATTAGGAACTATTGGATATGGATAGATTATATCTTTCTATCATTTTTGTACTTCTGTTGAAATTTTATAGAGATAACTCTTGGTCTTCATCTCATTATCTACCATGCATCTTAGAGCCTTATTTTAGAGGTAATCTTAGCTACCATTGGAATTTATATGTCTTACTATTTTTATTGGTTATAGTTCTTTAAATTGTTTATCAACTCACCCATTTTCTTGAGTTTTAGACATTACCAAAAAGGGAGAGATTTTTGACCTTTTGGTATGTCAAAACTTTAAGGAAAATGAAAAACATAGAATGTTTGTGAAATGGGGTAATTTTGTAGGGCATGAATGAAAACTTAAGAAATGAGATCTACAAAAAGATAACAAAGTGAAGACTTCATAGGCAAAATGAGAGCATGAAAAAGTATGAAGACTACAAGCTAAATGAAGATGCTCCAGGGATTGAGAGGAAGTTAAATTAGTGAGAGAAAGCCTCAAGAACCAAAGCTTAAAAGTTGAGAAGATGTCTCCAAGGAACAGAAGACATCTCAACTGAGAGGAGTGCATTCATAGGAAGATGTCCGTTTTGGAAAGAAGAAATCTTCCCAAAGACATTCCATTCTAAAAGGAGACATCTCCTTAGAGTTGAAGTTGATTTCAGAAAGATGTCCCATTCTCAAAGGAGATGTCTACACCAACCATTAAGTAGCTATTGCACAAATTTTGAGGTATCTTTGGAAACTCCAATGCTATAAAAAGACTTCAAATCCTTGAGTATTGTGCAAGCTTTGTTAACATCAAAGCTATCATTATCTATTCTATACTATTGTACTTGTGTACTTCATTTGTTACATCATTTTCTTGATTGTTTGTAGAATTGTGCTTCAAAGTACAAGGACCTATAATTGAAGTTACACTCTTTCCTTATGTTTTTTGTTCTATCTTTCTTGTAGCCTTGCAGGATTGATGTGCTTCTTGCAAGAAGGCATCATCATTGAGCTTGTTGAGATCCTATGAGATTGAGTGTTTGTACAACATCAAGAAACTCTGAACCAGAGCTCAATTTTGTAAAGGTTATGAGATCCTTAAAACCACATTCTAAACTTGTTAGGACCTTGCAGGGTTGAGTGATTTCATTGTGACAAAACACTCCAATGCAAAGTTCAAAGCTTGTATAGGGTGTGGTACCCTTCAAACCACATTTTTGAAAAACAAAGTCTAGAGGTGTGTAAGGATTCTACCCTCTGAGTGTGGGTGTACCCAAGTTGGGGAATCACATAAAATTTGGCTGTGGTCTTAGTGGCTAATCAATTTTCATTTTGGGGAACTTATTCAACCCCCCTTCTAAGTTCTCAATCCTCATTTTCTGCCTTCATCCAAATTAGATGTATCTCTCTCTTTTCTCCTCTAATGCATACTATGTTTTTTAGTTTCATATTTTTTGCCACATGAGACGAGGCAAAAGGTTTAGATCAATGGCTATGTCACTCCCAAGGGAACATGGATTCTATTCAATATATGGACCATAGGAAAGGATGAAAAAGAGTGGAGAAATATGTAGGAATTCAATCAGGATAGCTTTGCAAGCTATGGTGATAATGACAAGCTCGTAGATTTTACAAGGACTATCAATAACTAAAAAAGTGTGCCTTTTGGAGTAGGCAGGTTTAGTTGCCCTATGAAAAACTTGATCATTCCTATCATGATGTTGGGTATTGCATCTCGGTTTCATGCTTACGATTAGTGCATCGATGGATCTATGCACATGCATGAAAAGCTTGGCAACGTCCTCATCAAGAAGAGCCATATATTGGCCACTCCTCAACCTAGGCACAACCTTCTCTTATAATGAGGATTCAATCATAGATCACCCCTACTCCTACAGTTGAGCAAGTTCATTCGAGCTCTAGATCAAGTTTTGATGAATTCTACAAGGAAATTCATGCTCATGGAGCTCACAAGGGCTATGCATAATTTTGACAAGTTGTTACTCTAGGTTAAGCCTTGGAAAGAGCCAAGAAATGACCGATTCAAATTTAGAAGTTTCCAATATTTGGTAGACATCAAGATGACACTGTTGTAGTGTAAATCTACATTGTTCCTAAAATAGAACTTTCCAAATTCATAAGGGCACCATTGGAGCATCAATCTACGTCGTTCCTAAAATGGAACTTTTCAAATCCGTAATGGTACCATTGGTGGGTCAACTTGTCATTCCTAAAATGCAATTTTCCAAAATGGGGTTTTCCATAATCATAATGGTACCATTGGTGGTTCAACTTGCATCATTCTTAAAACAGAACTTTCCAAATTTGTAATGGTGCCATTGGTGCATTAGCTTGCATCATTCCTAAAATGGAACTTTTCAAATTTTTAATGGTACCATTGGTGCATTAGCTTGCATCTTCCAAATATAGAATTTTCTCAAATTGATAACATGCCAAAAGGTATGGTTACTGTATCATCTAGCATCTAACAAAGAATGGAATTTTCCAAAATTGATAAGATTCCAAAAGGCACCATTACTATGTCATCTAGCATCTTCCAAAAATGGAATTTTCCTAAATTAGTAAGATGTCGAGATGATTCCATAGTGTTCAAACTAGCTTCTATTAAAAACAAAAAATTACTATTTTAATTTTACATGATAAAAATCCAAGTTTCATACACTACCTACCAAACTCCCTAAAAACATGGAAATGAAAAAATAAAACAAAAGGAAATTCTTTATTTTTCTTTCCATATGCTATGTGTGTGAGAAAAAATAATTAACTAACTAGATACATTAAAGCTAGACTTGAAATTGACCATGACCTCTACACACTAGGGAATAATAAGTTTTTGGATCTTCTAAATTGGTTTGACCATGAAAACTTATTAATTTAATCCTTTTTTCCATAATTTCAACAATTTATACCTTGCTTTTTCTTAATTTTGACAATTTGTAGATTATTTTATTAAATATTTTCCCATCTTAAATACAAAATGACTAAAAAATATTAACTTTAATTAATTAATACTATTTTTCTTATTCAACCTTGCTTGCCATATTTTATATTGTTTCAACCTTATTCTCATCTCATTTTGCCTTGTTTTGACAATATTTTAACCTTATTTAGCCATATTGCACTTTGTTCTCACCTTATTTTACCTTCTTTTACCTATTAGTAACTCTACCTTGCCTTATTTAGTCTCACTTTACTCTTTTTGAACTTATTTCATAATAGTTTGCATTATTTTAATATTTTTTAATGATTTTATCATATAGGTACCACTTGATGTGCTTATGTTGATGAGGAAGCAATTCAACTCAACGGTTGAGCCTAAGTAGACCCTTCTTATAACATATTTGACTAATTTGATCTTCAATGCCTAAACCGAGAGCTTGAAAGCCCTTGGCCATATAACCTCAATTCTTTGGAATGTCCTAGCTACCATTGACATTGTAGTTCGAGACGTCACAAAGGATTCTTTGGTTGGATTCCCCATTTACTACCATAATGGTGAGGAGAAAACACATGAAGCCAAGTTTCTCACCAAAGCCTAGCTTGCTCAAGATAACATCAGACCCCTACATGCAAACATGAAAGCCTTTGCATGGCCTAGATTACAACTAGATTTCAAATGTTTTCTTTTAGTGTGACTGACCTTTTTTTATAAGTTTGGATAGACAAATGATGTTGACAACTCTTGTGGCCTACAACAAGCAAGTCTGTGTAACCTCTTGTCCCTTATCTTTTCTCTTTGGTATAACAAATGAATTACAAAACTTTGTAAAATTTGTTAAACAAAATATAGATTTCTCATGTTGTACCATTTGTAACCTATGGTGGCTTATGTTCTACTTATTATCTCATATGGTCTTATAAAATCTCTTGTAATCATATGTATTATTTGGCTTGTTTTCTTATTCTCTTGAAGTTGTGCTTGTAGGATGACACCCGGAGTCATCGCAGATGTGTGATTCATAGCAACAACAAGTTACCACATGATCTCAATGCATGAGATTTGGTTAGCTTGTTCAACTATGCCAAAAATGTTCACCTCACATCACTCCCATTACCTCTCTGAAACCATGTCCCCATAGCCAAAGTAAATCATTTGCTATCCTAAATAACATGAAAATCAATGTTTGACATTCATGCATCAGGTCCATGTGACATACTCCTCTACATGCTCCAAAAATCAAGCTCACTGAATGTAACACATCTTATTTAGTGACAAAATAAAATTTGTCTTTGGCAATGAAACCTAATGAAGGTTTCACTCCCAAAAACACAAGAAGAAAGGGGAGAAAATGCCAAGAAAGCCAAGAGGCCAATGAATCCTAATGTAAATAAAATGACACCAAACAAAAGAAGGAGGAGCCTAATGACCAAGGAAGCCCAAGGATGGAGTTTTGATTCCTCCAAAACATCATCAAGTAGACCTTCAGCAAGATCACATGTCGCAGTTATATCATTGCCATGATGTCAACATTTGGAACTCCTTGTTAGCTAAAATGACCATTCCCCATTAATTACTGTAACCATTGATCTCATCCACCCTTAACATTTCATGGAGACTTTGTTTCACTATCATGGACACTCTTTGGTAGGATTTGATAGCTACCAAATCAAGTGTGGAGAGAAAAGTATTGGTAATAAACCTATTGCAGTGTTTCACATCTGTTGTTGATGTCTTTCAGGTCAATCCTCAAAACATCAACAAAGAGGAACCAATGAAACACCCCAAAGAAATCTATATTATAACCCATGGCCAACAGTCTTTGTAATTTGATGGAAAAAAAATAAAGGCAGATATAATTACCCTGTTTCCCAAAGATACTAGCATCATGACTTTCTAGTACCAACATTATGCCAGCGTCATGACTTTATGATACTAACATGATGTTGGCATCATGACTTTATGTTACCAATGCTATGGTACTTCTGTGAATGTTGGCATCATGATATTATGATACTAATGCTATGTGATGAGCGGTGAGGTACCCCTATGCTCAACCATATGAATATGAGCATTTCATGCATTATCTAGTCATTCCAAGGACTAAGTGCTTATGCGTCCTTGTGGAACAAGGACAAGTTGGTTGATCGTTGTCTTCCCAAGCTTACCTATATGTCCCAATTGTATGGTTAAGTAAGCTTGAGGCATATGATTTTTATAGCTTTTATGTTTTTATGTCCTACGCTAGTAGGGAAGGAGAGAGATAACTAAGTGACTAATTTAACTTAACTACTCATTAACTAAGTTCTAACTAATCCTAACACCAACATCCATTCCCACTTGTCGTACACATCCTGAACCAGTGCAACACTGCTGAGATTACCAAACGCTAATCGTTATTGGGTTACCAAGCGTTACACACAAGCTAGACGTGGTTGTTCTTGTGTAATTTAATGATTTTCTTAATTGATCAAAATGAATTGTTGTGCTAATAAAAGAAATGTAAAGTGCATAAAATAAAATAAATGCATAAGAAAATAAAATAAAATAAATGCGTAAGAAAAAAAATCTTAAGTGCTACAAGGATGAATCAAAGAGCTCGTCTTTATTACTGTACACAGCTCAAGTACACAATGCTCGAATAAAGATCCATCCACACTTAGACCTTCTACTATGAGCACTTGGAAAATACTCTAACTTTCAAATAGACTACAAGAGTTTTGCTACTTAACTACTAAAAAAATTCTTTTCAATTGTGCACCTGGGCACTATATTTATAGGTTTGGGAGCAACTACTCTAATAATTAAAGTAACTGCTCTAATAATTAGAATAATTGCTAAAGTAACTACTAGAGTAACCACTCTAATAATTAGAATAACTATTAGCGTAACCGCTAGAGTGATCACTCTAATAATTAGAGTAACTGCTAGAGTAACCACTCTAATAATTAGAGTAGCTGCTAGAGTAACTACTCTAATAATTAGAATAACTACTAGAGTAACCGCTAGAGTAACCACTCTCATCATACCCCCATGACTGAATGAAAACTCATCCTCAAGTTCCTTACAAAATATTGAGAAGGTATGGGATTATTAACTAATTGACAACTAACAGTGGAATGGGATGACAAAATCAACATGCCTAGTAAATGGATCAATAAGCATATTACAACATTAGTATTCATGACCATTGTGGTGAAAACTCGTACATAAATGGCATCCCAGCCTTTATTTGGCAGTTTGAAGAGAAAAAGAGAGAGAGAAAGAAGATGGAGCATGTTGCCACCAATGCCAAGATTGCACCTTCTTGTTTATCCATAGCCATGCCACCAAACTTGCTCCTTTCATAAATGCTCTAGTTTTGGTCCATCCTGAGTGCTTCCTCCAAGCCTAGTCCATTGTTTGTATGATTGTCATCTACACACATAACACAATCACAAATGAGCAAGGATAGATAATCCACAATGTAGTTGATACCTTGCCTCCATATGAAGCACATTGGCTGAGTTATGGTTATGGTATAAACTGGTTTGGAGATTTATCATTGGCAACTACCCAAGGTGTAGGGGTTAGGAAATTAGCAAAGTGGAAAAAATTGAAAATTTGTGTGAGGGACCCCACAACTAAGAGCAAACCTCCGGTAGCTATAAAATGGAAAACCATGAGTAATAAGAAAGTGAAAAATATCAATGGCAATGCCAATAAAATGGATGTCATGTGATGAGTGGCAAGGTACCCCTACACTCAACCATATGAAACGAGCATAGCACGCGCGATCCGGTTGAACTCCGCAGACTAAATGCCTAAACGCCGTAAGGAACACTTGGGGTTAATTAATCATTGTCTTCCTAGACTTACTTGTTGTTGTCACGATGTATGGTTAAGTAAGTCCGAGGTATATGAGTTTTTTGGTATTTTTTGATTTATCTCCTATGCTAAGAGGTGAAGGGTTGAGAGACTAAAACTAACTCTAACTACAGCATTAAGTCCTAGCGTCAGCATCCGTTCCCACTTGCTATACACACCTTGAACTGTGCAACTGTGGCTACCAAACGCTAATCGTTACTGGGATTACCACATGTAACGTATGTGCTCAAAGCGGTCATACTAAGGCACCTAACTAGCCTAAGTGTGACAAGCAGCCGATTCCTTGACTAGGTGTACACATCTATAGATGCTCGTAATCAAGTCGTACTTGTCCCACATTCTAGGAGATAAGGGTGAGAGACTCTAATCGCGATGAGTAGCCGATTCCTTGGCTAGTCGTACACATTCGTCAATGCTCGTAACCAAGTCGTACTCATGCCTCATTACTAGGAAAGCAATAAATAACATTAATTAAACCTATCCATGCATTGCAAGGTTTATCCACAAAGATCATCTTTATTTCCGTACACAACTTGCATTCAGGTACAAAGCTACTCGAATAAAGAACCGTTCACTTGGGGGACTCCTACTGCGGGCACATGGAAAATATTCTATCTCTGGGGTGATCAATCCGCCAAAGCTTCGCTACTTCTAGCCTAGGATGTCAAATGACGGGAGTGCTACCTCTTATTTATAGATTTGGCGATGAACCGCGATATCGCGTACACGATATCGCAAGGGACAACGCGATATCACCAGGGATGCGATATCACAGTGGCCACGATATCGCGTACGTGATATCGCAGCGGCCACGATATCGCGTACACGATATCGCGGCTTGTCCATATCGCGTCTCATCATACCCCCATAACTGAATGAAAAATTATCCTCGAGTTCCTTACAATAATTTTGGGTAGGTATGGAATTATTGAGGGGAATGGAACTAATGGAATCACATGTGAACGGATCATTATTACAAGACTTGACAAAACTGGTGTTCATGACAACAAGGGTGAACACCTTATTACAATGACATCAGACCACATTTGGTAGCTGAGAGAAAAGAGGAGAGAGAAGAGAAGAGAAGAAGAGAGAAGAGTCTTATTGCTGCCAATGCCTAGATTCGCCTTTCGTTGTCCATCCGTAAGCGTATCATCAATTTTGCTCCTTGCATCATTACTTCAGCGCTGCTCCATTCCAAGTGTTTGCTTCAGATCCGATTTTTTGTTGCATGATCGCCATCTGCACACACAACACAGTCTTATGTTAGCAAGGGTAATTGAATCATTAAGTAAATAATACCTTGCTTTGGTGTAAGTCCATTGGCTAGGTTGTGGTATGGCTGATATGGATCTGGGAAGATGTAGTCATGATGACTACCGAAGGTGTAGAGGTTAGGAAAAAAATCAAAAATTTTGGGGCTTGGAGAAAATCGAAAAAAGCAGGCCCCGTACCCCCATGACTAATCGCGAACCTCCAGTAGCGTTAGAATGGAGAAAGAAAAGGAGTAAGAAAGATAGGTAAAAAGGGACAACTATTACATCGATGAAGTGGATGTCAAGATGAACATGAACAAAATTAAAATTAATTACAAAATGTTAAGGAAAAGAAGTTAACTAATGTTCCAAATAGGAATGTCAGTGGGTCCTCCCCAAAGCAGGCTCATGCCATTAATGCCCTGACAAACCCACATTCAAAGAGTCCATAGGCTCTGGGAATGTCTTTTGGAACAAGAGTTAAAGTCTTAACCGGAAGAATTTACCAAAAAGAAAACAATATATCTACCAAAATATACGCTAATGATACAACCGGTAATGAGGTGAACAATGAAGAGAAGGATGGAGAGAAGAGAAATGGAATGGAATCCCAAGAACAAGGTGGTGTACAGCCCCTTGTGTGTTTTATGGTTAATGTGACTTGGCAAGTCTCATTCCTACTCCGGGCTCAAACCAACCACTTCCAGTGATTTTGCATCAATGCATTCAGTTAAACCATCCACTTGGATAACAAGGATGCATCTTCAAAGAGCCACCACCATTCCGACGAAACAAAGGAGGCAATGGGAAGTGAGAAGGGCCTTAGTTAGAGGGAACACTTTGGTTCCATAACCAGTGCTTGTAGCCCAAATTTTATTTCGTCTAAGGGGTGTGCTTTGAATCCTCACTTTTTTTTTGTGTTTTGTGTTTTTATGCGTGGGGATCACACCATGCAAAGACTTCTTATTTTTATTGTCTTAGCTTCCAACAATTGAGTAACATTGGAACGGTAAGAAAACTCAAGAAGAAAACATCTAAGCACCCAAGAGAATGACCAACACAAAAGCACCAAGTTCCCTTGAAGTCATACCCTTTGCAATCCTTGAGTCCTTCCTTGGTTTGAGAAATAACCAATCACTGATTCGTTAAAGTTCTTATTGGAAGGGAACTGTACATTTCCAAGCCAAGAGAAACCATAGAAATTGGTGGATGGATGGATGAAGTGGTCTCATTGCCTTCCATATCAAAAGAAACATACCTTAGTATCAACATTGTAACTTAAAGGTAAAAATCAAACATTAGCAATCAATACGAAAACAGTTCATACCATCAGTTTGAACACTTATTGGGTGACGAACTTACAGGGTGGATACACACACACACTCACACACAAAAAATAGAAAAGCATAATGATGTTGTAAAAAAAATAATGAAAAGTTAAAGAAATTTGTAAAACAAAAACTAAAAAAGAACTAAGGGCCCCATATGATTAGCATAGGTGGCCATGTCCCCCATGACTAAGTTGTAAGGGAGAGATCCGAAATAATGAGTGTCTATTTGAATTTCTAAGAAGTGCGCAACTTCTCCCAATTGATGATCTTAAGTTGAGGGGTGGAAGTTGGCGACGCTCATGTTCCAATGTGTCTATGCCACGGTTGTTGGCATGAGTCTCCTCAGTTCGTTCCATGCATATTTGTCTGTTCTTACAAGTAGTTTTCAACCATGGGGTGTCTACTGAAACACCACAAAATTCGGAGCTCAGTACTTACCCGACACCAAGCAGGTCCTTGGGACCCACGAACGACGCCAACTGCATAAGATTCCACACGCGACAACCTTGGAGATTGCGACGCTTAGTTTTCTCCAAGTACATCATGCCAGCGTATACGCCCAGTGTATACGCCCAGGTTCACACCCACAAAGTGTACACCCAGCGTATATGCCTGGCACTCTACGACGTATACGCCAGGCTCTCCGGCGTACACGCCCAGGTACTGCAAATGTGCACGCTCGACGAAAAGATCTCCAATGAGAGCATGAAGATAACACCGAAGAGAAAGGATTGAAACAAGTGGACATCCTTCAGCGTACACGCCCGACGTGTACGCCCAGCACTCATCAGTGTACACTCCCAGTGTGTACGCCCAGCGTTCTTCAGCGTTCACGCCCGGCGATGTACGCCCAGCACTCCACCCAGTTCACACGCCCAGCACGTTCAGCGTATACACCTAGCAGTTGTAACATTTTGTATATTTGTAAAGCGTATGTACCCGGTCAACGCACCACGTGTCTTCCATTCCGAGTCTAGCGTAACAACTTGTATAAAAACCCCATTTTTCCACTTTAACTAGGTCAGTTGGCAAAATCCCGGGGGAGACCAAAGAACATTTATGCTACGCACCAGAGCTAAAACCCTCTTACGCTGGAAGCCTTTTACGCTGCAGATACTCTCTATGCTTCACCTGCCCTGCGAACCAGAGTCATCCCTGTATACGCCGGGGCTTCTCGTCCGCCTTGTGCTCCCACACGACTGCGTTAGACCGGTGCACTGTACTTTGACTCTGCAATATCATTGTTTACATTTGCTGCATAATTTCTTTTACAGTTTTATGTCAATTTGGCCCATGAACTGTTTATGCCTGTTTACGCTTATGCTTCGTTTGCATCCATTTACACTTTACGCTGTTCTGTTGCCTTGTTTACGCCCGCACATCGTTTACGCATAACCCAGTGTATTAGCATTTTGCGTACACGCAGGGAAATCCTTGTCTGATCCGCGTGCGGATTTCCCAAGGTACTCTGCCTTTGTCGCATTCCAGCTCACCCTCAAGCAAGGGCAGGGTCTTCTGTACACATCCTGCGATCCCGCGGCCTCTATTTTTCCTTCCAGCCGAAGACCGATGATTTCAGGCGCTACAATGTTAATTTGGCCCACGAACTGTTTACGCCTTTTACGCTTACGCTTCGTTTGCACCCATTTACGCTTTACGCTATTTTGTTGCCTTGTTTACGCCCACACATCGTTTACACATAACCCAGCGTATTAGCATTTTGCGTACGCATGGGGAAATCCTTGTCTGATCCCCGTGCGGACCACCCAAGGTACTCTGCCTTTTTCGCATTCCAACTCGCCCTCAGGCGAAGGCAGGGTCTTCTGTACACGTCCTTCGATCCTGCGACCTCTATTTTTCCTTCCAACTGGAGACCGACGATTTCAGGCGGTACATCTACTACTTCTTGTGTGGTTGCTACATACAGGCATCTTTGTTGCAGAGTTTCTAGGGCACACCTACTACATGGAGGAGATGAGCATCCCTCCATGTCATCACCCGATGAATCACTGTATGTGATGCATGGAACTTCCTTCTTCTCGATCTTTCCGTAAATGTTTATCTTAGAAATTTGCAAGGAAAGATCACAAATTCCTAGGTACGCATCTACAGTGCTTAGCCACGGTCTTCCCATTATAATGGGGAAGCCCCCTTCATTGTTAACCTCAATCACCAGGAAATCGGCTAGGTATGACCACCCACACACAGTGGTGATAATGTCCTCCACCAATCCTAAGGGAATGATGATGGACTGGTCAACCAACTCCAGTTGTATGTTACTCTTCTTAAGTTGGGGCAGGTTCCAGGCTTGATACATCTTTTGTGAAATTAGGTTGACTCCGGAACCTGAGTCAAGAAGAGATCGATGTGGTGCATTTCTGGCGATCTGTAAATGAATTAAGGGGTTTCCAAGGTTAGGTAGTTTTCTGGGAAGGTGGCCCATCTTTATCCAGTCAGTTATGGCATGTGTCAACATAACCATTTGCGTACTTAGTTGTTGGACTGAAGGGTTCTCCGTAGCATTAGTGGTTACAGGCCTATACATGTACCCATCTGCTTGTTGTTGCAAGAGTTTGTCTAGGCTCCTAGTTCTGAAGAAGGGTCTCTTCTTTGTACAGTTGTCAGAACTAGCACCCGGTTGGATATTTACATGCTAAATATTTACAGCTCTCACGACATTACGTTGCTCTGGTTGAGTAGGTAATTCCCCTTTCATTGTTGGAATAGGTTGTATGGGAACTACAGGTGGAAGAGGTGCGGGTGGAGTTAGAGAATGGACTAAATGTGAGATATCTCCTGGAGGAGAAGGAGTCCTCCTGAAGTACTCCCAAACTTGGTAGTGATGTCGGGGGGTAGTGTGACCCATGGAGTCACCTGGAGAAACTAGCTGCTGCACATAATAACCGTAAGGATCGGGCTGCCGGTAAGGGTATTGATGTGTTGGCGGTGGCATCCCCCATGACTGTGGGTATTGCCACTGCTGATGTTGTCCAATAGGCTATGGAGGCGTTCCACTTGGGTAATATGTTAAGGGTTGGTGGAACTGCCTGGGGTTACCTTGTGGATAAGGTAACCTTCAGGGTGTTTGCCGTTGATTAAGTCTTGGACTTAACACATACACCCCAGACTCCTGTAGATGTGAGATAATTGGGCAACATCCCTTAGGATGGTCATAGTTGCAGACCTCACACCCATCATCATCGTCTGAATCAGAATTCACAGCCTCATTGGAGATAGGAATTTTCCCCTTACCCTTGTTATGTGCAAGGCTTAAGTTTCTCCACTTGGTTTTGCCTTTGTCACTACTTTGTTCAACCTTAGACTCTTTTATGATTTTTAAGACTGTTTCTATTCTTGAGTCTAAGGAATCCCACATTTGGTCTACTTTAGCCGATACCTCGGTTGTTAACTTTTGGATCGGTAAGGTTTTCCGATTCACCAACTCTTCGAGTGGTGACTCATCCTCCTCATCACAGAATTTCACTCCCTTCTTGCGAAGGGAGGGATCATGGTTGTATTCTTCCACACTTTCCCTCTCACGTAGCTCACCCTCTTCTTGCGCTACTTGTTCCAACAAACTTTCAACTTCATGGGCTCTTA
>MNCI01013089.1:1668087-1717208 GCA_015680685.1 Gnetum montanum
AGCATCCAAGGGTTCATAAGCACCTTGTTTCCAGCCTTGGATCTGCTTACGCAAATTGGACACTCTGGAGTACATTTGATATTTGTTGTTGAATAGTTCGAGCATCGTACTCCACCTCCTGATGGTTTCTGGTTCTAAGGAACGGTACTAGCTCTCTGCTTCTCTAGTGAGTGTCCTTGGGAACAACTTAAGCTTCTACCACTCATTATCTATATTTTGCAAGGCATAGGCATTGTGAAATGCCTGTAAATGATGTTGAGGATTAGCGTTGTATCCCCCTTCAAAATGTGGGATATTATTTATGTCCAAACATTTGATCTTGCTATCCTTTAAGTGCCTTGTGGGGATCCTAACTACCTCTGTGATATCTATCATGCTTCGGCTTGCGAGTAGGGGTTCATCATGATCATCTCTATCATGACGTATATGGTGTCTTCGTGGGGGTTCCCTACTCTCCCTACGTCCTTGCCCTTGTCCTAACTCCTCTCGACCTTCCTGTCGAGGTCTTTCATCATCCTGACTTTTACCCTCTCCGTTATGCTCACGGTGGTTGCGCCCAGATGTGGAAGGAGAGTGTGAATGGTGAGATGAAGGAGAAGAGGAAGGGGATCCATCGCCATGGAGATGTTTCTTACCTTCTCTTCGGCTGCTTCGGCCCTGATTGTTGTGACGATTTAAGTGCTCATCCTTAGTGTGAGTGGTTGTTCCTGCCGTGAACAGTTGGTGTTCACGGGGATCAGAGCCTATAGCATGTACAGTTGATTGAAGGCTCTGATGCCTAACCTCTTCACCATTGTGAGGAGGAGGAACATCATTTCCTAAGAAACCCGTTGTGAGGGGTTCCTCATCTCCTATTTCACTAAGGACATGGGGGACCTTGCCCTTCAACAATGAATGGTGACTCTCCTGCCTTTTGTCCCGAATACGTTGGGCAGCGGTGGGATGATAATCCCTTATATGATATCTTCCAGCAACGTATTCAGTGAATAAGTCCTGCATGCCAATCTGTGCTAAGGCACGGAAGAGCATGTTCGGAACAGATCAATCTAGTGGTAACACAATGTTACCTTGCAAATCTCTCCACCACAATTGTTTGTCTTGATGGAGAATAAAAGTAAAATTAGGCACATACTCATGGGATGAGTATAAGTTATCTTATACTTTTTAGGACTTGGTTGGTCTAGGTTATGTATATGATGCTGACTATCTTCAGTGTTATCCCTAGGTGAGTTAACCTTATGAGAAGAAGCCATTTTATTGGTGTGCTATTCACCGTTATATATGTTCTTGTTTAACTAATTAACCAAAAGGTTCGTTAAGGCTCACAATGATGTGAAAGATTACTAATGTTCTAATTGGCGTACAAACACTTAGTCCCCGGCAACGGCACCAATGATGAGTGGCAAGGTACCCCTACACTCAACCATACGAAACAAGTGTAGCACGCGTGATCCGGTTGAACTCCGCAGACTAAATGCCTAAACGCCGCAAGGAACACTTGGGGTTAATTAATCGTTGTCTTCCCAGACTTACTTGTTGTTGTCACGGTGTATGGTTAAGTAAGTCCAAGGTATATGATTTTTTTGGTATTTTCTGATTTATCTCCTATGCTAAGAGGTGAAGGGTTGAGAGACTAAAACTAACTCTAACTACAGCATTAAGTCCTAGCATCAACATCCGTTCCCACTTGCCGTACACACCTTGAACTGTGCAATTGTGGCTACCAAATGCTAATCGTTACTGGGATTACCACATGTAACATACATGCTCAAAGCGGTCGTACTGAGGCACCTAACTAGCCTAAGTGTGACAAGCAGCTGATTCCTTGACTAGCCGTACACATCCATAGATGCTCGTAATCAAGTCGTACTTGTCCCACGTTCTAGGAGATAAGGGTGAGAGAATCTAATCGCGATGAGTAGCCAATTCCTTGGCTAGCCGTACACATTCGTCAATGCTCGTAACCAATTCGTACTCATGCCGCGTTACTAGAAAAGCAATAAATAACATTAATTAAACATATCCATGCACTACAAGGTTTATCCACAAAGCTCATCTTTATTGCTGTACACAACTTGCGTTCAAGTACAAAGCTGCTCGAATAAAGAACCATTCACTTGGGGGACTCCTACTGCGGGCACATGGAAAATATTCTATCTCTGGGGTGATCAATCCACCAGAGCTTCACTACTTCTAGCCTAGGATGTCAAATGAGGGGAGTGCAGCCTCTTATTTATAGATTTGGTGATGGACCGCAATATCGCGTACGCGATATCGCAGGGGACAACGCGATATGGCGATGGCCACGATGTCGCAGGGGATGCGATATCGCGACTTGTGCATATCGCGTCTCATCATCATGGATGGGGATGAAACAAGAAATTATTGATTGCAGAAAATATTTAAGGAAAAGAAGTTAACAATTGCACCAAAAAGAAATGCCAATGGGTCCTTCCCACAGCAGGCTCATGTCCTTTATGCCCTAACAAACCCACAAACCAAAGAGTCCATAGGCTCTAGGAATGTCATTTGGAAGTAAGAGTTAAAAATTTACCCATAAGAATTCACCAAAGAAAACCAATGCATCAACCCATAATGGACTAATGATAAAATCAGTAATGAGGTGGAAAATGGGAAGAAAGATGGAGAGAAGAGAATGGAATGGAATCCCAAGAACAAGGTTGTGTAAAGCCGCTTGTGTATTTCATGGTTAAGATAATTGAGTAGAACTCATCCCAAATCCAGACTCAAACCAACCACATTCAGTGACTTCGCATCAATACACTTGGCCAATCCATCCTCTTGAGGCAACAAGAATGCTTCCAAAAAGAGTGACCACCATCCCAAGGAGAGTCAGATGGAGAAGCAAGAAGTGAAAAAGGGCCTTAGTTAGAGGGAACCTTCAGGCATGGGTAACATCTCTTTCTAGTGCCATAACTAGTGCTTGTAGCTCATATTGCTTTATTATGTCTAAGGGGTATGCTTTGAATTCTCACCTTGTTCTCTTTTTTTCTCTCTCTTTTTTTGATGTTTATGCATGAGAACCACACCATGCAAAGACTTATTTTTATTCACTCAGCTTCCTGATATTTGAACAATGTCAGAATGATGGAAAACCTATGAAAAAGCATCCAAGAACCCAAGAGAATGGACAGCACCAATGCATTGAATCCCCTTTAAGTCACACCCTTTTCATCCTTTAAGTCTTTCCTTGGTTTGAAAAATACCCAGCCACCAATTCATTAACAAGTTAACTTAGAAAAAGGGGACTATATAGTTCTAAGCTAAAGGAGACCATAGAGTTGTATGGATGAGTGGACAGCATGGACTCATTGCCTATTTTACCTAAAGAACCATACCTTAATATCAACATCATAATTCAAAGGTAAAAACCAAATATTAGCAATCAATATGATATAATTCAATCCGCCATCATGAGCACTTATTAGATGACGAATAAAAGTAAATCAAGCAAACAAAGAAACAATAAAAACATGAACAATGGTGTAAAAAAAAATAAGAAAAGTTGAAAGAATGTGTAAAACAAAAATTCAAAAAGAAGTAAGGGCCTAGAATGGTTAGCATAGGTGGCCATCTCCCCCACAACTAGGTTGGAAAGAGGCGATCCGAAATAGTGAGCAGCGTTGTCCATCAAGAGAGGTAGCATGTGTACTAGTTGCCCTAAGCTCCTTAAAAGGTTTGGTTTGTTGCATGTTGACCAAAAGTTTCTTATTCGGGCTCTCAAGTTTGTATATTGTCATGGTCACTGAAGGAAAAGTTGCATAAATAATATAAGATCCTTCCCACAATGTTTGAAACTTAGTATGTTGTGGCACATGTGTGGGATACTGATAGAGAACCTTATCTCTTGGCTGATATTTAACTTTCCTAATTCTTAGGTCATGACATTGTTTATTGAAGACTTTGTGCAATTTGTTAGATGACAGGGTAGCTAATCTATTTTCATCTAGCAAGTTAAGGGTTACTAACTGTTGTTTCTATGCTAGATCAAGGTCAAGGTTGAGGTCACATGTCGTGGATAGTGTATGGAGATTGGTTTGAATGGGAAGCATTGGTAATTTACCGTACACTAACTCATAGGGAGAGTAGCATGTAGGGAGTTTCCATGTGGAGCAGTATGCTCAAAGATCATCATTCAATTTAGTGCTCTAGTCTCACCTAAACTTGCTAATGGTTCTTATCAATATCTTCATAATCTCCCTGTTGGTGACTTCTGCTTGACTGTTCACTTGGGGGTGGTATGGTGTAGTCAATTTATGCTCAACCCTTAAGCATTACATTAATTTTTGAAAAGTTGCACCTGTGAAGTGTGTACCATGGTCTGAAATAAGTGCACATGGTAGAACAAACTTGTTTATGATTTTTTGTTAAACAAATCATGTAGCTGTAGATGATGTACAATCTTTAACAACAGCTGCTTCGAACCATTTTGTTGGGTAATCAATGGCAACAATAATATAAGCTTTTCCATTGGACATTGGTGTAATCGACCTCATAAAATCAATTCCCCAAATGTCAAATGATTCTAACAGTTAAATCCATTGTTGCAAACCCTCCATTCTAGCAGTCATTCCCCCATCACGTTGACAACACTAACAAGATTGGACGAAACAATGGGCATCTTGAAATAATGTAGGCCAATAATATCCTACAAGTAGGATGTTGATGGCCATTCATATCCTAGCGTAATGACCCCCATAAGGACCCTCATGAGCATCTTGGAGAACTCGTAGTTGATCTATATCAGGAACAAACCATCAAACCAAGCCATCAGGACACACTTTGTAAAGTTGCCCATTGATCTCCATAAAGTACTTGGCTCAGTGAAGAAACTATTTTTCTTCTTAAGGTTGAACTCTTGTGGTGTTTGTTGGGTGAGGAGATAGGTAAGTGTTGGCACATTTAGCCATTTCATGGAACAACAAAGGTGATAAAATACAAATGAGACATAGAAGATATTCAAATAAAAAAATATATATGATGGTTGTGTCCTATTAATATTTTAATACCAGAGGTCTCATGTGGAAATTTGATGAGTGAAGATATAGTGTTTCCATTTTCAAATGATGATACCAAGGAAAGGAAAGTTTATCATGCTCCTGTGTGATGGGAAGATTGAAAAGAGAATTGAAAAGGTTTATTGATTAAAAATCCGACCCCGTTCATGGATACATCAATAAGAAATTAAAATCAACCTTATGAAAGTGACCATTGTAAGATTTAAATGACGTTTTTATGGTAAAGAGTAGTTCTAGCCACTGTATGCATTGGAAGAAAAAAATGAATGAAATTGCTACGACTGAAATTGTGCTCCGCACAAAGTGGCTTTGAAGATGGAGAACAGAGGATGGAGAATAGATCGATGAATTCATGGTCATTTTCTCTGATTAATTTTTCTCCTATTTTCAATTTAACTCCCGTATTTAATAGCCCTTGGATGAAGTTGCAGACTGCATATTATTTTGTTTCACCTTCATTTTCTATGGTTAGAAATTCTGCAATAAACATTCAAACATAGCCCAAGCGTCTCCTACTGAAACTGATGGAAAAACAGTCCAGAAAAATGCCTGTTCTTTCATCAAATTGTGTTTTAACCAGAGAAGCAGAAGTGCAGAACCGCCAACTATGCGGTGCTTATCATGGCACAGGTGGGCACCAAAAAAAATAAAAAACACAACCACCATTTCCATGGGCACAGCCAAATCCCTGAAGGACAAAACCCCTTTGTCGTGGATGCAGTAGCAAAGAAAAAAAATGAAACCCTCACCCACACGCAGAGACAGAATCACGTTTTGTTCTTCATCTTCAAATCACCCTCTTCTCCAGCACTACTATGGCAAAAGCGAGCTCTTGTTCTACCCGACAATCCATGTTGGTAGCACCGTTGTTCTACCACCAAACCCTACCTGCCTCAGCATTGTTTTTAAACAATTCAGCGAATTTCATGGTTGTGTGCCCTTGGAGAATACAGAAACAGGGTAATTGCTACAACAATATTGAAAACAGAAACAACATCATAACCGGGAACTGATTTGAAAATTTCAGGCTGTGAAAAATGGTAATCACAAATGTCATTCGCCCCTGGAACCTATAATCTGAAATAGCAGCCATGCCCAAAGCCGAAGCATTCGATATTGCATACCAATCCACAGAACGCGGCAAAAAAGACACTAAGGCAGGTGTAGAACCGAATCCGCAGAGCAAGAGATATTTCAACTGATGATGCCGGAGTTGTATTTTAATCTATCGTCGAAACTTACCAATAATTTAATTATTCCAAGTGATGGGCTGAAGACTTACCTTTAATTATTCCAAGTCTTAAAACATTCTTAAAACATTAATTTTCAAACATTATTTTATATATAACTTACTACTCATAAAATATTTGTAATATTAATGTTAAAATATTTAAAAAACATTTGTAATATCACATTACATAAAATATTTATAATTTATAATATTTACAAATATTAATGTTAGCATAAATTCCTCCTAACTTGATGTATAACTTCCTAACTTCTTAACTACATAACTTCCTCCTAACTAGATGGGTAAGTTGTAACCTCGTTACTTGGAAGAAAAGTTAGCTAGGATATTTTGGAATGTAACTACCTTATGAACCTTATAAAAAGGCTTCAAGGCTAAGGAGAAAAGGGGAGGACTTTTGGAAAAAAGACACTTCATACATCACACTTTGGAAGGCTACTAGCTAGCATGTGGGCTCTCACTTGAAGATACACTTTGGGTCTTGGGAAGATCATTTGTACAGAAGATTTGTAAAGAAGATTGCTTGTAAGATGGCTTGCTAAAGAAAAGATTTCAGCCTCTTTGTCATAGTCCTATGAGTTATGTTTTTTTTTATTTTGTTTAAATTGTTTAGCCAGTGGTTTAGATAGTATCATCCTTGGCAAGTAATTTTGGGATTCTTACATTGCTCTTATCGTTCTTATTGCCCGATATGAAATTTCTGTTAAAATTTTGCCATAGAAGCACTTGTGTTTAAAAGCCTTAAGAGCATTTTAGTAGTAAATTTTGTTATTGTGCAACGTATAGGAACTGCTATTGGGATTGTTGTAAGAGAGCCTCTGCTTGTAGTCATGCCATTGAACAATTCAGTAGTAAAGAGGGTTCAAAAAATCTTTGGTATTTTGATGGGACTAGAATAGTTTCTTTTTATCTTTAAAGTGAATTTCCATGGTATTTCAATCAGAAATTGTCAAGTTTTTCGAAGGTTCTATTGAATGCAATCGTTGACATCTATTATCTAGTCAAAATGGAGTCTCGTACGTGGTAGTTTACGTAGCAATTTTTGGTAGCATAGTAGGATTGTCTTGAAGAAATTGCTTGTTTGAGCCTTGGAAGTTTGAACAATTCGTAGATATTGAATTTGGGATAGCTTTATTGCGAAGTGTTTACTCGTGTCATTTTACCTTGTTTAAATATTTGAGGTCTACACAAATCTGCTTTCTTTTCTTTTCTGTCTATTTCCATTGAATCTTGCTCTATTTCTAGTTTTCTTGTGGAACTATCTCTTTCTCTGGGGAAAATTAGGAGTAGATTGCGGAGTTGTGCTCAAATGTTTTTGCAAAATTTTATTTGTTACAAGTAGGTATTATAAGGACCGCGTAGACTAGGCAGTTGAACAAAATAGGAAATTTTCAACAACTCACAGTACTTGGCAAAGTTGGCTGAATCTCTTTAAGATAAGTCATTTGTAGTTTACACACAATGTAATTATTTCATATTTTACAACCGCATGCCACAACAGCACACACACATACTCACATTAACTACTGAGTTTATTTGGAGGTATCTAAGCCTTGGTATTGCCAGAGACCAGCAGGCACCTAAATCCTGTTCGAGGACACTCGTTGGCGGTCGCGTCCCAAACGGTCGCCAATAGTAAGAATGATACTATACCAGTTTTTCTTGGTGAGTGATTGATTATTCATTATACCAACAAAGAGGAATTCATCAAGGAAATGATCAGAAATTAGATACTCATCCTCTTTGTTGTTCCATCACAACTGAGATAAATGACCAGAAACTACATTCTTGGTGCCCTTGCAATCGATCATCATTAAATCGAACTCTTGTAAGATTACAAGCCATCATATGATATGAGGGTTTACTATTGGCTTATTCATGAGGAACCAGATTGCACTATGATTTGTATGTTTATATACTTTATATCCCAATACATAGTGTCTAAACTTTTCTAGTGCAAACACTACAGCCATTAATTCTTTCTTTGTGGTAATGTAGTTAAGTTATGCACTAGCAATACTTCTACTTTCACAGTGGATGTAATAAGGATTCTTTTGGTCATCTAACTATGTAAGTACAGCTCCTAAACCATAGTTGGATGCGTCAATCATGATATAGAATGGTTTGGACCAATTAGGAGCTTGTAGAATGGGTGTTTCTACTAGCTTCTATTTCAGAGTTTGGAAAGCTAATTTGCATTTCCTAGTCCACTTGAAAGGTATGTCCTTTTTTTTTAATTCCACCAATGGTTTGGCAACCTTTGAAAAGTTCTCAATAAATCTCCTATAGTAGCTAGTATGTCCAAGGAATGACCAAATATCTTTGACAATTTCCAGTTGAAGGGTAATTCCTTAGATAATTTTTATTTTCTCGAGGTCTACCTCTATCCCTATGTATGAGATTTTGTGCCCTAGTACTACACCTTCTTGGACCATCAAATGACTTTTCTGCCAATTGAGCCTCAAATTGGTTTCTACACATCTTTTTAACACTTGCTCCAACCAGTCCAAAGCTTGATCAAAGTTTTCTCCATAAGTGGAAAAGTTGTACATAAAGACCTCCACGCCATTCCCTATCTGTTTTTAGAATATGCTTAGAACTAGTCATTGAAATGTTGCAAGGGCATTGCACAAGCCAAACAACATCTATCTGTATGCGAACCTTCCCCAAGGACTAGTGAACATAGTCTTGGCTTGGTCTTCTAGGGCTATTTGTATTTGGTTATATCCACTATATCCATCCAAAAACCTGTAATAGCGATGCCCTGCACTAGTGTCTAAGACTTGGTTGACAAATGGCAATGGAAAGTGATCTTTAAATGTTACCATATTTAGTAGCCTGAAATATATGCACACCCTCCATTTTCCTCCCTTTTTAGGCACAATAACTAAGGGGCTAATCCATTCGCTATCAGCAATGGGGTATATGAACCTAGCCTTGAGAAGCTGTTTGATTTCTTCCTTAACTACTTGCTTCAGCTTAGGGTTCAATCACCTCTATAGTTATCTTCGAGGCTTCATGGAGGGGTTAGTGTAAATTATATGTTGACCAAGTGAAGGCTTCTGACCATTTATTTATTACCTTCAGTAATTCTTCTTTCTGTTGAGGAGCAAGCTTGGCATTGATAATTACTGGTTTTCCATTTTTAAGAAATGTGTATTCCATACTGGTGGGCAATGGTTTCAACTCGAGGGGCTCCTACTTAAACTTCTCAAGGATTTCCAACTTCCCCTAGTTGATATTTTCAAGGTTAAGACCTAGAAGTTGGCAGTGGACTTGCTCTAATGCGTCTATGCTATCGATGTAAGCACAAGTCAAACCCTCAGTTGGTTCCATGTATATGAGTGAAGTGCTTTCTTGATCATCTGTCAGCCATTGGGTGTCTTCCTATCGTGTGGCTACTGCATACAAGCATCTTTGTATGTTAATCACTTGTGCACACTGATTGCATGTAGGAAATGCTAAACTTTGCACAAACCATGACATCTACATGCAATTACACCCTATGACACTATATGCAATGCATGGAACTTTCTTATTCTTGATCTTTCCAAATGTATTTTCCTTTGATATTTCTAGGGAAAGATTGTAGATTCCTAGACCTGCGTCGATGGTGCTTAGCCATGCTCTTCCCATTATGATTGGGAAGTCTCTCTTACCGTTGTTTACCTAAATCACTAGGAAGTCATCTAGGTATGACCATCCACAAACAGTGGTAACAATTTCTTCCACTAGTTCCAATGGGACAGTGATGGAATGGTCAGCCAAATCTAGATGGATGTTGCTCTTTTTCAATGGAGGCAGGTTCCAAGCCTTGTACATTTCTTGAGAAATCAAGTTGACATTGGAACCTAAATCCAAAAGAGCCTTACATGGTGCATTTCCAGTGATTTGTAAGTATATCACAGGACTCCCAAGATCAAGGAATTTCCTAGGAAGGTGGCTATCTTTGATCTAATCGATGATGACATGTGTTAGCATGACCATATGCGTTGAGTGCAGTGGTTGAGTTGAAGGATGCTCCAAAGTTTTGATTGATACTAAGGCATCTAAGGAATCAGCCACTTGTGATTACAAGGGCTTGGTTGGACTGTTGGTTCTAAAGAAATGTCTTTTCTTCATGTGGTTATTGGAACCAACAGTAGGTTGAGAGTGAACAGCCCTCGTGACATTACGTTGCTGTGGCTAGGTAGGGATTTCACCTTGCATCGCGGGAGCAGGTGGTAGTGGAGCTATTGGTGGAAGAGATGCGGCTGGATGAGAAGGATGATATGCTTGTGGAATATCACCTCTAAAAGAGGGAGGCCCATAATACTTGCAGGCTTGGAAGTGAGGTTGAGGAGTGACATGACTAGTAGAGTCACGAGGGGAGATTAGCTACTGCACGTAATATCCATATGGATCAGGTTGCCGATAAGGATACTATTGCCTTGGTGGTGGCATTTTCCATGATTGCGGATGCTACCACTATTGATATTTCTCAATCGGTGGTGGTCGAGTTCCACTAGGATAATATGTTAAGGGTTGGTGAAACTGTCATGGGTTACCTTGAAGGTAAGGTAACCTTCGGGGTGTTTGCCGTTTATTCAATCATGGGTTGAGTGCATACATCCTAGACTCCTACAGATGTGAGATTATAGGAAAACATCTCTTAGGATGTTCATATTGACATATCTCGCATCCACTATCATTTTCTGTTTCCAAATCCATGACTTCTTCAATAATTGCAACTTTGCCCTTACCCTTACTACATGCATGTTTAGCTTCTCTCTTTTTTCTTTTTTCACGATCACTACCTTGCTCTCTAGAATCCTCTACTATTTTAAAAATAGTTTGAAATCTATTGTCTAGGAAATCCCACATTTGATCTACCTTTGCGGAAACTTCTGATGTCATCTTTTGGATAGGCAAAGTTTTCCTATTCACCATCTCTTCGAGTGGTGATTCTTCTTCATCCTCACAAAATCTTACTCCCCTCTTTTGAAGGGAAGGATCTCAGTTATACTCTTCCACACTTTCTCTCTTCCATAGCTCACCTTCTTCCTTAGTAACTTGCTCTAATAGTCTTTGAATTTGATGGGACCTAAGCTTAGATAGTCTTCCTTGGGCATAAGTCCCAAGGGTTCTTCTCATTTCATGCCTAAGCCCATCCACAAGATGGTGTAATTGATCCCTTTGTGAATAACCATGGCTAGGAAAATAATGTAATAGTGTATAGTATTGGCCCATGGTAGCATCCAAGGGTTCATGTCCTCCTTATTTCTAGCCTTGGATTTGCTTTCACAAGTTAGACACTCAGGAGTACATTTGGTACTTATCATTAAATAGTTCTAACATAGTACTCCACCTACAAATGGATTCTGGTTCTAAGGACTGGTACCATCTTTCTGCTTCTTCAACTATTGTCCATGGGAACAACTTAATTTTTTTCCATTCATTCTCTATCTTTTGTAAGGTGCATGCATCATGGAATGCTTGTAAGCAGTTCTGAGGATTAGTGTCGTATCCCCCTTCAAATCATGGGATATTGTTCATATCTAATCTTTTGATCCTACTATCTTTCTAGTGCCTTGTTAGAATTCTAATAGCTTTAGTTATGTCTAACATACTTTGAGTAGCGAGTAGGGGTTCATCATAATCATCTCGTCCATGGCATCTATGATGCCTACGTTGTTTCCTACTCTCCCTTCTTCTATGTCGTGACTTTCTATAGTGCCCTTGTCCCCTTTCCTGGTTGTTTCGTCTATGACTTTCAATTTTCCTACCTTTATCCCCATGGTCTTTTTCTTTATGACCACATTTAGATATTGAAAGAGAGGGTGAAGGAGATGATGAAGGTGTAGAAGAAGGAGAACTGTCACCATGATGGTGTCTTCTACCTTCTCTTCTACATTCTGAGAATTGTGATCAGAATGTCCACCTTTATCATGAGTTCATGTCCCTTTTTTGGACCCTTTGTGCCCATGTGTATCAGAACCTGGGTTATGAATAGTGGAATGAAGGTTCTGATACACAACCCCTTGGCCAAAGTCAAGGGAAGAAACATTGTTTTGTGGCCGACTGCCTGAGGTAGGTTCACCACCCTCATTTTCACTTAAGACATGTGGGGCATCTTAGGACCACTTACCCTTTAAAGACTTATGATGTCTCTCCTGTTGCATGTCCCTTTGATGTTGTGCCTCTATGGGATGGTATTATCTCAAGTCATGGTCTTGCACAATGTATTCTGCATATAAGTGCGGCATGCGAATTCGTGTGAGAGCATGAAAAAGCATGCTTGAGACTAAACGATTGGGAGGTAACACTATGTTACCTTCTAAGTCTTGCCAATGTAGTTATTCGTCTTGATGGAGGATAAACATGAAGTCTAGTATATACTCATTGGGATGAATATATCCCACTCAAACTTGTTGAGGGACTGGTGGATCAACTTCATGTGTATTACGCTACCAACTGTTTCCTATTTTAGACCTAGGTGGTGAGGCACTTTCATATGAAGAAGGAAACATACTTGTCTATTCAATGTGCAATGTATTCTTTTTTATTATTTTCTCAACCAATCCTAATGGTTCATTCCAATGATGTGAATGATTTCCTATGTTCTAGTTAGCACATAAACAACTAAGTCCCTGGTAACGATGCCAATGATGAGCAGCAAGGTACCCCTACGCTCAACCATATGAATACAAGCATTTCACACACAATCCAGTTGAATTCCAAGGACTAAGTGCTTATGTGCCCTTGTGGAACAAGTACAAGTTGGTTTATCATTATCTTCCCAAGCTTACCTATATGTCATAATTGTATGGTTAAGTAAGCTTGAGGCATATGATTTTTATAGCTTTTATGATTTTATGTCCTACTCTAGTAGGGAAGGAGAGAGATAACTAAGTGACTAATTTAACTTAACTACTCATTAACTAAGCTAACTAATCCTAACACCAGCATCCATTCCCACTTTTCGTACACATCCTAAACTAGTGCAACATTGCTGGGATTACCAAATGCTAATCGTTACTGGGTTCCCACACAGTACACGCATGCTCGAAGTGGTCATGCTTGTGTAATTTAACGATTTGCTTAATTGATCAAAATGAATTGTTGTGCTAATAATAGAAATTTAAAGTGCATAAAATAAAATAAAATAAAATAAATGCATAAGAAAATAAAATAAAAGAAATGCGTAAGAAAACAAATATCAAGTGCTGCCAGGATGAATCGAAGAGCTTGTCTTTATTGCCGTACATAAGGTGTGCTCAGGTACACAATGCTCAAATAAAGATCTGTCCACACTTAGAGCTCCTACTATGAACACTTGGAAAATAATCTAACTTTCAAATAGACTACAAGAGTTTCACTACTTGACTGCTAAAAGACTTCTTTTCAATTGTGCACATGGGCACTATATTTATAGGCTTAGAAGCAATTACTCTAATAATTAGAGTAACCGCTCTAATAATTAGAATAACTGCTAAAGTAACTGCTAGAGTAACCACTCTAATAATTAAAATAACTACTAGATATTGCTAGAGTAACCACTCTAATAATTAGAGTAACTGCTAAAGTAACCGCTCTCATTACTATAGTACCAACACGATGTTGGCATCATGACTTTATGGCACCAACAACATGCCAACGTCATGAATTTATAGTATCGAAGTTGATGCTACATGTAGAGGTATCTTAGGTATGATAGAAGGTACCAAAAATATATCAGTGATCACAAAAAAATTAACTGACAACAAGATAGGACCCAAGGCTTATACAAACAATGATCTACTTCAATGAAGGGACTTTTAGCATTTTTCATAGGCATTGAACCTAAGACTTTCAAGTAATGCACACATCCAAGAGTCCATGACAGCCATCACCATTATTCCATAACATAGAGCACCTGAGATGCCAAGGATCGATTTGTAGCTAGATTAAGTAGCACCAAATTTGTGAGAGGAGACTACATAATACATCCTACCTCCTACATCAGAGTTCAAATCTATTATTTTAATCATAGGCTATAAAGGCCGTAATATGTATCTCTTAAATTCATTTTTTACAATATTTTAAAACATTTAATTACAAATTTTTGGTAGTATTGTGTTGTATTTTATTTTTACATTTTTTGCAATCGTGTTTCCATTTTGGTTTCATTTAATGAATATTTTCTCACTCGTTTACCTTTCATATACATTTCATCAATACTTAGTAATAGACATTTAAGTCCTTAAGTGATTTTCCAAACCATTTGAGGCACCCGTGGATCCTTTTTGAGGCTTGTGGATCTAAGAGTTAAAATACTTTGATGGGGATCTTCGACCCTCTAGCATCAAGTTTTTCCATTGCTACAATTTGCATTCAAGTATTTTTGTATACCTACATGGATAGGTTTTAGGGTCCAACTAGGTTAGAAGAGTCTAACACCAATTCTTCACTGTCTATCATCTTTTTCAAGTCATCCTTGAGGGCCAAGCAAAAATCAATATCATGACCATGCAATTGATAGTGGTAGAATCAGTTTAGTTTGAAATATTTTCACATTTGTGGATCATCCGTGGTTGCTATAGTGGGATCCTTAGCAATATCATATAATGAATCATGCCTCTTGTAGACATTATCAATCATCTACTTATATTGGATACAATCACTTTTGAGCAACTAGTTAAGGAGCTTAGATGGTTTCAAGGGTAACTTAGTGTATTTTGACCAATCCTTTTCCTTAAAGTTAGGCCTAGATTAATTATAGGTAGATGCTCCCGATGATGAAGATTGAGTGGTTTCAATAGGAGCCTTCAATGGATTCATTTTTGGCCCCTATGAAATCTTTGTTTCTTTGGCCGTAATGACCATAGCTATATGGTTTTGCTTCCCCTTATCCCTTTCCTTCCTTATGTGTTAGTTCTTATATGCTATCTAGGCTAGGTTACCACTAGCTTTAGTGGAATATTTTATGTTCTTTGTTTGAGAGAAATCTTGGTTAAGGGACCAAGGATCTAAGTAATATAGTTTGGATTTGATGAAGTTGTTGATTACTTCCTTGAAAATTTTTAGAAGATGAGTTTCAGCTATGGGCTTGAGAATCTCATTAAGTAGAGCATTCCATCATTGAATAAACTTCTAAACACGTTCAAGAGGCCCTACTTGATTTTTATCAATTGATTAAGGATTGTATTAAATCTTAAGTTATACTTGAAACAGTTGACGAATTGTGGAATCAAGCCCTGTAAAGAGGTGATGGATCCCCTAGGTAATGCATCGTACGAATCCAAGGCTTTCCTAGTGAGGGACATAGGGAAGATGCACATGATAGTATGAGGCCAAGCTTGTAATAATAAGCACTCAGAATAGAAGGTAGCAAGGTGTGCATTGGAATCACCATCATCATTGTACTTAGTGAATTAGGAAATGGAAGTGCTTGAAGGAAGAGTGATTTGAGGAATGGTAGGACTAATGGGATAATCTTGGTAGAAGTCCATTATTTTATCCATTTGCATGGTAGAAGCTTTAATCTTACATAGCTCTTCATTAAGGTCTTGGATCATTTGAAAGGCTTGATCCAAGCCTTGGGACATTCTAGTGGGTTGTGGGCTTTTTACAAATAGCTACAAGAGAATTTGGAAGGCTTGAGGTCATGCAATGGGTAATGGAAATGATGGAAGAGTTTGGATTATCATGGTCGTAGGGGCATTAAACAATAAGAATGAAGTTTGCATTGGAACTTGAGAAATAAATGGAGAAAATGAAGTATGAGATGTCATTGTAGTTTAGGGTCCTACTAAGGGATCCACTAGGATAGAGAAGGGATGGAACATGCTAAATACCATGGGTGATGATTGCATAGAGTGAGGCTATGTTGCAAAGGGCATGGATGAGAAAAAGGAGGCTAATTAAGGCATAGGCTAAGCCTGATGCATGGAAATAATGGATGTTAACCTAAATATGGTAAGATGAATAGAAGGAGAGTAAGGCTGAGGGACTCATCCCACATATGATGCAGGAGATGAAGAATTGGGGATAGTTGTTTAGGAAGCCAATTGTTAGAAGAGGCTCTCGATAAATGTGTCTAGCTTTGATTCACTTTTAAACTCATCTTTCTATTCTTAGTCCTCATCTAAGCTAATTTCCTCACTCCACTCATTAACATCTATGAGTTGTATAAGCGTATGTGCATAGAAGTCAGTCAAGGGGATCTTGTCATAAGGTGAAGGGATGTATTCTTTTCCATCCTAGTGTATGATTTTGAACTAATGCTTAGCATTAGATTTGGAACATGGTATTAGGAGCCCAACCTATATTTTAGTGCAGATGAAGTTATAAAATGCCTCATTGATTATTGGAAAGTCTAGATTCTTCCCCCTTTATCTAAGTGATTGTCTACACTGAATGACAACTTAGTCTTTCGGGTCATATACATGGACTCAATCATAGTTTGGTGTCATGTAGGTAAGGTTGAGTGGTAATATAGTTGATCTATGAAAAGGCATTAAATAAGTATTTAACTAAGTTGTAAATTAAAAGTCTCTACAAATGAGACTGCTCAGTGTATAAAAGACTTAGCCTATGAAGTATGGTAGAAAATTGCAACTACAAGAGCAATGTAGATGATAGCATTAGTGTTATACACTACACTAGTTAAGAATTAATTAATTAGTTAATTTTTCTTTTAAAATTTCTATGCTTTCGAATGCAGTAAACAATGGTTACATTGCAAATGATTGTTGAGAAAATTTACTATAAAAGTGTTTTGAGCAACTTACTAATTTTTACACTAGGTTTGGATGATCCTTCAACCATAACTTGTAATGTGAAAATACGTTGGGCTTTAGGAGAAGACCCAACATGAAAATTTTGAAAAATTATAAGTTGGCATTTGGAGAAACCAAGCATAAAAAGTTTGGAAAAAAGTGACAAGTGCAAGTTGTTGTAGCTTTTATGCTGGGCTTTATAAAAGTCCAATAGTTGGGAAAATGGAAAATTTCCCAAACTTACTGCAATTTATATGCTGGGCTTGGAAAAGCCCAACACCCAATGTAAAAATTATAGATTATCAAAAAGTTTTCATAGCCTTTATGTTGGGCTTTAGTAAAGCCTAGACACAACTCACAAAATTCAAATGTGAGAAGATAAGATATGTTTTTTACACTAGGTATTGGGAAAAAAATCCAAAATTAATTTTTATGTTAAATTAGAAATAAAAGTAGGTTTCAGGATAGTGTTAGCTTTGGCAAAAACTAACACACAATTACAGAGTGCCAAGGCTATGCTTGCTTCAAGGAGAAACCCAAAGCAAAATGTGAAAGTTTTACCTTAAACGTAGACACACAATGGTTAAAATCAATGAATAGGAAAATGTAAAGTAGGATTGACCAAAGAATTTGGAGGAAGGTTCTCCTTCTAGTGCCAAAAATTGTAACACTTGAAAAATTCAGTGCTGGAAGGTTGAACATTTCAAGGATAAAATAGTTTAACTTTGAATCTAAAAGGCCTCAAGAAAGGGATCCAAAATGCCTTGGATAGTCTTATGAATCATCCAAGGACTTATAACTTATTAACAATGTGCATCGAATAAATGAACTACAACTTTTTATTAAAATAATAAAAGTTTTTGCAAGAAAAAATTTCAAACAAGTACAAATTTGTATGCTTTGAATGCACAAAGAACTGAATGGAGGATTCTTAGAGCTAGATTCAACCAACAAGATATGTTTTACAATCAGCTTTGCTCTTTGGTAGTTCCAAGTTTCTACTCCTGGAGCTCATCACTAGTTTCTTTGTCATTGGATATGGACTATGGATGGGAGGATGGTTATGGAATTCTTGTTAATATGCACTCCTCTGAATGTCTCTTTGATTAATTTAAATGCAAATTACCAAAATTTCTTTCAATGTGATCAACTTTAGTTTAAATAGATCATTTGTTGAATGATTCATTGATGCAGATCTCTACCATGATTACTAACATATTGCTGCAAATTTATAGTGTGTGTAGGGCATCTTTTGGTAGAATATTTATCAAATTTAGAAATTTTTATGCTTTTTAAAGCTGGCCTCATTGCTTCCTAACATAAAAATTTAATGTCCAAAATTTAGACACTAACTTTGTAGGTTTCCCAAGCATAAAAATTGAAGGCCCAGCATAAAAACCCGAAGCCCAAATTTTATATGCTAGCTTTATAGGTTGCTCTAGTGTAAAAACTTCTATGTCCAACATTAAAACTGAGAAATACTCAAATTTGATGATCTGTAAGGCATTTTCAACCTTCCCAAGCCTATATATATGTAAAATATAGCTTTTCCTACCTAGAAGATGAGGCATTTATAGTTTACGAAGCCTATTTTAGCCTCCTTAAATCAAGATGTATGAGATTCCAGCCTATGAACTACAAATTTTACATTTTACAATAAAACTTCTACCTTAAATTCTAGTGGTGAAGGTTACAATGCTAGTTGTTGGGGAAAATAAGGTAACTGTATCTGCCATTATTTTCCACCAAATTACAAGTGATTTTGGTCATGAACTCCAACATAGTTTTCTTTTTGGTGTTTCAATCAAGATGATAAAGAGCTAGTTGGTAGCTATGTTAGGAAGTGAATTGATACTCCTTACACTATGTTCCTCTATTTTGCAAGCTTGGACAGGTAGTTAGGAGCTCCTACAACTCACAACCACCTACAACTTAGAGTCTCAACTCATAATGTGAGTTCTAATTAGTTTCCAACTAATCAAGGGAGAAATGTCCATCCTACAGTCGTTGAGAGTCGAATTCTAACATCAGAGAATTAAAGAGCAAGTGGATTTGACCTTAAACAAAGATGGTAATAGCATAGAAGCTATATCTACATTGGACAAGATGCTACAAGATCATGCGATCCACATGAGTTTGTACCTTAGAGCTTTCTTCAGATGTTGCTTACAACCACTCGCAATTTAATTCATAATAGAAAAGAAAATACATTAGTGTGAGTTCCTATGATTCCCACCTAGGTTGAAGTTATTATACATTTTTCTTACTTAATTCAACTACTCAACCATTAGGATTTGAATACTCAACCATTGAGAATGGCTAACTGAGACTGCTAATTGTAGTAGTTCACAATAGTTGAGTGACTTTGTAATTCTTCTTTGGATAGGAATCTATGACCCATTTGTAACCCATCCTCGGTTACATCTATTAGCCAAAAGTTATTGTAACCATCAACCAAGGTCATTTTCACACCAGTTTGAAGTAAAACTACAAGAGAAACTAAAGAGATATATAGAAGGGAAATATACAAACACATAGAGAAATAGAGAGAGATATCCATAAAACTTGTAGATATAGGATTGAAGTTTGTTAGTGATCATTCTAATAAGAATTATTCTTAAGATTGATGCTTGAATGAAAATGTTTTTTTCTTTGTTAAAGTGAATTAATGTTAATTATTCTTCACCATAATTCTAGTAGCTTATCCTCATGCAACCTATAATCCTCCATTTGATTAACTTTCTTATTTTACAATGCAAGCACTACTGAACAAAGAATAACATAATAGCCTTGATTCAGATTTATGAGTGATAGAGGCTCTAATGCAAGTAACCTTATTCATCATAATTTTCTACAAGGGAGCTCTTCTTTTTAATTTCATTTATCATCTGCTTTATTTTGAGTTTTTCTTCATTTTACTTATACTACTAATTATAGTTAGTCTTTAGTGAGAAGTGAATTTATGAAAAGGTGATTCTTTCTTTTTTTATTAGCTTGATTGTAAGGATGAATTCCTAAGTAGGCATCCCTAAATCTAGAGAGTGTTTCCTTTCATGTTATTTCTATCTATTCTATCATATGCTACTTTTGTAGTTTTATTCTTTCTATTTGCTTTATTAGATGCTGCATGTGTATTTGATACTCTATTTTAAATAATAAAATTATTTTTTAGGGTATGACATGTAACAATTTCATCCTTGAAAAACACCATTTGACACCACCCAAGAGTCCAAATAGCAACACAAGAATGAGGATGGACTTAAGGTGGACCATACCTTAATGCTTAATACCTTGTACCATAGCATAGTACACAATCCTTTACCAAATTATTAAACCTGTTAGTACTATCATAAGAATTAATTATTCAATTAGACCATCCAAGCATACACAGACAACAAGCACATAACACATCAACTCCCCTAATAGAAGTATAATGTGTTCCTCTACTAATGCATCTAGTCCTTAGCCCAACTCTAAAGAGAGGAAAATGACTTAAGTATCGAAGCCAAAGCTTCTCCGCAAGCCTATATATCCTTGTGAAAAGATTCATAAGGCATTAGGGTTCATGTAGTTCTATATGATGGTTAATGTAGCATGGAATCCAAAGGACCTTTATGGTCCTCTAAACCTCATTCCAGGGGAAAACAATCTTCAATCCACCAATAAAACATATTTTTCTATATTCTCCTTCACTTGAAAGAAGCAATTTCCTTATAGTGTATACTATTTCAAATATGGGGAGTCACAATGGATATCAACGGACTTTGAACACCTAGAAGGTCATCTAACAATCGTAGATAGGAAGGTCAAACAACTAGTATTCTCCACTCATAAAGTCAAAGCATTTAACTCATCACACCATCCAACAAAGGCTTAGAGAAGTTTGTGTAACCCTGGTTCAAGAAGAAGAGATTTATCCTTTTTCATGTAAACTATACCAACCTTTCTATCTAGAGTGAATTCTACTTGCTTAACATGCGAGATCTAGTTGTGAAATGAGGGATTAAAGTTAATCCCTCTATGACTAAGGGGATGCTATTTGTATCTTGGGGGAACCACTACTCATACCTAGTAATAGCCTTTTACTAGCATATGTAGGGATTTTATAGTCTAGCCTTACTCTGGCATCACCAAACTTCATAGCTAAAAAATGAGATACATCAATTCTCTACCTCTTAGAAGTCATTCACCTCATATTCAATTTGGCACCCTTAACCTATTACACCTATTTTTTTCTATGTTATACTATGACTTCCATTAACTACTAGTTCCCTTTAGTAGGTCATCCATGTACATCCATAAGGGTAAATCATTGTGGTTTTAGCATAGAAATTTGCAATAAATGACTACTTGTTCTTGAGAGTCTTTCATTCTTCCTAGATATTCTTCTCTGAGGATGTAACATGCCAATTTAGAATGAACTCAATCTTATAATTTGGAGAACATCCAATGATGTGCATTTTGATGATGGAGGGAATCTATCATTCTTTCACTACTTCTATATTTGGAGGTCTCTTGGACCTAAGTGTGGAGGGATCCATCTCACCAAGATTAAACTTTTTGGACATACACACATGACAGATAAGGTGATATTTTACTTAATAAGTTGACAAATACAATTTGTAGGCAACTGGATTGACCTGAGAAAGAACCTTAAAAGGTCCATCATAATTTCTAATAAATTTTTAACTAGCACACTTCTTTAGCCTCATCTTCTTGACATAATCCATTTTCAACAATGCCCACTCATCAACAACAAACTTCAATGGTCTTCTCCTCTTATATGCTTTCTTTCTCATGTGTTACATTAACTTTTACAAGTAGAACCAAGTAACTTAGATACAATCCTCCCATGAATTGGTGAGTTTATCCACTAAAGGATTTAAATCTCAATGGGAGATTTCCAACAATTAAGAAATTGATGGTCATCTCCCTAAGGCTAGCTCCACTAGAGAGAATGCCATGGCTAAGGAATTTTTAATGTTATAACTGAATTTTGCCATAGGTAGCAAGGTCATCCAATTCATTTGATCAAACTAAATGATATGCTATAAATATTCATTAAGAAATCTATTTATTTTCTCCATCTAAGTGTCTATTTGTTGATGAAATCCCAAGGATAATTACATCTTTGTCCCCAACATCAGAAATCATTTTCATTAAAATTCACCTGTGAAGTAAGAATCATGATTAGATATGATGCTTGATGATCATTCAAAGGAGCACATGACATTATCAAAAAACAAGGATGTTACATCCTTAGTCATGCAATGGGTACAACATAAGAAGAAGATGACATACCTAGAGACCTTATTCACAACCACAAGGATCCTTGAACATCCTTGTACTAAGGGAAGTCGTGATGAAATCCATAGAGATGATCATCCATGGCAACTCTTGAATCTTCAAGGGGTAAGTAGGCCCACTAGTTTCTCATTCAAAATCTTATCCTATTAACACATCAAATATCTCTATACAAAATTGGCCACATCAACTCCCATTTTGGCCAATAGAACTATCATTCCACCAATGCCACCATACACTTATGACCTAGATGCCCAACCTAGAGGATGCTATGGCATTTATCAATGATTTTGGAATGCAAAGCATTCCAATATAGAACATATACCCATATCTACTTAAACAAAAATAGGTCATTAACTTCACTAAAATTCAAGTCACCCCCGTCCTAGACTAGCTTCAACAACTTCTATGCATGTTGATCATGTGAAGTAGGTTCACTCTAATGTTAAATCACCTTTTAATACTAAATATAGATATTATAAAAAATAATGAATTTTCTAGAAAACAAGAAAAATAGTTAACTTCAATTATTCAATTAGAAGATTCCAATAGGATTCTCAAAACCCACAAAATATCTAAAACCTCTCAAAACACTCAAAGGATGCTAAAGAGCATTAGGCTCTACAAATACATAATGGCTATTCTTAATGTAAGACACAATCAATAGAAAATCTCTTCCACAACCTAGAACAAAGATTTAGATTAGAGAAGTAAATAAGAGATAATGACACATAGGTTAATCCACACACATTGACCCTAGAGCTACAACCATACCTACACTCACATAAGGTGCTCTATCACACACTTGCCAAGCCCTCCTTAACTTAAGAGCTCTCACCAAGACTTCTTCTTTCTCTCTATACATCCTCATACAAGCATGAAACACTAACATATTTATTAAGAAAATAAGATAAAAACCTAGGAAAACCTTCAATAAGCTTAACTTGAAGTTCCAATGTTATTGTTTGTATCTTTTTCCATCTTCTCTCAGTTGTTTCCCAACTTGGAATGATCAATTCTAAAAGCTTCCCCATCATACAAACCACCTCTGGCCTTCTCAAGTTGTCTCTTATAAAATCCCAACATTTGGAAGAGATGTCTACTTTTTTTTGGGAGATGTCTCCTCCATGGATGATATATCTCCTTTATCATAAGACATCTTCCCCAAGACATCTTCTTTATTAAAAAGATATCTTTCTTGAGATATCTCCTCTCTGAGCAAGATGCATCCTCTAAGGCTAGAATGTCTTCTATCAGGCTCAAGACATCATTTTTGAAAACTCAACTCCAAAACAATATGTCTTCTTATCCTCTAAGATGTCTCTATAGAGCCTAGAACTTGCAAAACACATGCATAGGGAAGAATAAGGAAATTGATAGAGGGGTTCATACACCATCATGCTATAATCTATCTTTGATCTTTTGTTGGATTTTATGGTTAATTAGCATCCAAAAGTAATTAGGTTGTTCCACCACTTTCATCAAATTCACTTGTGGATGTCTAATCAACACATCTGGGACCATAGTCTCTCTACCCAACTAATAGACAAACTAAAGGTCAAACTCTTATAGTAGGTACAACCATCAAGCTTCCTTTGACTTCAACTTAGACTAATTAAGGAGATAGCTAGTGGTAGTGTTGTTAGTTTTCACTATCATGAAGCCATCCAAGAGATAGTGTCATCATGCATGAAGTTAATGTGTGATGACAAACATTGCCTTTTCATGCACAGGCCACAACTATTTCATTCAATTCAACTTCTATGATTCAAAATCCATAGGATGATTATCTTGCAAAAAAAAAAAAAAAAAAACTCTAGTAATTAGCTCTTCTAAGACATCTGTGTAAACTTCAAATGATCTTGAGAAGTTAGGAAGGACCAATACAGTTTGTGTAGTTAGAGTGATCCTAATCTTGCCAAATGCTTCTTGACACTAGGGACTCTAGTTTTAAGAAATATCCTTCTTCTACAAATATTTTAATGCTTCTTTCACATTAGAGAATCCATAAATAAACCTCTTATAGTAACTAGACAAGTCCAAAAATTGGCACAATTGATGCATATCTATTGGAATAGGCCAAGTGGAAATGGCTTTCACTTTCTTTAGATCTAGTTTCACATTGCCTCCACCAATGATGTGGCCAAGCAACATCAACTTTGGCTTAGCAAACTCATGTTTTTTCTATTTGACATAAAGCTTGTGCTCCCATAGATTTGAGAACATCAAGTATAAATGTCAAACATGTTTATTTATTGCACAAGAGTAGATTAATATATCATCAAGGTATACCACCATAAACTTATCTAGGAATGCCCAAAACACTTTGTTCATGAGAGTGTAAAATCTGGCAAGAGCATTGCACAATCCAAAGGGCATGACCATCCATTCATACGATCTATAACGAGTGATGCATGTTGTTTTCTTGTCATCTTCTTTTGCAATCTATACATGATAGTAGTCATGGCAAAGATCAAGTCAAGAGAAATGTGAGCCCTTGCTAGTTGATTGAAGAAGTTTAAAACCAATGGTATGAGATACCTATTCTTAATGGTGTATTTATTAACTTAAAGTTGAAGCACAATATCAATGAATCATCCTTCTTCTTGAAAAATAACACCAGGATATCATATGGAGATTTTGAGGGTTGAATATAATCCTTTGCTACCAAGCTCTTTAACTACATTCTCAACTAGGCCAATTCAAGGGTTGTCATTCTATAAGGCTACTACTTAGGAGGATCTATTCCTAGTAATAATTTAATTTTATGATCAACCAATCATTACTCTGGCACCTCTCCTAGTAACTTTATTGGATCAAATCCTTATACCTCCCCAACACCTTCTTCACTTGCATGCTCACCTTCATAAAAATCCCATTTTCTACCTCCCTAAGCATCACAAGAAAGATCTATTAATTTGAATTCCTAACAACTTACTTCATCATCATAGGTAAGATAATCTAAGCTTCCTAGTCAATGCTAGTTGCTCTTGGAGTAGAGATATTTACCAGGTAAGGTGAATCCTCATACGTAATGTAGAAGGCATCTAGGTATAGAAAAAATACTACTTTTATCTTCTTATAGAATTCTTATCCAAGAATGACCTAAAAATAATCAATGTCTAGGATATAGAAGTCTAGCTTTCTACTTCACTAACCAACTTTTACAATAAGTTTTCTCATCACCATGATGCATCTGATTGGATAAAACTTGGCTAACTTATAGAATGTTAAATCTAGGTGTACTCATAGGTTAAGGGTACGAGCAATCCTAGATGAGAAAAATTTATGAATAGCACATGTGTTAATTAACGCATCCACCATCTTTATTAAAATTTGAACAAGAACCAACTAGACTGAATGCAAGCTAGGTTCTTACTTCAGTTGGTCTCCATGAAGATTTTCTTAGATGGATACCAAATTTAAAAATATTTATTCAATAACCTTCAAAGACTTCATCTCTTGATCATTGTCATTAATCTTGATCACCCGTAATTGAGCTTGCAACTAATAGGTGAGAGCATTTAAGTGTTAATAAACATTTGGAACCCATCTAGCTAGCTATCAATTAGGGTTTTGAGGGTAGTCTCGAGCGACATGATTTCTAGAGTAGATGAAACATTACATATTTGGATGTTTGAGGGGGTTATTGGAAGGTCCTCCAAAACATGGATGCTTATCACCAAACTAATCATAGTCTTTAGTAGCCCTCTACTTTCCATTATCATAGTAAGATGCTTGAGAACTAGGGGTAATTGTAAGGCATGGCCCCCAAAAAGCCACCTTCAAAATTTTTATTACTTGTTTTGCTTGATCCACTATCAAACCTCTTTTCATATTGAGGTGCAGCATCTCCATTATTTCCTAAGTTTTGGGGCTATATATCCACTACTACAATGGTTCCCAATTACAATGCCTCTCTATAGTTAGTGATGTTATGAGTCTTAATCTCTTGATGGACATAGGGTTTCAGACCATTAAGGAAGAGGAGAAACTTTGACTCATCTAGCATAGGGATTTTTAAGGTCACTTCTTAGTATTTATGAAGATAGTCTTATAAATTTCCTATATATTGGAGTTCCCTTAACTTCACCTAAGCTTTGTCAATGAAAGTGCTTGGTTAGAAATTTTTAACAAGATCTTTCTTAAGATCATCCCAAGCTTAAATTGACTTCATGACTATTCCTTCATCTTGTGAAAAATGCCCAACCACCAGGTCAATGCAACACCACCTAAAAATTGAGAGGTAATGTTCATTTTTATTTTCTTTAAATAGTCATTCATTTCAAGGAAACACTCCATCTAGAAGATGAAGATATCCAAAAGTTTATCATCATGATCACCTCTATATATTTTAGGTTATTTAGCTTGGAACTTTTAGGTTGATCATCCCAAAGTAGATGTCATTACTTTTACTTGAATAGCCACTTGGTCTTCGAGTTTCTCATTCCTCACTTTAAGCCTTTCCACATGAGCATCTAGAAATGACACTTGCTACATGAGGTCAACTGTCAAGACTTAGACATTGTCTACAATGTCATCCATATGTTCAACTCGAATCTAAAGCACAAAATTTTGGACTCTAGAAAGCTTGTGTTTAATACCCAAATTTAGTTTTCAAAGATTCAGGATGTCCAATCTTTCAACAAGATCCTACATCATATTTATCCTCTCGGTCACTAGCAAGTGGTTGAGGATCATGCTATCAACCTCAAGGAGTTATCCCCATAGCTATTATACCTTGTCAAGGCAGTTAGGGTCCTTGATAAGTCCTTTATCATTATCGCTAACATTCTCTCTTAAGGAGTCACATCATGTGCCTCATTATGCACATGTTACTCCCCATCATCATGAGGTTCAAAGCTCATAAGAGCCTTGCCAAGGATGCAACTTCCCTTGCTCTTTATCTCATGTGTCATAACTCACAAACAACAAACCACAAACCACCACCAAACATGCAATACAAATCTTGTGTTTAATACCAAGTGTAATGGTGTCATCTTTGGAAAATATCATTTAACTTCACCTAAGTTAAGAACCCTCTACATTTGATTTTGAAAACTAATGAAATAGCTCTAAACCTTTAGGATTTCAAGGTAGACAAGGCCAACTATTTTCTTAACTAAATCACCTTAAAATTTTCTATGTGCCTTGTGCTAAAAGTAGCTAGGCAAGTGTTGACATAATTGAATGAACATAACTCATTGGTATAAAGATGATAGTTTTATTATAAGATAGAATTAGAGCACATATCGTAGCCTAGTTGGTTTAGTTACATTGCATCCTAGAAGTTTTAGGCTCAAATCTTTGCATCAACAACCTTCAAGGGTGAAGGGCTTTTTCCACAAAATAAATATAGAATAGATTTTGGATATTAGAATCCTAAAATAATTGTAATATAGGTACACCCCCAAGATATATAGTCCAATTAGAACTTTATAACTTAGCATTGCTCACTAGAATTGAACCCATGACTTGGAGATTTCAAATCAAGAGTCTTACTATAAGGCTAACACCTTATTGCTATATAGAATAGATTTTGATAAATTGGACTGAATTTCAATTGAGTATTCTCTTTTAAAAAATTATTTTGCAAGTTAATTTAAAAGCAAGATTAGAGGTGTTTCCTAAGGGACCATCATTTGGAGTGATGGTACTGTGCTCGAGCATGGCCACAACTACTCTAAGATTGTAGACATTTGCTCACCTACTGACCAACTAGGACCAAGATGAACATTGTGGCTTTGGGTGATATTCCTTTTTATTAAAGTTATTTCCTAGGCCAAAATAGTAAAAAAGAAGGTGACACCCAAGGGTGTAGAATAAGTGGTTAGGACACTCATCTCTTGGTTGGGAGGTTATGGATTCCATTTTTGCCTCCAGTTCCCTCCACTTCCAAGTTGGTAGTAGTAGAGTAACATATATTAATACAAAAACATGACTGTGCAGGAAATATAATAAAGCTTTAAAGGCGACCTTGCTAACATGTGATCGTCCAAGGCTTGCTAGCTAAGATTTTAATGGATGGCCCATGGCCATCAATAATCACACACTACCAATAGTTACTGTGAGTACGTTGCCATCCAAGGCATGCCTGGGCTAGGATCCATTGCAATATCCGGCAAAGTTAAAGGAACGAAGAGATTAGGAATAAGCGATTCATGCTCCTGCTCGTGCTCATATTCATGCCGTGGTTGTGTTGAAATTGTCATTGTTGTTTTCATAATGCTAGTGCCAGCCATAACGGCGTTGGCTTCTGTTTGGTGATGATGATGATGATACTGGTGATGAGCCGTGTACGAGAGTAGTAGAGATTCCAACAGCTTCAAGCGAAGAGACGCAGCATTTAGAGAGGCTGTGCCATTGCCCGCCACTGCCACTGCCTGCATTCAATTTAAGAATTTAATGAATGCGTGCATGCATGTCAAACAACCGACAAGGAACGTGCCAATGATTGAGTGATGTAACAAATTAGGGTTAATAATAAACAAGGCAAGGCAACGCGGTACTTACGTGAAGGTGGAGGCAGTGCCATGCCTTGTGGTCAGACACAACCATGGAAGCCGTGGTAACTTCAAATCTGAAGCTCTGTCTGTGTGTTTGTAACAAGACTAGTACCCACCATGTGGATGTGCAAGAACAAGAAGAAGAAGAAGCAGCAGCTTCTTCTTCCACAGTTATGACCGCAGCAGCAGCATTATTACCACCTTCTCCTGATGTCACTAGTACGCTCACCTTCATCTCCTTCTCGTCAGTTTCATCCTCTGCCGCTTTTGTCTTCATCCACAACTCCCATTCTGTTTTTTCGTCGTCGCATGTGCTTTGTATTGCCAGTAATTTGTCTCTCCGCTGCTTGAGCACCGTCAATTTCTTCTCTAGACGTGGAATATAGTCCAGCGCCATGTCTACAATTTCTGGGTTGTTGATCCTCGCCTGTTTCTAGGTATCAATGACAGTAGACACAACCAAGGTCTTGAATTTTAGTAACCTAGATAGAATCATAGAAATAAACTTGAAATGTCTTTAACCATTAGATATATATATATGTTTGCTAAGGTAAGTTACAAGAGACAAACAAACCAACCAACCATTAAGATGTTGGTGCTCTGAGGAAGTAAGGAAAAGAGTTTCCAATAGAGCGCATTCATGTGCCTGCGTCGTCGTCGCTCGTTTGCATTGTGGAACAATTTCTTCTCTCTCACAACAAAATCATCAGCTACAGCTGGTGATCCTGCTCTGGGCCTCTTAAAACCGACTGAGCCTGAAACTGTACCTGTGGATTTCTGCTGCTGCTGCTGCTCTTCTTCATGTTGTGCAGCTTCGTAAACCAATTCATTTGCCGTTTCCCTTTGGCTTCTTGTCTTCGTTGCTAAGTCAGCAGCCAGTACCGAAGCAAAAGGACACATCTCTCTAAGAGTGCGAGCAGCCTGGACGACCAGTGCTCCTGCTGCTGGGCAACGGCAAAATAAATAGCAAGCGAATGAAGTTATTTTATGAGGGGAAATGTCAACGTCACTGTCGGCGATGATGATGATGATGATTCCTAAGTGATGATAACTGGTGGAGGGTGAGGAGACGAGGATATTCTGCTTGCACATTGTGTTCACACACAAATTTCAAGAAGCCAGAGTCAAGGATGATTTCATTTTTCATTCCTTCGGTGAGTTTGCGTTTGTCTGTGGGGACAAAGATATTCTGCTTGCGCATTGGGTTCACACACAAATTTCAACAGGCGAGGACCAAGGAGGATTTCATTTTTCATTCCTTCGATGAGTTTGTGTCTGTCCGTGGTAGCCTTTGGGTACCACACGCCCTATTCTGGTGCACACGAGAAATGCCCGCGCCACTTAAGATTGTGCTGGTCTTTCCCTTTGATTTGGATTTGGCTTGGCTTTGCTTGCCTAGAATTTGTGGAGCGGCTGTCTACCTACGCACTATCCATCCTCGTTACGGTCTCACTCTGTTATTTGCCATCATATTCGTTTCGTTTCCTTGCCTATTTTAAGCCAAAGTTTCAAATACTAACCTCTTTGTTGGAGTTTTTAGTAAGTAGGTATTAGGTGCCGGGTGGGTCATTGGCACATGGGGTTCTATATTGAACCTGTCATATCGTGTGTTATGTATTTGGCATAATTTTGAAATAGTTTAAAATTAATAAATTAATTATATATGCTTTTAGCATTTTAAGATAACTTGATATAGTAATTGGTGTAGGAACACCTCTTTTATTCCTTTTTCTTATCCCTACAGGTGGTTTTTACAAATTTCAAGTTGGAAGGATGTCTAGGAGGTCTAAGAGACATCTTGACAAAATGCAAAGCCTTCCCAAGAGACATCTATGGAGTCAAGAGATGTCTATTTAGAATGGATATCTTTGCAAGACCTAAGATGTCTCTAGTGAGATGTCTTTGCAATAGTGGAGACATCTTCTAGGCAACAAAGACGTCTCTCTTGAAAGTTGGAGTTCTTAAAAAGACATCTTTCAAAGGCCAGAGACAACCTGTACAACTAGGAAAACTTTCAAAGTTGCCAGTTCTAATTTAAGAAATAGCCAAAAGAAGATGGAAAAAGATGGAATTAGTTGAAGTTCCTCAAGTTAAGTTGGAAATATTGATGTATTTCATCATGAAATGTGATGAGCAGTCATGAGATGTCATAAGAACATATGTGAAAAGTGCATGAGTGTGTATGTAGCTCTCAATCAATTAAGTGTATTTTTCTTTGATGTCTCTTATATACATGTGAGTTGAGATCTTACTCCTAGGTTATGAAAGAGATTTTCTATTGGTTATGTCTTGCATTGAGAACAACCATGATGTAGTTGTAAAGCATCATGTTCTACAACATTGTTTGAGTGTATGAGTGTTTGGATGTTTTATGGGTTGTGGAACCCCTATTGTAATTGTCATTCCAATAATTGAAATTAGCTAGTTTTTTTTTGTTTTCTAGCATATTATTTGTATTTTCATAGTATTTAGATTTAGTGGGTTTAAAGGCTATTTTACATTGGACTGAATGTGCTCCAACTTTTTATTGGTATTGGAGCTTTTGGTTGATTGTTGTTTGTACTTAGTTGAGGATTTTGTCAAATTAGGATTATGCCTAAGAAGAAACAAGTTCAAGCCCTAAATTGAAAGCATGAAGTTTGCCTTCCAATTGATGATTGCTTTGTTGGATGAAACTAGTACATAGGTGGATAGGAAGGCTAGTCCCAGCCATATTTTAATATGTGGAGATGATGAGCATTTATGTTCAGATGGTAATGAAAAGGTTTCATAGCCTAGTAGAAGGAATGATGAAGAAGGATAATCTAGCTATGGGACTATAGGAACCAATCACGTAAGGATTCCAATCAGACAGAATCCTATTCCTCAAATGAGAATTCCAAGAGCTCCATCACTAGCTACTACTACTTCTCCTAGTAAGCTAGATAAGAAGGATGAGACAAGGCTTACAATAGCATTTATAAATCATATAAGGCTCTAGTACCTTGAGTTGAAGACCTTCAATAATGTAGATGGCATCAATGCTTTCTTGAGTTGGTTGAACACACTCAACAAGTACTTCAAGTTGGAAGAAGTACCAAACCAATTAAGGGTACCTATTGCTCAATACAAATTAGAAGGTATGGCTTCTACTTGGTAGGGAAAGAAGTCTTAGGGTTATGAAAGATGAAATGATCAACCCATTAGAGATTGAAGTTGAATGAAATATAGGTTAAGAAGAAAATTTGAATAGTCTCATCAGAGACAAGAGACAATCATGAAGTTGAAATTCCTAAGGCAAGGTGAAAAGGATGTTAAATAATTTTACATCAAATTTTGTGATCTATTAAATCAAGCTAAAGTGAACTAAGTGAAGTATGAACAAGCATCAATCTTTCTAGCAAGTCTCAAACTGGTGTATTAGAAAGAGTTGTCATTATATAAGTCACAAACTCTTGATGAGGTTTATGATTTAGCATTTAAAGTAGAGAATAAATTAAGAGGATTCAAAAATAGGAGCAAACAAACTTTCAAGGGGAGGGATAAAGGATCCAAAACAGAAAAGGGATCCAAGTTCAAATCTAAAGCAAAAATAATAGTCAAGACAAGAATACTAAGAAGGCTAATGAGAAGGGCAAAGCCAAGAAGGACCAAAGAAAGAAAGATAAGGTTTTAGGTAGCATCTCATCAAAGATCTAGAGCTTCAAGTGTGAAAAATGGAAACACAATCAATGGAAATGTCCACTTCATAGGAAAGCCAAGGAAAAATATGTGAATCATGAAGATGAAGGGGATATCAAGCCAAGCTCTTTAGAGAGGTAATTCTAATGCTCCCAAGAATGAGAAATTTTCTGCATTAAATTCTTATGTGTTCATAGGGAATATGAATAGAGAAGACCATCTTACTAGAAAATTGTTTTTTTTTTGTATTAGGGCTAGATGTTTACTTAGCAGAGAATCAATTTATGTTTTGATTGATGGGGAAGCCCAAGAAAATGCTATTTCTTCTAGGGTAGTTACTAGATTGGGTTTGGTAACTAATCCTTGTCCAAGACCCTACAAAGTGCATTGGTTTTCTAGATATTTCTTTCAAGAAGAGAGGAAACAATATACTTTGAAATTTAAAATTGGAAGTTTTCATGATGTTGTAAAGTGTGATGTGATTCTAATAGATTGTGCTAATATAATTATTGGTAGGCTTTGGAATTTTAACAATGGTGCTTAGTTTGATGGAGCTAGAAATGTATGTAGTGTAGTTGGATCTAATGGAATCCACAATTTGATTCCCATGATAGCTAAACAAGTGAGGTAGCAAAACTCACTTAATGCTTTCTTAATCCTTCTAAGAGAGAGGAAATACATTAAGAGATATGATGAAACATGTTTTAATTTCATTGTTGTATCAATAGTTCTAATCATGATGATGTATAGGTTGAAATTTCTATAAGTGTGCTAGGCTTGAAGGGAAATTTTCCAAGGCGGTCATGGGAAAATTTGATGGGTTGCTATCAATGAGAAATGTACAGTATCAAATTGACTTCATTCCTAATGCTGCCATTCCAAATGAGACAGCATAACAAATGGCACCTAATTAGATAGTTGAATTGCAAAGACAAGTAGAGAAGTTACTTGCAAATGGCTTCTTGAGGGATTTCGTTTCACCTTGTGCAATTTCAACAATGCTTATGCTAAAGAAGAATAGTGATGAATGGAGGATGTGTATTGATTTCAGGGTAGTGAACTAGATAACAGTGAGGCAAAAATTTCTTATTACAAAGATGGATGATATTCTTGATGTCCATACTTGTAGATATTTTTAGAAAAATTGATTTGAAGAGTGGTTACCATCAAATTTGAATTAGGCTTAGTGATGAATGGAAGACAATATTCAAGATACTGAATGAATTTTTTGAGTGGTTATTGATGTCATTTGGGCTCCTGCATGCACCTACTACATTCATGATGTTGATGCATGATGTATTAAAGGACTTGACTGGTAAGTGATGTATTATCTTTTTTGACAATATTTTGATGTATAGCTTTAATAAGGAAGAATACTTGGATCACTTGAAAATGATGTGTCTTAAGTTAGAGGAGGTATAGTTGGTAATCAATGTGAAGAACTTACTTCAATAGGAAAATCACATATATGAGGTATGTGGTTTTTAAAAATAAAATTAAGATGAAAGCTACAAAGGTGAAGGTAATTAGAGATTGGCCAACTCCTAAGAATTAGGGAAGGTAAGATCATTCCTTGGTTTAGCTAGTTTTTATAGATGGTTCATGATGAGCAGCAAGTAGTCCCTACATCCAACTATACAAATCACTAACACTCACTAAGAAATTTAGTCAAATTTCATAGACTTTAACTCTCTAAGTACCACATTATCTAGCTAGTAAACTTAAGTATGTGAATGTTGTCTTCTTAGTTTCACTTGTAGATGTACAATGGTATGGTTAAGTATAATTGAGGCACATGATTTGTATAGCTTTCATAATTTTTATCTATTTATCCTAAGTGTGAAAATAAAGTGGTTAAATACTACTTAATCTAGTAACTATTTAATGCCTTGAGCTAATTATAACATAAGCATTCATTCTCACTTGTTGTACACATCTTGAACACACCACCATGCTACTGGGTTACCAAGTGTAAGTGCTATTGGGATTACCAAGTGTTAACATATGCTTGAGGTGGTTGTACTTATGTGCATTAATTATTTGTATTCAACTAATTATTAAGTGCATGAATGTAGATTGCATAATAGTATAGTGCATTAAAGTAAACATTATGCAAATTCCAAGTGCTGTAAGACTTATCAAGAAGTTTGTCTTTATTTCCATTCACACTAAAGTGTCTAGGTATATTAGTGTTTGAATAAGGATTCATACACTTCTCAATTCCTATTGTGGGCACTTAGATAAGATTCTAACTATCATAGAAGCAAACTGCAAGAACTTTGTTATGTTATTAAATGAATGATGTCATAAATAAAGACTAAGGTGCATTTGGTAGTTGTGGTAGTTAATGAACTTTGTTAGGTGCATTTGGTAGTTAAGGTTGAGGTTGTGGTAGTTATGGCTATTCTGCTACAGTTGTGACTACTAGTGAAAGATGAGATGCATCCAACAATGCTCTCATCTTCTACTTCTTACTCTGGGGATCATACATAGTTCACGTAGCATTACTACTATGGACTAGTGTAGGAACATTTCACGGATAAGGCATGACAGGGAAAAACTCCTTAACATTTACAAACTAGGCAATGAATTGTTTACATTTGATGTTGAGTGCTTTGACCGCATCTTGCAACTCTTGGTGGTCATTCATTCTTCTAGCAAGGTTCTCAGCCATTGATCATTGATTTGTAAATCATGCTCTAAGAACTTCAAGTTTAGCATTGGCTATTTCCAACTTTTTCTTTGTGTTCTTATGGTGCTTGAACTTGGCCTTGTACAAAAGGTATAAGTTTCCACTTGCTTTTCTAGTGCTGACCTTGGCCTTCCGATACTCAACATTGTCAAGTTTGCATAACGAACGTTGGTTAACTCCATGTACTCTATTATCTCCTTGATTTGCAACTCCTTAAGGTGGATTTCTACTTTTTTGTATGCATCTAGTCCATTAAAGATGGGCTATCACATGTTGCCTCCTTACTGGAGGGCGTCATTTATCTTTACCTTAAGTAGCTAGATCTCTTTCTTGTTAACCTCTTTAAGAAGGTAAACTTGGTCCTTGTAGTGATTTTTCACTTTTTCAAACTTTAGAGCCTCATTTTTCTAGGCTGCAATCTCAATGGTTGATTTTTAGCAAAGCGCTTAGTCTTCCTCCATTGAGAGATTTATTTTTTGTAGCCAACCTCCTCAAATCCATGGTCATCTTGGCAAGCTGCTCCTACTTTTGTCTTAGATATTTAACCATTTGATCCTTTTGAGATTCAACATTGTGAAGGTGATAGTTATCATTGGTTAAAACAACATTCTTCTTGCATGTCTTTGAGAGGTCCTTTTCAATGTTGTAGGCCATAGCTTTTATGATGGATGCCTTAAAGATTATAACCTTCTTAGTGTTCTTGGCCTCTTTGAGTTTTTCCTAAAGTTGTAGAAAAGCATCATCTTTGGTTATGGCTTGGTTGAGAATAGTGGGATCAACTAGGAGGGCTCTCAATTCGGCAACTTTAGTAGCCAATTACCAATTTTCAGATGTGTCTACTTTAAGTTGGGCATTGGCAATGATGAACTTGCCTCTAACTTCCAAGAGCATTGATTGGGTTGCAATGCTATTATTTGAAAGATCAAAGGTCTTCAGAAGTAGCTGCCTAGTTTCAACTTGTCAATCTAGCACGACCTTGTGCTAGGCTACACTAAGTCTCCCACTTACTCCTATAGATGTTTGCATGTTCCAAAGTGCAACAACATCATACATGGTGACTACATGAGCATTTAATGCTTCACCTATGATGAGTGGCGAGGTACCCCTACACTCAACCATACGAATATGAGCGTGCACGCTCGATCCGGTTGAACTCCACAGACTAAATGCCTTAACGCCACAAGAAACACTTGGGGTTAATCATTCGTTGTCTTCCCAGGCTTGCTTGTATGTGTCACGGTGTATGGTTAAGCAAGTTTGAGGTATATGATTTTTTTGGTATTTTTCGGTTTATCTCCTAAGCTATGAGGATGAAGGGTTGAGAAACTAACTAGCTCTAACTACAGCACTAAGTCTTAACATCAGCATCCATTCCCACTTACCATACACACCCTGAAATGTGAAACTGTGGCTACCAAACACTAATCGTTACTGGGATCACCACACGTAACACACGTGCTCGAAGCGGTTGTACTGAGGCACTTAACTAACCTATGTGTGACAAGCAGCCGATTCCTTAGCTAGCCATACACATCCGTAGATGCTTGTAATCAAGTCGTACTTGCCCCACATTCTAGGAGAAAAGGGTTGAGAGAATCTACTCGCGATGAGTTGCCGATTCCTTGGCTAGCCGTACACGTTTGTCAACACTCGTAACCAAGTCGTACTCATGCCACATCACTAGGAAAGCAGTAAATAAAATTAATTAAACCTATCCATGCACTGCAAGGTTTATCCGCAAAGCTCGTCTTTATTGCCGTACACAACTTGCGTTCAGGTACAAAGCTGCTCGAATAAAGAACCATTCACTTGGGGGACTCCTACTGCGGGCACATGGAAAATATTCTATCTCTGGGGTGATCAATCCACCAGAGCTTTGCTACTTTATGCCTAGGATGAGAAATGAGGGGAGTTCCGCCTCTTATTTATAGATATGACGGCAGACCGCGATATCGCGTACGCGATATCGCAGGGGATGCGATATCGCATCGGCCGTGATATTGCGGCTTGTGCAATCTACGTCTCATCAACCTACTTTATTAACCATCACATTGATCATTGTTTTCTATCCTTGGTGCTGCATCACTAAGATAGTTGTCCCCTCGCCCTCCTCTAAGTGCACTAAAAAGGTAGTAGCATTCCCAAATATCTCTAGAAATTATTGTCATTTTGGAAGGGACATCATTACTTCTCAGGCACTAGGATTCGACCTACCAAGCACTTGCAATCTTTGGGTAGAAAAAATGATGTTTTCTCTTCTAAATAACTAATTGTGCATGTAAATTCATTTGGGTGACTCATTGTTGGTCAGTAGATGGAGGATTCACCACCACTCAGTCTAGCTTGTTGTTGCTACAAAAGTTGCTCACAAAGCTTTTGCATGCACTCAATGGTAGTGTGAGCCTCTGACATTATTTCTTGAGTGATGGATGATGGTGGTGGTTACTCCTCTTCTTGCACTTTGGGTAGCACCTTATCCTTCATCATTTCTATCCAAGAGGTAGTAGATGCATGACGAAGGTTATTGTTAAAATAGTGGGCTATTGCTCCCCTTTTGCATAACTTTCGAATTAGGCATGGAAAGGGAAGTGTCTTTCTTCCACGCTTGTTCTCCTTGAAGCACTTTTCAATCTTGAAGTATATCAACTATGGAAGATTGATTGAGAATTTATCACATAGACCAGTACACGCATGGGTAGAGAAGACTATGACTTTACTTGGCCTCACTGTTGGATTGAAGTGGTAGGCTACAATTTTGAAATACATCCTCTCTACCTTAGTGAGCACACTGTATTTTTTGTGATTGAATCCATAACACTATTTGACCCACTCTTTTTTCACCTTTTGGTCTGCTTATGTTGAGATTTCAATCAAGGTTTCCCCTATGTTTGGCAACCCAAGGGCCTAAGAGATGGCCTTCACCAAGTAGAACACATTGATGTCCTTGATCGTCACTATGGGATTAGTCTACTTTTTGTTCTAGAAGAAGTATGCTTCCCTCATGTACCATTCCTCACTGGAAGTAAGGATGGGCCACATGAGAGAATTTTGAAGTTTTGTATTAACTTCTTCTGGAGCCATGTCCAAGAAAGGATCAATGTTTAGCTCTTGAAGGACCACATTCTAGATCTCCTTAGAAAAAATTTTCCTTAGGTAGACATTAGTTAAAGTGACCTCAAGGTTTGGTCTAGGTCCTAGCACCTCATCTTAGTGTGATTGCTCTATTTCAATGGTGGGAATTAGTCAAATAGGTTCCACTTCAGGCTCCTCCTAAAGAGGTCCCATTGCATGGATTTTTGTTGCTTGTTCTTGGGACTACTCTGGTTGTTGGCCCCTTCTAGTTCTTGGCTACTTGTCTCTTGGTTGGAATGGTCCCACCTCCACTCCACATTTGGGTCTTGGTGCCATCTCTAATCACAATATGACCAAGGATTAGCATTTGATGTGTAACTTAGAACACTTCGATACCCTATCTCATTTGATCTTGTTACACTTCAGTTATATTGTAATTATGGTAGATTAATTATTTTAATATTATTTTATTATTATTTTTCTTAGATGGTTATCATAGTTCATTAGAAAGGTTTAACTCTTATGAATTAGTGATTTTAATAGTATTTTATTAGTTACATCTTGCGATAATTAGAAAAAGTTTAAAAAATTTTCCATAAGAAACTTAAGGTTTGTGGCCCCCATGACATAAAGCTCACCTATGTTAGCTGTAGGAATGAAGAATGGGGTTAATCAGATAAGTAGGTGGAATGTTATGGACTTTGGAAGGCTCTGGCCTCTGAAAATAGCAAAAACGCCTTCTTTGTGTGAGAGAAAATGACAAAAAATTAGCTAAGTGTTGTGGTATTTATAGGTGTTTTTGTGCTACATCGATGTGATTGCATTGACGGGGCCCGACCGATGTAGTGATAGATCAAAATTTTGACATTCAAAAATCTAAGTAAAAATGAAGAGTTTTGTCACTAAATTAGAATCCAGAGGAAGCTAAGAAAGCCAAGAGCATGATGGAATGTATGAAGAGGGCTAGAATGAGCATAAAAAGGAGATTTAATTTGGAGAATATTAGTTAATGAGTATAAAACTAAATGCAATTGATGTGGAATGCAGAAGATTTGATGGGATGAGGAACTTAACTAGCCCAACCAAGGAGTATGCAAGTGGGTCCTCCCCATAGTAGGCTCATGCCCTTAATGCCCTTGCATGCCCTCAAACCAAGGAGTCCATGGACCTCATGGATGATTAATGATTATGATTAGTTAAGGACTAAATCACCAAAGAAACCATCAAAGTATTATGATAGTATCAAACAAAGACATTGAAATAACATGGAAAAGGTAGTGAGGTGAGTGATGGAAATCTAGGTGGATGAGAGAGTGTGAAATAGAGTCTTGTATCATGGTCATATGAAGTTCCTTCTAGATTTGGTGGTTAATATGACCTAATAAAATCCTTAGTTTGAATTAAGGTCAACCAATTCTAGTGACTTTGCATTGACACTCTTAGACTAGTCTACCCCTAGGGTGCAAGAATATCCCCACACATCAATCACCATTCCAAAGAGAGAAGAAAAGAGAAGTAGGAAGTGGAAAGGGCCTTAGTTAGAGGGGTACCTTTAGGCATGGTTAACATGTCTTTCCAGCCTCATAACTAGTTCTTATATCCCACTACTGAGTCTAAGGAGTGTGCTTTGAATTTCCATTTCATTATTATTATTATTATTGATGAAAACCACACCATGCAAAGACTTAGCTTCCTATTATTAGTCGACATGGGGATGGCAAAGGATCCATGAAGATACTGATGCACATTAGAGTGTAGGCAAGTAAAAAAAGTGTCAAATCTACTTGAAGTCACATATTTGCCTATCCATTTAATCCATCCCAATTTTGGAAACTACCAATGTCACAAGTTCATTATAAGTTGCATTTAAGAAGGGACCTCATACTTCCAAAATAAGGGAATACCATATAGTTGTGTGGATTGGTGGATGACATGAACTTACTACCTATTAATCATGCAAAGAAACAATGTCTTAGTTAGCAACACCAAAATTCAAAGATAGAACCCAGACATTTGCAATCAAATAACATTATAAATTACAAACCACCATCAATTGGCAACTATAATTACACCAAGTCTTATGGGAAATGAAGAAAGAAAAGACACTCATAAGAAAAATGCAAATCAAATAAGGTAAAATATAGAAAAATTTGTAAAATACTCAAGAAAGAAAAATGACTAAAAATGGTAAAAAATAGAAAACATGAAAAACTAAGAAGCCACTTTAATTGGATTAGCATGAATGGCCATCTCCCCATGATTGAGTTGGAAGGAGAAGATCCAAAAAATCAAGCATGCTTATCCATATATTGAGGTGTTGTAATCATCAACTATCCTAGGTTCTTGGAAAGGCTTGAGTTGTTGTGTGTTGACTAGAATTTTCTTGTTTGGTCTTTTAGGTTTGTAAATTAGCATGATCCCAAATGGAAAGGTTTTAGAGATAATATAAGGTCCCTCCCATAACATTTAGAATTTAGTTTTTTATGGCATGTGCATGGGATTCCAATATTGAACCTTATCTCTTGGTTGAAATTTCACCTTCCTAGTCTTGAGGTCATGTTGTTGCTTGTTATAGGTCTTGTGCACTTCATTGGATGATAGGGCCACTAGTCAGTACTCATCTAACAAGTTGAGATTCATTAACAGTTCTTTTCATGCTAGGTTTAGGTATAGGCTAAGGTCATAAGCTACTGAAAGTATATTGACTTCCATTTGGATAGGAAGTGTTGGTAATTTTCCATACACGAGCTCATAGGAAGAGTAGCCAATAGGAAGTTTCTATATGGAATGATAGGCCTAAAGGGCATCATTGAGTTTGGAGCTCCAATCCTTCCTATATTTACTAACGGTTCTTGTTAGTATATTTAGTATCTCCTAATTTGACCCTCACTTGACCATTGGCTTAGGGGTGGTATGGAGTTGTCAATTTATGTTCAACCCCTAAGTGTTGCGTGATCGCCCAAAATGTGATGCTTGTAAAATAACTTCCATTTTTAGAAATAAGTACACATGGCATCTTGAACCTATTTACAATGTCAATGAGGACTATAGCTTCTGCTCATTTTGTATAGTAGTAAAAAACTATGATTATATATGCCTTCCCATTAAACATGGGAGTAATGGATCCCATGAAATTTATGCCCCAAATGTTGAAGGTCTCCAATGATTAGATCCATTATTGGGATCCCTCCATATAATTGGTTATCCCATCATCTTATTTACAATAATCATAGGAGCAGATAAAGTGATGGGCATCCTTGAAAAGTGTAGGCCAGTAACACCCTACCATGAGGATTTTAGTGTCCATTCATCTTCCAACATAATGTTCCCCACAAGGGCCCTCATGTGCATCTTGGAGAATGCACAGTTGATCTTCATTAGGAACACACCATTAAACTAGGCCATTGGCATAAACCTTATCAAGGTTGTCGTTGATCTCCATGAAAAGTTTAACCTAGTGAAAAATCTATTGTTTCTTCTTATTATCCCACTCTTGTGGTATCTTTTGGGTGAGTAGGTATGTGAGAATGCAATCGTACTAGTTGTTTTCCTTGGGGTCTCATTTAGTAATAGCTCCAGCAAAGAGGAGTTCATCAAGAAATTGATTTGAAAGTGATCTCTCCTTCTTTTTTTTGTCCCCTCATAATTGAGACAAGTAGTCAGCTACCATGTTCTTAGTTCACTTCCTATCCATCATAGTTAAATCAAAATCTTATAAGATAACTAACCACTGTATGACATAGGGGCTTACCATTGGTTTATTCATTAGGAACCTAATTGCATTACGGTTCATGTGCACTAATACCTTGTATCCAAGCACATAGAACCTAAATTTCTCTAAGGCATACACCACTTCCATCAATTCTTTCTCAGTGGTTGTGTAGTTCAAATGTGCACCCACAATGCTTCTGCTCATATAATAAATGTAATAGGGATGTTTCTAATCATCCAATTGTGTGAGAACAACTTCTAAGAAATAATTAGATGTGTTAATCATAATATGGAATGGTCTAGATCAATTAGGTACTCATAGGACTGGCGATTCTATGAGCTTCTATTAAATTCTTAGAATGCATGTTCGCATTCCTTGGTCCAAAAAAATGGAGAATCCTTCTTTGTTAGCTCTACCAACAATTCAACAATCTTAGAAAATTTCTTAATGAAGTGTTGATAATAGTTAATGTGGCCAAGGAATAACAGTTTCAGGTTGTTGGGCTATTTCTTAAATGACCCTTACTTTTTTAGGGTCCACCTCAATCCCCTTCTATGATATTCTGTGCCCTAGTACAATACCCTCTTGGACCATTAGGTGGATCTTCTACTAATTAAGCCTTAAGTTTGTCTCCAAACATCCTTTTAACACTTACTCTAGATAGTTTAGGGCTTGCTCAAATGTCGCCCCATAGGTGGAGAAGTCACCCATAAAGACTTTCATCTCGTCATTGATTTGTTGTTTAAAGATGCTAAGGAGAAGGTGTTGGAATGTTGTAGGGGCATTGCATAGGCTAAAAGGCATATGCAAAAGTGCCCCAAGGACTTGTGAATGTGGTTTTGGCTTGATCCTCTAGTGTTATCTAGATTTGGTTATAACTACTGTAACCATCCAAAAAGCTTTAATAATAGTATCTCAAATTGTGTCTAACACCTGGTTCATAAATGAAAAAGGAAAATGATCCTTATATGTTGCCATGTTCAAAAACCTAAAATCAATGTAGACCCTCCATTTTTTACTTTTCTTTAGCATAATCACAAGTAGGCTAACCCACTTACTATCCATAATGGGATAGATGAAACATACCTTGAGGAGTTGCTCAATATTATCTTTGATGATTTACTTAAGCTTGAGATTCAAACTTCACTATAGATTCTTGTCTAGTTTAATAGAGAAATCTATGTAGATCTAATGCTATATCCTTGGGTCAATTCCTGTTAGTTCATGATATAACCAAGTAAAGGCTATTGGCCATTTTTTGACAACCTCTAATAGCTTCTTTTTCTATACAAGAGCAAGATTGACATTAATGATGATAAGCTTGCCATTGTTCAGAAAGGCATATTCCATTCTAGTTGGTAGAGTCTTTAACTCAAATGGCTCTTTTTTGAAGCTCTTAGAGATTTCCAACTCTCTTCAATTGGTTTCATCATGTTCATTGGAAAGCTAGTGATGGACTTGCTCTAGTTCATCCATGCCTTTAACATAGGCACTTATGAGGCTCTCACTCTATTCCATGCATCATGTTGAACTGCTCTCTATTTTAGTTGTTAGCCACTGGATGTCCTCCTATTTTGTGGTTGTTGCATAGAGGCACCTTTGAGTCTCTATGACATCTGCACATTGCCTACATGCTATGAGCATTGTACTTTTGATGGTCCATAATTTCTGCAGGTAGTGGCACCTTGTGTCACTATATGAGATGCATGGAACATGCTTCTTTTTTATCTTTCCAAAATTTCTCCTTGGAGATCTCCAAGGAAAGGTCTCTGATTCCCAGCCATGCATCAATCGTACTTAGCCAAGCTCTTCCTATAATGATAGGGAAGTTCCCCTTGTAGTTATCCACTCATATCACTAGGAAGTTAGCAGGATATGGCCACCAATAAATAGTGGTCACAATGTCCTCCACTAATCCCAACAAGACTGTGATGTACTAATTTGCTAACTCTAAGTAAATGTTGCTCTTCTTGAGTGGAGATAGGTTCCAAGCTTTGTATATTTCTTGTGAAATTAAAGTAACACTAGAACATGATTCCAAAAGAGCCTTGCAAGGTTTATTTTTGGAAATTTGTAAGTAAATGAGGGGACTCTTAGGATTAGATCTCTTCTTGGGAATCTGGTTGGCTTTTATCCAGTTGTGATTACATGGATCAACATTACAATATGTACTTTAGAAGGTGTTTGGCTTAAATGGATCTTGAAGGACATTTTGGAGGAGGAAGGAGAAGAAGCAGGGTTAGTAGCCATAAGTGTTTGTATGAAATTAGGACTCTTGGTCCTAAAAAAGGATATTTTCAAGGCTTAGTATCCAAACCACTTGGTTGGGGGTTTGGCTGTAAGTTCACAATCTTTGTGGCATTTCTTTGCTACAATTGGGCAAGTATTTTGCCTTGCATAGATGGAGTGGATGGCAAAGAAATTAAGGATTGACATGCAAGAGTAAAAGGATGAGGAGGATAATAGTGAAATGGTGACTTCCCCCTTGGAGATGGTGCTTTATAATATTCAAGAGGGTAGTACTAGTGTTGGAAAGAAGTATGAATAGAAGAGTCATGTGGAGAAATGAGTTGTTGAACATAGTACCTATATAGATTTGGCTAATGATAAGGGTATTGTTGCCTTGGTAGCAGTATTTCCCATGACTATGGGTGTTTTCACTATTGGTACTACTCATGAGGTTGAGGTGGCACTACATTTAGATAGCAAGCTTGTTGGTGGAACTCCCTATAGTTGCCTTGAGGATAAGGTAACCTCCTAGGGGTTTGCCATTTTGCCAAGGATTCAAATCATACATCCTAGATTTCTACAATTGTGACATTATTGGACAACATCCATTAGGATGCTCATACTAGCAAATGTCATACCCATCATCATTTTTTTTAGAATCCGCAACCTCTTCCATTGCAGTAGCTTTTTCCTTATCCCTCTAATGCCCACATTCAACTTCCTTCTTTCTCCTTCTGTCACAACCACTACCTCCTTACTCTTGATTCTCCTTAGTAATCCTTAGAGCTATTTGAAAATTTTTTGTCTAAGGAATCCCACATTTTATCAACCTTAGTTGATATTTCATAAATAGATTTTTATGTAGACAAGATTCTTCAATGCACCACTTCATCAAGTGGTGCCTCCTCCTCATTGTCATAAAATTAGACCTCCCTTTTGCAAATAGAAGGATCTTAGTTGTACTCCTCTATACTTTTTCTTTTCCTTAGCCACCTAATCAATTAGCTTTTGGATCTAATGGGCCATTAGCTCCCAAAGCCTCCCTTGGGCATAGACCCCAAGAGTTCTCCTTGTTTTTATTTAGAGCCCATTTATGATATGGCATAATTGTTTCCTTTGAGAATAGTCATGGCCTAGGCATCAATGTAAAAGAGAGTAATACTTGCCCATGGCCACATCTAAGGACTCATATGTGCCTTATTTCCAACCTTTGATTTTCCTTCTTAAGTTAGACACTTGGGAGTATGTCTGATATTTTTCATTGAACAATTCAAGCATTATACTTCATTGTTGAATTGATTTTAGTTTCAAGGATCAATACCAACTTTTAGCTTCCTTGATGAGTCTCTTAGGGAATAGCTTTAATTTCTACCATTCATTCTCTATGTTCTATAATGCACATGCATCGTGAAGGCTTAAGGATGATTCTATGGATTAGAATTATATCTCCCTTCAAAATTAGCAATATTAGTCATGTTCAACTATTTTATTTGACTATCCTTCATGTGCCTTGTTGGTATCCTCATAGCCTCTACGATGTTTAGCATGTTTCTAGTGGCAAGCATAGGATCATCATAGTCATAACATTCTTTGTGATCTTTGTCATCCCCTGATGCATATGATGCTCTTTGATGTCCCTTCTTTCTCTATGGTGGGCCTCCCTTCATTACCCACACCCTTAGTTTCTACTATTTTGGTGGGATCTATGGTCATCTCTATCTTGTTGGTCACCTGCATCATGGTCTTTCCTCCTATGGCTTCATTTGAATTGGAGGAGGAAGATGATGAGGATGAAGAAGGCAAAGAGGAATGAGAGCCATCACTAGAATGGTGTCTACTACTCCCTCTTCTTTAGTCCCTACCATGATCACCATGTTTGTTATTATCATGGTTCTTATCATTGTTTCTACCTTGACTCCCTTCCTTTGAGGCCCCATGGTCATGGGACCCATACTTCCTAGAATCAAAATTATCTATAATGGATTGTAGATGCTAATTGAAGTCCTCCTCATCAAGGAGAGGAGAAGAGTCAGTGTATTGGAAAGTTCATGATAGGATATCTTCCCCTTCCTTTTAGCCTAGTAAGAACAAGGGGTTTGTGAACCATTTTCCTTTTGATGTCTCATAGCAAGCTTTCGTCTGTTGATCTTTCTTTCTCAATGCCTTTATAGAATGATAATCTTGGTAGGCATGATCTTGCATCTCGTACTCAGCATTGATTCTTACGATGCCCAATCTCATGATATTATGAAGAAACATCGTAGAAACTAATCAATTGGGAGGCAACACGATGTTGCCATCCATGTCCCTTCACTATAGTTGTTCATTCTGGTGTAGGATGAAGGTGAAATCCAAAGTGTACTCATCTAGATGTGTATAGACCACTTTGCATTGTTGGGACATGGATGGTTTCAGGCCTTCTTACATTGGATTGGAATTACCCATGAATGATGGTGGAGAATCTTCCCTATGAGAAGAAGCCATGTTAGTGTTTAGAAAATAGTGTGGTTTTGAGAATTCTTTATTATATTAATTATTTTAGGTTTAAGTCCTTTACAACATTGTTAAGTGATTTCACTTACATTTTAGATAGCACGCATAACTAACTAAAGTCCCCAGCAATGACACCAATGATGAGCAACAATTAGTCCCTATGTCCAACCACACAAATAATCATTATTCACTAAGAGATCCAATCAAATTTTACAGACTTTAGCTCTCTAAGTACACATTATCTAGGTAGTGAACTTAAGTACGTGATTGTTGTCTTCTTAGTTCCACTTATGAAGGTACAATGGTATGGTTTAGTGTAATTGAGGTACATGATTTGTATGAATTTTATATTTTTTATACATGTATACTCAATTACACTCCATGGTATATGTGTCAATACATCTTTTCATGTGTTGATGGGTATGCATTGATGTGTACATGTCTACAGGGTTGTGTTGATGTCTACTCATCAATGCCATCCAACAATGATGATTCATCAATTCATAAAATATTTTAGTGATATTTCTTGATCTATGTTTTCTTTGTTAAATAAAAATAAATATTTTGAGTGGAATAGTAAAACTTAAAGGAGCTTTGACTAGCTGAAAGCAAAAATAACTAGTGAACAAGCACTTGAAATTTCAAATTTTTAGAATATTTTTTACGTTGAGGAACGTGTAAGTGGGCTTGCCATTAGTGGGGTACTTTCACAAGAAGGGATGCTTGTTACTTTCAATTTTAAAAAAATTGAATGAGTTAAGGAAAAAATATAGGGTATATGAAAAGGAGTTCTATGTTATTCTTAAAGCAATCAAGAATTAGAGGCATTACTTTTTGCCTAAGAAGTTCACTTTGATGATGGACCAAAAAGCACTACAATTTCTAAACCCTCAAAAGAAGTTGAGTGCAAAGCACATGAAGTCAATTATGTAGTTACAAGAGTTTAATTTTTTTGTTGAAGCACAAAAGTGGAAAAGCCACTATGATCACTGATGTGTTATCTAGGGTGCATGTGATTAATTTCAGTGTGCCTCATGTAGAAGGTATGTGTGATTTTGTTGATTTGTATGAACATGATTGTGATTTTGTATAGGTTTGAAAAAGCCTCAAGGAACTATTATTAAGTAGGATAGACCAATGGAGGAACTATCATATTTAAGATGAACTTTTATTTAAGAATGGAAAGGTATGTATTCCTAGTTGTGATTTTAGAAAGAATATTTTGTTTGAAAAGCATTATAGTAGTATGGTAGGTCACATCGATAGGTATAAGACATTGAAAATAGTAGGTAGCTACTATTTTTGTCTTGGTATAACAACTAAATTTTTAAAATTTATGAATGAGTATTTGACTTGTTAGAAGTTCAAAGGAGATAAAGGAATGGGTGGACATTATATGCCTTTGCCAATTTGCAAGGGTCCATGAAAAAGTATCAATGGATTTAGTCAATAGTATTTCAAAGACCAAAAGTGAGGATGATGCAATTTTTATTATTGTGAATATGTTCTCCAAGATGGCATACTTCATTCCATGCAAAAAGGTAAGTAATGCTTCTCATGTGACAAATTTATTTTTCAAGTATATTGTGAAGTTGCATGAAATTCCTTTGAATATTATTAGTAATAGAGACTCCAAGTTTATAATTGATTTTTGGAATCCATTTTGAAACATTTTAGGAACAAAATTAAATTTTTATAATGCATATATGTTGGCAATCGTTTGGGATGTGACCGCCAATGAGTGTCCTCAAACAGGATTTAGGTGCTTGCTAGTCTCTAACAACACCAAGGCCCAGATACCTCCAAATAGACTCAGTAGTTAATGTGAGTATGTGTGTGTGCTATTGTGGTGTGCGGTTGTGAAAAATGAAATGATTACGTTGTGTGTAAACTACAAATGACTTATCTTAAAGAGATTCAGCCAACTTTGCCAAGTGCTATGAGCTATTGAGAGTTCCTATGTTGTTCAATTGCCTAGTCTATGCGGTCCTTATAATACATACTTGTAACAAATAAAATGTTGAAAAAACATTTGAGCACAACTCTACGAATCTACTTCTAATTTTCCCCAGAGAAAGAGATAGTTCCACAAGAAAACTAGAAATAGAGTGAGATTCAATGGAAATTAGAGATAAGAGAAAAAGAAATCATATTTCTGTAAATATCTCAAATATTTAAACAAGGTAAAATGATACAAGTAAACACTTCGCAATAAAGCTATCCCCAAATTCAATAGCTATGCATTGTTCAAACTTCCAAGGCCCAAGTAAGCAATTTTTTCAGGAAAATCCTACTATGCTACCAAAAACTTTCTACGTAAACTATCACGTACGAGACTCCATTTTGGCTAGATAATGGATGTCAAAAATTGCATTCAACAGAACCTTCAAAAGACTTGACAATTTTTGATTGAAATACCATGGAGA